>PTFA01000104.1:1198779-1247780 GCA_003342895.1 Casuarius casuarius | reverse complement strand
GCCCCCGCGCACCTGCCGCCGGGCCGGGCTGGGCTGCACCGGGAGCCCCGCGGCCTCCCCCGGGGCTGGGGGCTGGAAGAGGAGGCTGCAAGACGCCTGCTGCAGCGGGGCCAGGCTGGCGTGGGGCCGGGACGTCGCGCCTGGGGGCATCCTGGCAGGAGCCTGGCTCCAGGGGGGACGCGTCCTCTCGGGAGGAGGTGGCCCAGCGCCTTCTCGCGCTGGCCCCCGTATCCATGAGGGCTTGCAGGTGGCATGCAGGCAGGTTTGATAATTAAAGCTAGAGCATTACTCGCCCTTTGGGCCAGGCCCCCCAGCAGCACGCTGACACCGCTCCAGCCTGGCTTCATTATCGGAGGAAATAACGACTGCGCATGGCTCGGAGCAAAGAGTGCCCCCTCCAAAGTTTACAGCTGGCTGCAGCCCAAACCTGCCAAATGGACCGTGGAGACTTGGGGGAAATCGTTTAAGGAAGGGGAAAAAATAAAGCAGCCCATTCCCTGTGTTTCTATATATAGAACAAGCTCTGTCAGTTTTAATAGGATGGTCGTAATTGCTCCGGCCGCTTTGCTGGGCTGAGTGTGGCCTAATTGCTTGGCCGTAACGAGCAGAAGTGTTAATACAGGGCAGTTGCAGGTTAGCAGCGCCTCGCAGCCAGAACTGCGCGGCAGGAACCGGGAAATTGCCCCGGCAAAGGCCATTAGAGGTGTTAATAGGCTGGCTTAGGGGCCCGAGGACAGCAGCGCAGCAGCCCAGGCATTTTTTGTTCCCACTGCTCGGAACTGTGCTGAAGGGGAGCAGAACCGGATCCAAGAAACATCCCATTTTAGGCCACTCTGACCACTTCCAGCCAAGAGCTATAGCCAGAAACCATCATGTTTTTTTAAGTCACCCGGGTGCTCTTCCAAGCTCAGCTCACATCTTCTCCAGACCAGAGCCTGTGCAGCGCGCAATAGGCAGAGGAGGCCCAGTTATTTCCAGGCAGAGAGTTTCCCCGCTGTAGGAAGGAAACGAAGAAGCTTGCCAGCATCTCTACGTGGCCAAAAGGTTGCGCAGAGGCCAGGCTGCAGCGCGGGAGCTGCCCCGCGTGCCCCCCTCGCTGGAGCTCCCTTGCAGCTCTGGCTCCCGCACACACGGTGTTCGGGGGCCGCCGGTTCCCACCCCGGGGATTTCTCATGCTCCCGAGCAGATGCACGGAGGGTATGCAAGGAAACACTGGGTGAAAGCGGGAGATGCGCTGACCTCTGGGGCCCCTTCCCTCCACCGCCCAGCCCCAGCAGTGCTTGCAGCAGCGTGCGCACGTCGCTACCTCTTCTTGCTGCTGCTGCGGGAGCGATGGGTCAGCGCCTGCAGGCAGTGATCGAACCACCACCATCGGGTGGCTTCAATTTGCCAGCCCTGGAAGCCTGGGGCGGTGAGTGCTGCAGTTACGAGGTTTAAATGCTCAGGCTAGGCTGTGCCGCCACCGAGGCTGCTGCCTTCCCACCGGGGACAAACATCCGCCCGGCCACATCCTCTCCGGGCGAGCCTGGGCTGCCGCTCCGCGGGGCAGGGAAGGGGACGAGGTGCCTCATGGGGAGGGAGGGCGGGCGCCAAGGCTGCTGCCTACCTGCCTGGAAAGGTCGCACGGCAGCAGCCGTTTCTGTGCTTGAAGGAGCATCACGCTCCCGAAAAATCATTGCAGCCTGAGAGTCATCCGGTGGCAGAAATGAAGGCGAGAAGCTTCTGCAAAGCAATTGCGCTCAGATGGTGGCTTGCTCCAGGCTCTGCTCCAGGCTCTGCTCCAGAAGCCCAAACGTGCTTTGCTTTGCAGGCACGTTTCGCAGGGCTCCGCTGCGGCCGTGAGCCACGGCAGTCGCGCCACCTGAGCCGGTCAAGCTGGAAGCGAGAGCACGTTGCAAACTACTCGACATTGCGGAGTGCTGGGATTAGCAGCAGGCGCCCTGTAACTCGAGCCACCGCAGCGCTCCTGCATAGCTCGAAATGCCGGCGGCCAGAGCGAGTGCCGGGCTGCCCCTCCCGCCGCGCCAGCCTGCACGGGCGCTCCCAGCGCCAGCACGCGCCCGCTGCGTATCACCACGCGCAGCCAGCGCGGAGACAAACCCTGGTTGTTAGCTTGAGCCAACAGGGCAAGGAAAACAAACCCAGGCACTGGGGCAGCAAGAGCTGCCTTCCTGGTGGGGCAAAGTCGTCCACCCTTAATCAGACACGCAGGCGCCTTCCCCTCCCCAAAGGGCCGTAAAGCAGATGCACAGCCCGGCCCCTCTTTCTCTGGGGGCAGAACTGGCAGGGCTATCCCACGCAGAAACACCTCTCCCTTTGCCTCCTGGGGGAAAGCAGCTCAAGGCACAGAAACCTCTTGCAACCGCTCACCTCCTGCAAAAAGGCTTGTTTGCTATTTGAACTGGGGCACGATCTAGGGCACATACAGGCCCCGCGGTGTTGATGTTCCCCAGAGCCTCTACCCAGGAGAGCTGAGGCGTAAATACTCCCTTTCCCAGTTCTGGGTGGTGCTGGGACCCTGCTTCCAACCAGGGCAAGAACAAACCCGGGCAAGCGGGCAAAGCCCAGCCCTGCTGCCCCGGCCGCCCCTGCACGCTCGCCGGGGGTCTGCGCCGGGGCCCGGGGTAGCAGGGCTGGCTGCTCTGGGAGCGCCCGGCAGGCAGCCGCACTGGGGCGGCACGGCAGCTTCCAGCGAGGGCAGGATGCGGAGCAGCGAGGGAGCATCCTCAGTGGCTTCGGTTTGATCTGCTCCCGGCTTGCATTGCAAGCTGCGAAGCACCAGGAGCAGGACAACGTCTTTACCTTTACCTTGAGGTGGGCTAAGAGCATGTGTGATGCCACCATGGCTCAAACCTGGTGGGAGCTTCTCTAGCCTCATTTGCCATCAAGCTCTGAGGGCTGATCGCATCTTCTAAAGAGGGGGGCAGCATGGAAACACAAGAAAGGAGGTTTATCATCAAAACAGCCCTGGTTTGCTTACACGTAGATGCACTGGCACCAGCTGGGAGCGTGTCTCACTCTTGTGCAGGGAAGGATATAAAAGCAGAGTGTCTGCTATAGCGAATCCCAATAAAGGAACACTTGTTTCCCAATTCTCTTAAAAGTCTGTCCCCATTTCTCTCTCCTCCGCAAAAACAAGCATCAATTCAGCAGCCTGTTGCTTTGAGGTTTTGTTTAATGCTAAATCATGGAGAGGGATGGGGTTAACACCAGCTCAAAGTGTCATTAAATACAGCCAGATTATTTTTCTCCCGCTCAGAGTAAGGCAGACCATCGCTCCTCAGTACATCTGCAACCTGCGAACACCGCTGGCTTTGCCACACGCTAGCTGGGCTATTGCACATCACCCTGAAATCGCTGGAGCTGCCACTCCAGACACATGATCCCGCTTTGATCCCCCCCGAACATGCCTCCGAGCCGCTCCCTCTCCGCCCCGTCCCCCCGCCGTCAGAGGGCCGTGGCAAAGCCGATGCGGTTGTTGCGCCGGTCGAACTTGGTGTAGTAGTGCCCGATGAAGCTGGCTCCCAGGATCCAGAGGGGGCCGGCGGGGGGTGGGATGTCCAGACCCGAGAAAGCCACGACGCAGACGTCCTCCCCGTACTGCGACTGCTGCAAAGAGGAGACGACCCGCGCGGTGACCGCGGGGCCAGCAGGGAGATTCCCATTGTTGCCGAGCGGCCGGTGAAGGGTCACTATCCCCGGAGCAACACCTTCTGCTTGGCCCCGGCTTCCCTCTCCTGCTCCTCCCAAAGCTCCCTGAAACCATCCAAAAAAGCTGGGCCTTATCCAGACACCGCTGCAGACCAGGAGGGCTTTGGGAAGGACAAGCATCGCGCTAGGGCGCATTGCAGCTGCACGAGGAGGTCCACGGCACGCAGCGGGATGCCCGCTTACCCGGAGGACATAGGCTGAGCCGCTGAGCCCGTAGGCCTTTCCCCCGAGGTGGAAGGAGATGTTGGGCAGCTGTGGGACCTTGTCGCAGTCGACAACGAACTGTGGGAGGAAGGAGACAGAGCTGAGCCGCAGGAGCGGGCTGGGGCCAGGGCGGCCGGGAAGGAGGAGCACGGCAGGGACGCGGGTTTGCTCACCTCTCCCTCGGCCATCTCGAGCGCCCCGATGGCTTTCATCAGCACGGACACGGGGCCGGCCGGGCCGGTGATGTAGGACGCTCCCGTGTCGATGGCCACCGAGCAGCCTTCCTTGCAGAATAACGTCTCGGCCCCTACAGACACCCTGGAGCGGGAGGGAAGAGGGGTGGCACGGCAGCACGGCTGGGCTCCCGGAGGGCCGGCACCGGGCTGGGAGGTGCGCGAGCCTGCCGGCAAGCACGCCGCAGCTTGGGCGGCTCAGCCCAGGGAACGCCGGCCAAGCCAAGCATGTGCTGATCCCGGTGTCTCCGGCCCGTGGTGCCACCCCCGGCAGCAGCCGCAGGCACCTACTGAGCGAATGGCAACCCCAGCGGACCGTGCGGCCCCGGCAGGCTTTCCAGCCCGTCCTCGCATGCCGGGGGCGCGGGCAGCCCGGCTGCTTCCCCGTCTCACCCCTTCATGCTGATCTGCCAGTAGCCGCTCCTGCTGACGCTCAGGTAGTGGAAGTCCCCGGTGTAGTAGGCTGGGTCGCTTCCCCCGAGGATTATTTCCCCGCCGGGTTTCAGAGGGGAGTTCCTGGGAGGCAAAGCACAGCGTGGTTTCCCCCGCAGCCCGTCCCTGGGCTTGCCGACCCGGCGAGCAGCGGCAGAGCACGAGGCCGAGCGGAGGGGACGCAGGCTTAGCGCGCGGGGTGGGGAAGATGCCGGGAGAAAGCCGAGCTGCTCCGCGCGGGCTCCCCGTGCCCAGGCGGGCCGGGGCAGAGGGTCCCGGGCCGGAGCCGCAGCAGCACGGGGGGGGATCGCTAGTGGGGCACCGTCTTGAGAGCGCTTGCACTTTTCGTCTTCTTACTTGGAAGCTCTGCAAAGAGAGAGGTGCACCATGAACCGGCGAGCGGAGGGCGGCTGCAGACCCCCGCGGCACCTGGGTGAGGCCATGGCTTCATCCCATTGATTTTTCATTTATTTAAATATTTTGCCCCTAGCTGGAACGCTGAATTCGCTCCCAGCTGTGATGCTCCAGCACCGCTAGCAAAGCTAGAGGCTTTGCACAATCTGACAGCAACAAACTAGGTGGAAGCAGCCGTTCCCGGTGTCGGCAACCCCGCCGGGCTCAGCTCCATCCCTCGCGTTGCCTCACGCCGCCCCAGCTCCTGCATGTGCGGTGCCCGTGCTTCGCCCCACCACCGCCCCCCCGGCCCTGCAACGCCGGCCGAGGTGCGCACGCAGCACCGGTGCTTGCGATACCCCTGCCTGGCAGGACAAATACCCTCCCCAGCCCGGGCGCCTGCTCCCTGCGAGACCCACCGGCTGTAGTAGACGGAAAACACGTCCTCCTTGAGGATCTGCTGGGAGAGGATCCGGTCGAAGACGGGGGTGATGCCGTCGATGGCCTGGCTGGGGTAGCCCATGCCCAGCACCCCGTCGAACCTGGCGAAGATGAAGGGGAAGGCAGGCAGCGCCGTGGCCTCGGCGAAGACCTGGATGATGGGGATATCCGACACCTGGGGGGGGGGGGGAGCATGAGTGTCTCTGCAGGGAGCTTGGGGCAGATCCCCAGCAAAGCCCCCGCTCTGGGGCAACTCCTGTGCTCGTGGTGGGAGCAGAGCTCCCCTCGCCCCGGCGGCTCTGCGATGAGGGCAGCGCTCACCATGACGATGTCCTGGCTGAGGAAGCCTTTGACGCTCCCCGTGCCGTAGCGGATCGCGAACCCCGTGCCGTTGGCTATGTATGTGCGTGATTTGGAGGAGTCGTAGCGGCTGTGGGAAACTGGGAAGGGGGCACGCGCGTCGGAGAGGAGGCTGGCAGCCCCTGCTCCCCCAGCCCCACCACCGCGGGACGTGTCCCGGCATCAGGGGCTCCGCAGGAGCAGCGAGACCCAGCCGCGGGGAGCTGCACCGCGCCAGCCTGCCCTGGGCGGCCCTGCGGAGACGGGGGCATTTCTCACCCCAGCCCCGCTCCCGGGACCCGAGGGTGCTCGTGGCACGGCACAGCACTCACCGCAGGCGCTGTACAGGGGCGAGCACTTGTGGGACGGCACCCACAGGTTGGCCGAGCCCGTGTCGAAGACCACCTTGAAGGTCTGCGCTGGGGTGCCGATGCTGATCTCGCCGAAGTACTGGGTCTGGGGGAGGCACAGCGCGGGGAGCGTCACCGAGGGGCACGGCTCACACGGCAGGACACTAGCGTCCCCCCACCGAGGTGGCGTTCAGGATTTTGGAGCTGGGGGACATCCCTCCCTCCCCAGCCACGGCAGCGCTGGGCAGCCTGGGCAGGATGCACAGACCAAGGGGCTGCGGGACGTAAGTGCTGCTCCGCTGCCGGGCTCACCCGCGGGGATGGCGTGGTGCACGGGCAGCACCGGGCACCGGAGCATCGCTGCTGCCCAGGGGATGCTCCTGGGCACGGGGGAACAAGGCACTCCTAAAAAGGGGTCAATAAGGAGGAACGGAGGCCGACACAGACGCATCGCCCTGCCCTGCAGCAGGGTCGCGCCAGGGGAAGGAGCCCCTCGTCCGGGAGACACTCACGTCCAGGTAGTTGGTGAGGACGGTGGGAGCGGTCCCGTTTCGAGGGCCAGCCGCGCCGCGGCGTTTGCTCTGCCTCAGCTCGGGGAAGACGTCCGACACCTTCACGCCCATCTCCTGCAGCGTCTGGCGGATGGAGGGCATCCTCCTCAGCGCGATCCTGCCGGGCGGGCGGAGGAGAGGGCCGTGGGGCCGCCGCGCCGGAGACCCCCCGCTCCCCGCGCCGTCCTGCCTCGGGAAATCCAGCCGGGCGGCTCTAGATGGCAGCAGCTCCCCGCCGCAGCCCGCCGGGCACCCGAGCCCCCGCGCCAGGCCCTGCTCCGGCGGCTAGTCCGACGCCAGCCTCGCTAGCCCGACGCCAGCCTCGCTAGCCCAACACCAGCCTCCGGAGCTGCCATCCTGCCAGGACCAGGGCAGGCGGTGGTGGCCTGGGGACACAGGCTGGGGCAGCGCTGCCCAGCAGGTACCAACAGCGTTGGGGTCCAGACGTGGCCGAGCACAGCCCACAGCAGCTCCGGGCTCAAGGATGGAGCCACCCCGGGAGCCTGCGGGCAGATGCAGCAGCCTCTTCCCCCGAACGCAGCCAGGGAAGGGACCCCGAGGGAGCGGGGAGAGGCAGCTCCTGCCGCAGCAGATACCTGCTGCTCCCGGGGGATTATGCTGCTCCGGCGGCACAGAGCCGCCGTAAGCAGGTTTAGCTGAGCAGAGCCCAGCCCGGGGCTCAGCTCTTCTGGGTTGCAAGCAAAACTCTTCATCTTGGTCTCATTGCTTTTTCTTTTTGAAACAGAGCTGCTGCTAAGCCATGCAGTGTTCAAAGGGAGAGGGGAAGAGGAGTAAGGGAGACCAGAGGTGCTAGTGAGAAAAAGAAAAAGAGAAGGAGAGGTGTTTTCTAGCTGCTCTGAAGGCAAGCAGCTGCCTCAGGCGCTGCAGGAGGAGAGTCCTCAGCACCAGCCAAAGCACCAAGAAGTGAGGGGAGGCAGCAAGACCCAGCGCATTGCAGCCCCTGAGCAGCGTGCGCACCGCTACCTTTGCAGACCCTGGGCTGGCGAGGGGAAGATGCTGGCGCCCCAGGTCACAGCCACAAAGACCAAATACCGCTGCAGCCTGCTGCTCTGTCCTGCCGGCATTGCACGCTCTCCCCGGGCCACCTCCTCCTCGGACAGCAGATTCCTTCGGGTCTCCAAGGGGAGGCTGCTTTTATAGCCTGAGTGTCTGCATCCGCGTGGGTTTCTCCTCCCCGCGGGCCGGGGGAGGGCCGGAGGCTGGGGAACGCTGCCCGCTGCCCCCCCCGTGCTGGTAGCCGGGGCAGCCCCGGCCGGCAAGCCCCGCACGGGACACACGGCCCGGGCCGGCAGGTAGGCACCGCCAAGGAGCACGGCTGGCGCAGGAAGCCATGAATAGCTCGGAGCCGCTAACCCACACTCTGCAATTAATAGCATTTCTGCATGTCAGCACCAGGCCATCGTTAACATGGCCCGTGCCCTGCATACGCCAAGTGCCTGCTGGTGTCAATCAGGAGAGCAGCACCAAAGGCAGCGGAGATGACTCAGGTCTAAGCAGGGCTCGCCCCACCGGGGCCCTGAAGCACGCTCGGGCCACGGACAGCTTTACTAGCCCCATGCTGCAGCGGGGGAAAGGAGGTGCAGAGGAACAGGATTTTCCCAAAGACCCCAGAGCTGAGAAAAGCAGGCTCTGGCACTCAGCTGCGGCCCCCTCAGCCTCACAAACATCAACCGCAAAACCGCTACACCACACTGCCCTTTCGGGTGCTGCACAGAGCACACGGCGAGCGGGGAAAGCACCACCCAGCCCGGTTACACCAGCCGGTGAGCAAAGCCTCCTTGAATGCAGAGTCCAGGTGCAGAGAACAGAAAAACTCATTGCAGTTGTTGCATATGATGTTATATCAAGGTAGACATGCCCATGCTCTGGCCATTCACGCTGCGGGCAGGAGGAGCAGTCTGTTCTCTGCCCTGTACAAGCAGGGTGCAAAGGTGCCCAGTAGCCCAGCGTGGCTCTAGGTGCCCGACCTGCTGGTCCTGCTCTGGATTTTGGAGGGGGAGAGAGAAAACTCCCTCTTGCCCAGCACTGTTTCCCAGCTCTGATTCCCCAGCCTCCTCCTGGGAAACAGAGGCATTTCCCGAGAAGCCCTAAGAGGGCAGCAGAGGGGGTGGGCTGCTTCCCTGGGCTTTCCCACGGGATGCCTTGGCCAGCAGCAGGGATTTCCCCAGCCCAGCAGCCTCAAGGGCCATCCCCAGGCTGCCACCAGCCCAGGGGCTCGGGGATCCCACCCAGCACCCTCCAAGACCCGAAACACAGGCAAGGGTGGACTGAGCCTGTTAACAAGGCTCAAATCTGCCTCTTATTTAACATAAGACCAGGGCACCCAAGCTGCTTGAAAAATCCCCGCTGGGGCTCGGAGGACTCGTTCCTACTGGGTGTATTGCTGGTCCCAGCCTCCGGGAGGGTCTGAGCTGGCCGACGACGGGCTCTGCTGCTTGGCACCCGCCTCGGCACTCACCCAGCCCGCGGGTCCCGGCACAGCTCCTGGCCGGTGCTGGATCAGGTCCCGTGGCTCCGAGCCAAGCGCTCAGTCTCGGGGAACCTCGATGGGAAATTACTATGACAGCAGTAAAAGTGTTCTCGGAAGAAACCCGGTTACATAACAGCCCCTGCCTCGAAACGCCCGGCTACACGAGCACGCTGACGTGCTCCCCTTGCAGACGGCGTTCATCCAGGGCACTGCCGTCACCCTCCCCAGCGGGCACCCGTGCCAAGGGGCTGCTCGAGGCTGGGGCTCCCCCTGAGCTACAGAAGGGTCCCCCCCAAACCAGGGCTTGAGAGCCTTCCTCCCGCGTGGGGTTTCTGCAGCATTTGGAGCCGAGGGGGCTGAACACGAGCAGGTGCCCGGGGGGCACCGAGGCTCAGCCGCGGCCGGCGGGGCTGCTCAGTGCCGGAGCATCCCGGCTGCCTCCTGTGCCAGCCGGGTCCGGGTCCCCGTCCCGCCGGGCTTTGCTCCGCAGGGTCAGGGCCCGGCTCCCCTGACGTCTTTTCCCACGCAGGGTCCCGGTGCCGCCAGCCCTGGACTGCGTCACTCGGGGGAGCCTCGTGCCCCGGGCGCAGGTTGCACCAGGGCGCGGGGGTCAGGAGGCAGGAGCCCGGCCTGGGCTGCGCTTCGGGGCTGCGGCTGGGAGCAGCAGCAGCAGCATGAGAAAGCGCCTGGCGAGCAGCCACCAGACATAAATCCCCTCCCAGGGCATCCCGCGGGCTCTGTTTACTTTGCAGAGCCGTTTCCTAAAGGAGAGGCCGGGGGCTGCGGGTGACTTCAAGGAGGAGGGGCCCCGTCAGCCGGGGAAGGTGCTCCGGGCCGCGGGACCGTGGGGCTCTGGCGTTTCCAGCTCCCCTTTAACCCGGGGAAGGGGGGGGCACAACCACGAGAGCCCCGGCACGTCCGATGGACGTTGGATGCTGGGAATGGCAGTGCCTGCGGAGCAGCTCCCCCCGGGAGGGACAGAGGGACGGACACATCCCTTGCAGGGCCAGCGGTGGAGCAGGAATCGGCTGGGAAAGGTGGGGGGCACCAAGGGGGCACCCAGGTGGGAAGGCAGCACTGTGCTGGCACCCACCTCTCTGCACCCCAGGGCTCACAGCCCCCAAGGACAACAGCCCTTCCCTGCAGAGAGGTGGCACCACGGCCCCTCGGAAGGAGGACTGAGGTGTAACCGGGAGAAACAACTTACCTGAGTCCATCTCGGGGCTGTGGAAGAACCGAGGGCTATTGCACCTTGGCACAGGGCATCTGCCTGCCAGTGCAGCTGGGCACGTTGATCCCGTCCTCCCCGCCTGCCCCAGCCGGAGCAGCGCGCTCACTCGGCACTGTCTCCTCTGCCCTCCTCGCCTGTTCCCGCAGCCATGGGAGCAGCCGCTCGAAGGCTCCTCCAGACCTTGCCGTGCATTTTTTTAATCACCTGCACCAGCAGCGAGCAGAGATGAGCAGCTGGTGCATGGGAACAGAGCTGCAAAGACCTGACACAGGGCTTTAAATCACTAGCCAAAGCTGCACCTGTGCCCAGGGTGCAGGAACCAGGGGCACGGAGGAAGGAAAGAGCGTGGATGGCACCGCTCTGCAGCGAGCCAGGCTGGGTCCAGTGGGGCAGGAGGCTCGCGAGCAAAGCCGAGATACCCCGGTCCTGGAGACCCTCAGCAGCTGCAAATAAATAACCAATAGTCATACAAACCATCTCCAGCATATTTTATCAGCAGAGAGGATGCTTGATGTGTCCCATCCAGCCTTGAAGTGTCCGTGCTTTCTGCTAAGAGAAGCGACACTTGCCCCGAGCATTTGCAGTGAGTGAAGGTACCAGACCATCAAGCAAGACTGCAATTTCCCCGGGCTGATTTGTGCGCTATCGCTGGAAACCTGCTGCGGTTCGCTGCAAAGGGCTGGCATTTCGTACGATTATGTACCTATAAAGATCTCATCTGGAAATAACAAGGCAATATGCTCTTAACTTATTTCCTGTCTGCTTTCAAGGAATCAAACAATCAGGCTAAGAATGATTTCAAGGAAAAAAACACTTTCCAAAGAGAAAGAAGTGCTTTCCCGCAAGATAAGTTTGCTCCTGTAATGCTGGGCTGATCTGAACAAGTCTAACTCTTAGATTTGGAATATAAAGTACTTGGAACAGCCCTAAACAAGATCATTAGGAAATTTTACCAAATAGCCTTTTTTTCCCCTGAGGCACCTTTGAAAAATGGCACAAAATGTAGATATATTTCTATCTTTTCCACTCAGCAACACACACACTTTTCTATACTGCAAGTTTGTTGCTGAAAAAAACACGTGGGGCTGGTGAGGATCCTTGTTCCAAGTGACGGAAAAGCTTGAGCATAGAAGCAATTTTGGGGAAGGACTCACAGGAGTATCTGGATCATGCCGACACCAGGGGGACTTCAACCATTGACGTCAGCAGAGCCAGGGCTTCACCCAAAGTGTTTTCTTAAAACCAGAACTGCTCCAGCAGGGCACGTTGAAACAGCAATTTACGGAACTGCAGGGAAAACCTTCCCCTACGATAAGCTTCAGAAACACGGGCCGGTGCCAGCGCCAGCCCAGCTCCCTTCTGCCTGCTCCGGCCCAGGGGCAGCCGCAGCAGCGATGCAAGGAGCCTCCGCAGAAATAAAGCCCTGCTGCTACCTGAGCTCAGCGCTCCAGCCAGACTTGCTTGATTTTTTTTTTTTAAGCAGAATGAGGTGACAGCGTCTTAAAGCACTTGGGGCGCGCACCCCGACTCACCCACACTAGCTGCCCAAGGACCAGGAGGGGAATAGGGGGAACAGGTTATTGGGCACACAACATCTTTAGGACCATTCCTCTTTCTTTTGGTGGCTGCCTGAAGATGAAGCTCAAAGAGAACCACCACACAGCCCAAGCACAAGTTTTGAGCTGGGATGAAGCAAAGTCAGGAATTCCACCCAAGTTTTAGGGAGGCCACAGCCCTCACTTACCTGCACTACAAGCTTGTGCTTCCTCACCCATCCTGCCTCTGCTCTGAGCTTTACCATTGAAACTGGCCACGATGCCCATGGGGCTGGACCCACCTCTACCCTCCTTCCACCCCACCAAGCTTGTGCCAGAAAATCCCCAGCTGCGTTGCCTCTCAAGAGCTTCCCCTGCAACCCGCAGCCCCCTGAAACCAGCTGCAAGGGAGCAGCATCCTGCCAGCCCAACCTCCTGGGGCCCCAATCCAGCATGGGCTGCTCTTGCGGGGCTGCCCTGATTTATGCCTCCTGGGCAGCTCGTTCTGCAAGAGATCTGCTTCCACCTGATGCAAACTAACAGCGAACCTCAGCGGAGGCACCGGTGCAATGCCTTCCTAGTGCCACCAGGCACAGCCACCAGCTTATTGAGGCTGTGCTTCAATCAGGAGGGAACAGGTTTAACTCAAACACAGTAATTAATTCTTGCAATTTAAGAAGGGTAGCCGCACAGGGACCAACTTTGATGTAACTGCCCTGGTTTAATTAAACTTATGCTTGCACCCAGCTTCCCACGCACTCGTAGAAACCTGGCTCATATCCATTTAGCTTGCGCAAATTTGAACGCGAGTGACGGGGCCAGCTCCTGCTCTGGGGCGAAGCTGCAGCTCTCTGCAGACCTCCTCGGGGCAATGCAGATCCGCAGGACCTGAGGAGCTGGCGGCATTGCTCCACCAGCATGGCCCTGCTGCTCCTTCCCTCCTCGGGCTTTGCCCTGGTGCCATGTTTCTTGCAAAGGGCCTCCGGGTCGCGGGTGGGCAGCCGGCCTGGCTCCCTGTGCCGACCTTCGCGGAGGAGTCATGCTTCAGGAAAGGCAGCAAACCCAAACTCCTCTCCCTCCACCTCCCATCCTTGAGCAGGGAGTGGGGCTATAGGAAAAGCAAATCCCGGACAATAATGCTTGGAGATAGGGAGCACTGTATCCCTATCTTCGTGCTCTTCTCTCCAAGTATTTGCTTCACCCCCCTCCAGCATCTCTTGATTAATTAATAACCGCAGATGTCATCTGCTTTTTCATGGTCACTGAATCTGAAAAGGGTAATTTACTCTCCTCCGATCAGGTCATGAAATGTTAATGGGCTTTAATGGGTGTTTTCCTAACCTCCCCTGCCCTCTCCCGCTGCTCCCTGGGCGGCTCTGCTCTCCACAGCCCATATCCATGCCAGACTGCTTGGGAACGCAGCTCCGTGATCCGCAGGGCTCCTGGGGCCAGCTGGGCCACCGCGGTGAGGGGACATTGGGAACAGCCCCCTCGCCACAGGCCTCCTGACCTGTGCAGTACGTGGTGATGTGAGGCTCTCCAAGCAGCTACTTCTGCCCCCTGTAAAAGCCCTACGAGGGAGGATTTGCCTTCCCGGGCGCCCTGCCCCTCTCCTCACACAAGCAAAGTCCCCTTCGAGAAGTCAGCACCAGGTGAGCAGGAACGCTGCAGGCGCAGGTGGCCACAGCCCTCTGCTGTGCCACCTCCAGCCGTGGCCACGGGATGGTCCCCATGCCACCTCCAGCCATGGCTATGGGAAGGTCCCTGTGCCACCTCCATCCGAAGCCATGGGAAGGTCCCTGTGCCACCTCCAGCCATGGCCTCGGTGCCTTTTGGTGGCACTAAGAGGAGCTGGAGCAGGCCCTGAGCCACAGGAAAGGAGCACGGTCCAGATTTGGTTTCAGACATGTATTTTAAGTAAATCTAACTCTCATTAGGGGAAGACAAAAAGGAAAACACTATACAATTGCAGCTGGCACAACTTTTGGGCTCGGGAGCCTCGCTCACCGCCCGCTCGCTCCTGGCAGGCTGCGGCTCACCGCTGAGAGCCCAGCGGGGCAGCGAGGCACCGTCCCCGAGGCACAGGCTGCTCCGGCCAGCGCGAGGGGTCCTGGGTGCAGGTTACGCGGGTGCAGGAGAGCCAGGTCCAAAGCTCGCTCGCTGTGTCCCTTCTCTAGCAGCGTGGCTCGTCTTCGAGGTCAGACCATGGAGCCGGTGTCTCCGAGTTTCTGCAATAGCTGCAAGAGTGACAATTGCTGATTAGCAGTCAAATACTTCGGTGCATCATCCAGGAGCTGTGGAGAGACTGTGGTGAGCTTCCCCCGCACATGCATGACCACAGATGCCTAATTCAGCAGAGATGCTGATTTATGTCACCCACAGACTGCAAACCCCGAGCCTCACATCTGTACGTGAAAACCATGCCCAGCGCCTGCTCACCTTGCTCAGCAGCGGGATGTTTCCCAATGTGCCCAAAAATCCAAAAGCCACTGGGAAAAAACTCCTGCATCAAAACACAAGTCTCTGTTATTCTCCGTGATGGGGCAGCTCACACTGGGGAGCAGGGGTCTGCCTGGGGCTGGCGGCAGGAGCCACACGTGCTCCCCAGCTCCCCAGGCCAGCCCAAGACAAGACCGCTCTGGTGGGGTTTTCCAGGTGGGAAACCCCAGCTGCTCATCTAGTTTAATTTGGGAGAAGCTCAGAAGGAACAGGCGCTCGGTGGACAGCAAACCTGAAGAGGGTGATGAAGCCATAGGCCTCCAGCAGCATGCCCAGGAAGGGCCACCTCATGAGGACGATGAGGACCCCTCCCAGGAAGAAGCTGGTGCCCTTCAGTTTTGGCCTCTGGAAGAAGAAGGTGAACGTCCTTCTGAAGCCGATGATGAAGACCAAGCCGGAGAGGAAGAGGATCTAGCAGGAGGAAATGGGAAAAGCTCTGCTTGGATGGCCCCTTTGCTCCTGCTTTGGCACCAGCATCTGCTCCTCCGTCCAGCCCGGCCAGGAGAGCCCCTCGGGTGCAACCACCGAGCGCCAGCTGCCAGCAGGACCGGGAAGCGCCAGCCCTGCGGTACTCACGTTTCCGAAGGCCAGGAGCACCGAGTCGAAGTACAAGAGCATCCCAAAAAGGATGAAGAAGAGGCCAAAGCCGACCAGTCCCACGCCGATCCCTGCAGAGGACGGGGGGCCACGATGAGGGCTCTGGCATGAGGCACAAGCCCACAAGTCGATGGCTCAGCATCCCGCGTGGGGCTGCCATTCCTTATCCCACATCCCGGCCGGGCTCCTGCCGTGAACCCAGGGCTGGGGGCCACGACCAGGCTCGCCGTCGTCCCTCTGACCACTCCAACCGATGCAGCCTCCAGCCCTGGCTCCGAGCCGCAGAGCATCCCCGGCACCCGCGGGGCCCCAGCATTGCCGCCGGGGCAGCGCCGACCCCGTGCCGCCCGCCCCACTTACGCTGGAAGTCCGTCAGCGACACCATCTTGCCGGTCCCGGGGGTGGGGTGAGGGCGGGCAAGGGCGGCCGCGCTTGCACATGCTTTGCCGGCAGTGACCCTTGGAAAGGCCTTTAGTCCCCACGTCATCCCGCGAATCATTAACCCGCCTGCCTGCGCGCGGCCCCTCCTCGCGCAAGGCATCGTCCCGAGCGGAGCCGGCGGCACGGCCATGTCTCGCTGCTGGCTGCTGCCCTCCCTGCACCATCCTCGGCCTCTTGCTCCCTGGGAAGGACCTGACCGTGCTCGGAGCGATCCCTGAAAGCGGGAGAGGCCGGAGGGCTTGGGAGTCCCCGACCCGGGGGGTCTGCGGTTGCATCCAGCGGTGCCGAGCCAGAAGCGAGCCCTCGGTGCACGGACCCGCTCCGCACACCGTCTCTTTACAAACCAGCTGTTTTTATTCATTGGCTTTATACAAATTTGCAAGGTACAAACGCATTTCTTTCCCTCCCCACCATGAGAGCTGACTATTGAGTAGCTACATCCAAAATAAACACTACCGGGAAAATTAACCCCCCAAAATAGGGAGGGAGGGAGAGAAAGTGCCATCAGCCACAGACTGAGTTGTGGGCTAGGCAAAACCCTCTCCGAGGGGTTGAAATGCTATCGCCATTTGTGCCCTGTCTCTTCACCCTAATATTAAAACTATTTTCTGAGGTCGCCTTTATACAAAAGACACTGACACTGCATTGTTTCTTAGATACTTTTATTTCTCTAACACTAGCAAAAAAACCCAGAAAACAAATGTCCCCCTTCCCCCCCCCAGTGCATAAATAGATTTCCTCCCGATGCAAATCCTTTCTCGGTTACTTGTCACTGGTATATGAAGTGTTATGAAAAATAATAACCAAAATAAAATTAAGAATTAAAATAACAGTTAAAAAAACCCAGGTCCACAATACTGCAGTCGTGGGATCCTAGTGCATTGGGCAAACGCCTGGGGCCCGGCCCCCGCCCCGGGCAGCGGGACGGGGCAGCGCCCACGGGGGTCCCACTGGGCCGGATCCCCCCCCGCAGCCGGTGTAAAGGGGGGGTCACTCCGCAGGGAGCCGGAGCATCCCCATTTACACGGGCTGAGGAGTCGGCGCCGGCCGGCGCCGCTGCCTTCCGCCATAGGGAAACAAATGCATTGCTGCTGAAAACTTACAGTTCTCTTTATATTTTATTTTAAATAAATTTGCTTTTAATAAAAGCAGAAAATATATATATTTTTTAAATAGTTTCTTTTTTTTTTCTTTTCCTCTGATAAATTGGCAAAGAATCTGCTTTTGTAACTCATTGGCAGGGCTGGTGCCAACAACCCTGCAGAGCGAGAGAAAATTAGCACAAAACAGTACCTCCCAGAAAAGAAGAGAAAAAACAAATATATATATATATATTATAAATGTATAATTTCCATAAAACATATATTAAGGCATGTAATAGCAAAATAAAGGGCCAGCTTTATGAGCTAAGAGGGCTGCGGGAGGCTCCCGGAGCGGGCTGCGGGGTTCCTGGGACACTACGTGTATTGCTAAGATCGAGGAGCCCGGCGGGCCAGGCGACGGGGACGCGGAGCGGGGACGTCGCGGGAAGCGCACGGACACGAGGGGCAGCGGGTCCAGGTTCGGGGATCGCGAGGCTCCCGCGCTCGGGAGAGGGGACGTGTCTGAGGCCGTCGCCGCCTCTCGCCGACGTTACAGGGCTGCGGGTGCAGGTGATGCTCAGCCCAGGGCGGCCCCATCCTGAGCTCATCCCTTCGCTGCCCGGTTTGGGGCTTTGCAGTTTCTCCTGGCAAAAAGCTTAACTAGGATTTTGTACTTCCAGGCAGAGCCAGCCTTTCTCTCCCTCCAGAGAGCTAAAGAAAAGGGTACTTGCTACAGGGGAAACCAAGCAAAAGGGTCTGGAGCGAAACGGCAAGGCCTGGGTGAGACTTGGCGCCAGACGTTCAAAGGGGCCCGGTCCCATCCCGGCACACGAGCCCTCGGGAAAGCCCACGCGTCCTGCTGTCGGCACCCCGCAGCCCGGGAGAACCCAGCCTGGCCTGTACCTCCACGGCGCTCCTAAACCCGGCCACGAGCCGCTATTTCCAGGCTGCGAGAGGCCAGAGGGCTTTTGGCCTCGCAAGGAGGACGCCTTGCTCCGGGCGAGCCCGGGGCCGCGGTGCAGGCGGCAGGGACGGACACGCCGCCACCCGCGCGGAGGAGCCCCGGGAGCGCCGAGACGACGCCAGCCCCGCAGCGAGCTCGCCGGCGTTTTGCCCGACACAGCGGTCGGTGCCCCTGCTGCAGCCCACGCCGTGCGTGTGAGCGGCATGCGAGTCCACGCTTTAGTAGCGTTCGTCTTTCACCCTCTCCCATCCCCACCGAAGGGCCATTGCCCTCGGGAGCACGCCAAGGAGCCCCCGCTGCCACCACCTAGAAGTGCTCATCGCCCCCAGCCTGTTCCCGTCCCTCCATCGTCCCTACGCGCACAAGGGTCCCTGCTGACACCAGAAAGCATCGTGGCTTTGCCACCCCACTTCACGCCCCAGCGCCAGCCCGCTGCACCGCTCCGCTATTCTCTTGCAACATGCCCACGTCCCTGCACAGACCTGCTGCTCTGTGCCCACTGCGCGCTGGCGTACCAGAGACCCTCGTGCCACCCCCCTGCAGACCGCCCCACTTCCCTGGCACCTCCATGGTCCCCTCCGTTCTCTTTCCATCTGCCCCAACCCCAGCTCCTTCCTTCTGCTGGGCCACGAGCGTGAGGAGAGACGGGCAGACCAGGCTCTGCTGGAGATGAGCTCCTGGGATGCTGAAAGCAGGTTCAGGCAAGGACACAGGGAGGGGAAGAGTTGCCCGAGCAGCATAGGTGGAGCATCCAGGTCCAGCAGAAGGTGAAAGCACCATCCATGGTGGGGACTGGCTGGTCTCCACACGGAAGAGCCCCTTTGCAGATCCTTGGGAGACCAGTACATCAGCACAGAGAGCCAAGGGAGTCCTACACTCCTCCGGTGCAACGCTGTCCTGGCAGGGAGACCTTCTAGCTGTGCTGGGCACTGCCGATGTTGCAAATTCACCTGCCCAGATGTCTACGCTTAACCCAATTCCCTGGACACAACAGATCCTGCATGCAACAGCCCATCCTTGTGCCAGCTGGCAGCCAGGGGTGGTCTCCTGGTCCCCTCCGTACCACGTTCCCACGGACAAGCTCCCGACACCCGCACCTCTCCTCCTGGCACCCGCACATCTCCCCTGGGCCAGAGCAGAGCCCGGGGCCGGGAAGGGCGAGGGAGCTGGTGCAAGACCAGGCCTCCGCTGGCTGTCCATGGTGCATCGCTCCACTCCTCCATGCGGGGCAGTCTCGCCGTTCACGAGAGGGAGGGGGTCCGGGAGAACCGAAAACGATGGCCGAGGAGAGGTTCGGTGTCGTGCCAGGGTGCTAAAACGTGGCCCCGTGGAACTTGCCAGCGTTGGCAGCAGCCAGGGCTTGCGCTGGAGGGAGAGGAGAGCGCGGCTGAGCAACGCGCGGGCCTGCCGGTGCCAGGGCAGCCGCCAGCCCCCGGCCTCCCCGGAAACCCCGCCGCACTCGCTCGGAGTAAAACCTAACACAGATTCGACCCCGTTCCTGGCACTTCCGCAGCTCCCGGGGGAAATGGGCTCTGCGCAACGTCACAAGCCACCGCCTGCAAGTGGCGAGGTTGGCTGGAGACAGCTCCCACCGCCGGCACCCTAATCCCGAGCTGATCCCTTCGCTTCCCGCACTTGGGGCTTTGCAAATTCTCCTGACAAAAGAACTGAAGTGGGATTTCACATTTCCAGGCAGACACCCAACCACCTGGGACCATCTCGCCGGGCGCCACACGGATGCACAGCGCTGGCGCTCGCCCCGGCTGCCCCAGCCTGGGGGCTACAGCCCTGCTCCACGGGGGCTTCACCATCGAGGACACTTGCGCTTGGTCCATGGGAGGAGACCGGGCTGACGTGGCTCAGGAGACTGTTAGCTGGAGC
The DNA here is from genome assembly GCA_003342895.1 of Casuarius casuarius. NCBI lineage: Eukaryota > Metazoa > Chordata > Aves > Casuariiformes > Casuariidae > Casuarius > Casuarius casuarius. The sequence continues at coordinate 1,228,405 of PTFA01000104.1, read as the reverse complement.
AAGCAGTGATGAACGAATGCGGGGCAGAACAGAGCCCGGGAGGAGAAACGCCCCCCGCCCAGGAACCCCCAGCCGGCAGGCTGCGATGGAGAGAGCATGGGATGAAGTACAAGAGAAAAGGTGCTTACTTCATGGCTCAGACACGCATAAAATGGCTGCTGTCGGCGACCCGGGATGTTTCAGACGAGAGGGGGTTGGTCGGTGGAGTCGGGGAAGCTGGGGAGGTGGGAGGGCTTGGGGTAGCGCATTGAGCTGGAAACAAGAAATGGAAGAAGGGCGTGAAGAACACCAGCTGCCGGCAGCGGGGACGGAGGAGAAGAGGCCACGCGGCAGGCAGAGGTTAGCGGAGGGGGAGAAAACAGAGAGGAAGGGAGGGAGGAAGCAAGCGTGGCCAGAACAAACGGACACGGCAGCGTCTCGCCGCAGCATGCGCACGTGAGCACCACGCAAGGATCCTCATGGACAAGGCAAGGCACGGTGCTGTCTGCAGGGCGGTGGCAGGCACGGGTCTCCCGCGGACACGTGCTCCGTGCAGGGGCTTGCGGTGGGGCTTTCCTGCTCTTGCAAATGCTTCCAGCGGAGAATGGGCTCTGAGCGTGCTCTGAGCCAGTTTTATTTTCTCGGATGTGAGACTGCCCAGCAGCAAAGCCCTGCGCCTCCGAAGTGGAGCCCAGCCCCGGGGACCTGCAGGACGTCCAGAGTGGCCACCAGCCTCCACCACGTTGCCAGCTGGGCTCGATGCCGTGCCGGTGCTGGCAGCTCGGGGAGGGTGCCGCTGCCAGAGCCTGGCTTGCCCGACGTTGGGTAGAGGCATCCCCCCGCCGTGCCCCAACGCGCCCCGCTCTCCTGCCCAAAAAAGCCCCTTTGCTCCTGCTGCCTCTCCTGCCCATCAGCCGGTCCCGTGCAGGCTGCTCGTCCGACCTCTCCGGTTCGCCCGACCGTCGCTGTTCCTGCTGCTCGGCAGTGACCCCCCGCAGCCGTGGGCGCCCGGGCCCTGCGCCCCCCCCCCCATGCCTTACCCGAGAGCATGCGGCCCCGGCGGGAGGCCTCCGCAGCCAAGGTGCAGGAGATCTCTATCCTCTTCTCCTGCTCCTGGAGCTGGGTCTCCGGGTCCTGCGGGGCGTCCACCTCGCCCTCGCTCAGCGGGATCACGTTCTGCAGGCTGCGGGACAGCGTCGGCGTCACCGCCCGGCGCGGGTCCGGGAGGGCGCATGGACCACGCGCCCGTGGGGCTGGAGCGGAGCCGAGCAAAGGGAGGGGCGGAGCGGAGGACGGAGGGGGAACGGGTGCGTTGGTCGCGGGGATGCCCCCGGCGGCAGCCAGGGCGGGCACGGGCCCAGCGGCCTCACCTGGATTTGGCAATGAGGGTTTTTATCCTTTCCACCTTCTTCTGCTTTTCCTTCATCTCTTCGGGACTGAGGGGGGTGTCGGGCTCCAGTTCGATGTACCGCTCGGGGATGAGGACTTTGTCCGGCGTCGAGAGCTGGGCGCAGAAGGCAAGGGCTGAGCCGAGCGCCCGCCGCCGGGGGACCCAGCCATCCCCACGCCCAACCCGCCCGGGCAGGGGCAACCCTCGTCCCTGCACAGCGCTCGCCCAGTGCCCACGACCCGCAGGACACGTCCTGCCGGCTCCAGGACCCCCGACGGCCGCGGGAGGAGGGTGCACGGACCCCCCGCGCAGGGCGCCGCGAGCCCCGCAGACCGGCCTCACCTCCTTATGGATGTCGACGTCGTAATGCTGCGGCTCCAGCTCCATCTTGCGCAGCCGGGCGATCTCCTCCCGGGGCGTCTCGTAGACCTTGCCCGAGTCCTCGGAGCGCAGCGCGGCCTCCAGGTCGGAGATGTCCACCTCGTGGATGCTGCGGTGCCGGCGCACCTGCGGCGGACCACAGCCCGCTGAGCCCTCACCCTCCTCTTCCTCCCTCTGCTCCCCGGTCCCGCCACCCACCGGGAACTGCCCCGGTCTGCCCGGGCTGGATGCAGCAGCCCGTTTGCCCCAGGCCCCCAGCCCGTGCGGGGACTCACCACCTTGTAGGAGGCCGGTGCCCTGGTGCCGGGGGTCTCGGGCTGCTGGCTGCCCGGGAGCTGCAGGCTCCGCCGCTTCTCCTTCATGGAGCCGCTCTGGTGCCGTTTCATGCGGTCGATCTGCTCCTCCACGCTCATTTTCGCCTTCGTCTCGGTGGCGAACACGGCGCTCTTCGGCCTCTCCTAGAAGAGCCCAGCCAGCCCCGTGGTCACACACCTCCGCATGGAGCAGGGGCCAGCCCCACGCTGAGACGCAATGATCCCTGTGGCTCCAAGCCCTCTCCCGAAGATGTCGGCAAGCGAAGTGGCACCGAGGGGTGCAACCGGGCTGCAAGCCGCCCCGCGGCCCAGCCGCCTGGCCCGGCTCCCCCCTGGCTAGCCCGACTCCTGGCATCACCGTCCCGTCCCTCGATGCAGCCCTACCCGGGAGCTGAGCCCGTTGGCCATGCCGCCGGCGTTCCTCCGCACCACGCCTGCCGCCGGCGCCGCCTCCTCCTCCGCCGGAGACTTGGTCCTGGGGGGGACGATGCCCACTGCGGAGGAAACCGAAATGCTGGGCTGAAACCCCCCCGGGGACCACCTGGCCCCCTTGCCCGCGGCCGGGGCCTGACTGCGCTGCGAGCTGCAAAGGGAAAAGCCGGGGGCCAGGCTGCAAACGCTCCCCGCGGCTCCGAGGCACAGGGACAGCAGGTCCCGTCCACAGCAGCAACCCCGCAGGGCCACCGCGGCCGAGCAGGGGGCCATGGCAGCGGGCAGCCCCCAGGAGTGGTGCCACCGGTGTCCCCCTGCCTGCGTACCCTTGTTGAGAGCCGCTTGCTTCTCCGCCTCCTGCTCCTGCCGGCTCTGCAGCAGCGGCCCCTCGGCGGGGGAGCTGGGGGCGGCCGGCCGGGGCCCATCCTTCTTGCTCTGCTCCAAGCTCGCTTTGGGCTGCGGAGGAAAAGCAGGTTCCCGGGTGAGCCACCGACCCGTGCGGGAGCCGCGCTCTGCCTGGGGATGGACCCGCTGCTCTCCGCGGCCACGGGGCCGCGTACGGACCACAGACATGCTCCCGGCAAGCAGACGGACACACGGACGCCAGCCGGGCAGTGCCAGCCTGGGGAAGCCAAACCTGCACACCCCAGACGTGCTCCTCCAGAGACGGGGCTGGGAGGGCTCTGCAGATTCCCGCGTGGGAAAAGCTCCCTGCACGGGCAGCGGGCGTCCTTCCCCTCCCGCTGTGCCCAGGGCACCAGCACAGCAGTGCCGGGGGGATGGCGGGATACAGCAGGAGCCCCATGTGCTATTGCAGAACTGCCCCACGCTTTGCACGGCGCTGGCATGTCCCGACACCCCTTACACTGCCTGGATCGACACGCGGCACCAGTGCGCTGCCCTGCAGGTGCATGGCTGCTGGTGGGCATCGTCTGTGCCCGCAGGGGGGTCCGTGACCATTGCACGCCGCTGCTCTGCGGTGCTGGCACCTGCTCGCACGCATCCTGATCCCCCTCAGGACCGCCCGGCACAGACACCCGTGTCCTCTGCGCACCCCTTCCCCAGGCGGGAGCATTGCTGAGGCTTCACCAGGGAGGCCCAAATCTGGGTTTGCCAGGCGGATCGCTCCCAAACCAGCCGAGCTCCCTGGCACGGGGGTTTCCAGCCCCCGGCATGGCGCGGAGCGGTGCCACACACGCCGCGGGAGGACAGCAAGAGAGGAGAGGGCAGAGGAAAGCAGCGAGGCTCGAGGCAGGTTGGTGCAGCGCCTGTGAGCATCCTCTGGCCGGCCAAGAGCAGCGAGTCCGACAGCGCCTGTCCTGCGCCCGGACAGCAAAGGCAGAGGACCGGAGCGCCCCGGCGAGGCTGCCGTGGGGATGCTGCCATCGGAGGGGCCGGGGACCTGCCGCCTGCCTACCCGGGAGCCATCCCCACGCTGCGCGCCGCCTCGGCCCTGGGCCACGCGGTCCCTCCCTGCCTGTGCCCTGCGGCTGGGAGAGGACGGGCAGCCCCGGTGCCCTGGCCGCTGCCTCGGGGAGGAAGGGGAAGGGGCTCCGCTCCGAGGCCGCTCTGGAGAGGTTTCGGTACCTGTCCCCTCTTCGCCTCGCCGCCCTGCTGCCAAGGAGGGGAGGTGGGGTACGGCCAGAGGCGGCCCTCGCTAGGGAGCGGAGGAACAGTCGGAGGAGACTCCAGGGGTACATACGACTTGGGAAGGGGAGGTCGAGGTGGACCTGGTTCCTGGGGTGGAGAGGAGCGAGAGGCGTGAGAGCAGAGAAGCTGAGGCGGGAAGGAAAAGAGAGTTAGAAAGAGAGACAGACAAAAAACAGCAGAAGCGTCGGGCCGGGAAAGGGAGGAGGGAGAGCAGCCGGTCCCTGCTCCGCGGGGCGCTCGGGCGGGCTCAGCCCTTCCCAGGGACCCGCGGTCTCGGTCCCCGCGGTCTCGGTCCCCGCTGCAGCCGTGCTCCCCGGGGAGGCGCTGGGGGCTGCTTTCGCTGCAGCCTGCTCCGTGCCAGGGCTCGCGGAGGCCGCTCGGCTGCAGCGTGACCCTCTCCCTAGCTCAGACATCAGCATCGCCTTCGCACAGGTGACGTGCAAAATCTGTGCCCAGCTTCAACCCCAAACTTCGCGTGGATGAAAGCAGGAGCTGAGGGACACCGGCACTCCTGAACCCCCAGCACGGCAGCGAGAGGGGCCGTGGCGTTAGCAAGAGCTAGCGGCTTCAGGCTGCTCGACACGGGAGCCCCGAGGTCGCAAAGCCCAGAAGCAGGCTCTGCAAGCGGGGCGGACCAGCCCCCCGCCCAAGCGCACGGCCAGAGCGGTCCCCCCAGGCAGAGCCGCGTGCGGACCCGGCCACGCTCGGCACCCGCTGCCCACCCGGAGAGCGAGGGGTCGGGCCAGCCCGCGCGGGGGAAAGGCTCTTGGGGGACCCGGCGGCCACGCCGGCTCACTCACCTCGCCGGGCCCCTGCTTGGTGGGCGAGCCCTGGGAGCCGGAGACGAGGGAGAAGGGGCTCAGGGGGCTGGTGAGGCTGGCCGAGCTCAGGGGGCTGGCGGGGCTGTTGGAGCTGTACGTTCCCGAGGGGCCCATGGCCACTGCAGAGGAAAGCAGAAATCGGTGCGTGCACGGGGCTGCTGCAGCGAGGAGGGGGGGAAAGCCGCGCCGGCGCACGGAGGGGCTGCGTCGAGAGGGGCCCTGGCTCCGTGCACCCCCGCTGGGGTCCAGGGGCCGGGCAAGGGCAGGGACGGAGCGCGCTCACCTCGGTGCTTGGCAGTGTCCGTGCCACGGGACGGGTTGTTCTTCCTCAGCCCCTCCATCACGTCCTGGATGCGCCAGATCTCCTTCTGGATCTGCCGGTTGAGCATTTCGTTCTGCAGGGGCAAAAGGCCACGGTCGGAGCGGGCTGAGCCGCCGGGGTCCCAACGCGACCGGCCACGGCAGCCGGGCTCAGCCGCCCCCGCTGCCAGCCCTGCCGCGTCCCCAGCCCAGGGCCGAGCCCCAGCACGCCGGGCTCACCTGGATGTCCAGGTTCAGCTGCTCCCAGAGGTCGTCGTGCAGGGCGGACACCTCGCTCTCCAGGCTCTCGTACTCGGCAGTGCTGTTGGCCAAGGCCTGCGGCGGGAGGGCGATTAGGAAGGGTTTTGCTTGGGGCCGGGGCTAGCAGCAGCCCCGAGCCAGCACGGCATGGGAGCACTCCGGAGAGCACGGGGAATCTGCTCCCGAAGCAAAACCCTGAGCTCCAGCAGAGCCTGCGAGGTGGTGGCAGCAGCGGGACACAAGCCCTGGCCACGTCGCAGGCAGGCTGTGCCTCTGGGAGCTCCCCATCCTGATGGCACGCTGGGAATGGCCCAGCCAGAGTGGGAGCCGGGGAGCCGGAGTGGTGCTTGCACAGCAGGGCTCCCGCCAGTGCCGGCAGAGCCAGCCGGAAGCCGGAGCTGCGACGGCTCTTGGCACGTGTGCCAGCTCGGCACCACAAGGGTTAATCTGCTTTGTCCCCAGCGGGGGAGTTTGGCTCATCTGGGTTGAGGGGATTTTCCTCCTCCTTCCCCACAAATGGAGAAAAGAGTGGAGCAAAGACTCCCCGCGGGCGGAGGAGAGACATTCCTGCCGCCGGTGCCAGGTCGCCCCGGCTGCTCCGGGCTGGCAGCCGGCTTTGCCGGGGTCGCAGCGCCAAGCGGGTCCCCGCCGCCTCCCGTGCCAGCGGGCGCCCCCGGTCCCGCGGCGGCAGGAGGAGGAGGAGGGCTGCGTGGGGCGAGGAAGGCTGCGTGGGCAGGGGAGCCCGTTACCGTGCTGGCCTGGGACAGCTCCACGCGGATGTTGATGAGCTGGTTCTGGAGCGACTCCTTCTTGTGCAGCAGCTTCTCCGGGTAGGCGGGCTGGCTGCCGAACATCTCCAGCTCCTGGTGCGTCCCCATGAGCGCACTCTCCAGGCTCTCCTGGCGGGGACGGGAGGGCGACGTGGCCATGAGAGCCCTCACCACAGCCCCTGCGCCACCCCGGGCTCAACCCCGCTGTGCCACTGCCTCGGGGACCCTGGGGCAGGTGAGCCCATCTCTGCTGCAGTGGGAGCAGCGGACCCTCTCCTTACACGTGCACCATTAACGCATGGGAGCGCCAGGTCCGTGGCACGGCCAGGGTGTCTCTGCCCAGCTCAGGAATGCTCCCACTGAGCCGTCCCCAAGAAAACGGGACGTCACTTCCTTGCCACGACGGTGCCGCCTGGGCACGGCCGCTGCCTTGCAGCCAGGCTCGTCCCTGGATGCCGCCCAGCCCCGGGCCCAGGGGCGCGAGGTGCAGAGGCAGCATCCTCCGCGCACCACGTACCTTCTCCGCTCGGAGCTGCTGCACCAGCCGCTCCTGCTCCCGCAGCACTTTGTTCTGCTCGCAGAGCTTCCCCAGCAGCTTCTGTCCCGGGGCAGGAAAAAAAGAGGGAGGAAAAGCAATCAGAGCGCGGTGTGCACCAGCGCTTGTGCAAACAGGGCTGTGCACGCTGTTTGCTCAGCCAGAGCCAAGGCCCTCGGGAGGAGATGGGACACCCCAGGCCTGCGTGGCCAGCCGGGACGTGACCCGCTGGCAGGGCAACGCGCTGTCCCGGGGAGGGTTTCCAGCCTGCCGGGCTCATTGCAGGACCTCACCCCCAGGCAGGGCGAGATGTGGCCCAAATCTGAACGCGGGGCGAGACTGAGCAACGAAGCTCAGAGCACGAGCACGGGGCAGAGGGGGGACCGGCAGGACAGACGTTGGCTCTTACATCCGTGTCTTGCTCGCTTATCTTGTAGGCGTGCAGCGTCTCCCTGTAGCCTTCCGGGAAGGGCGTCACCTGCAAGGACAGCGAGGGGTGAGCGCTGCCCCGGCTGCACCGGGACCGGGCCATCCCCCTGCCCCGCTGCTCCAAAACGGGGGAGGCCAGAGGCGACGGCCGCGTCTCGCCGGCGGGGAGGCGGCGATGGGGCTCTGCCCCGCGGCTGGGCAGCGTCGGCAGCGGAGCAGGAGCCGCAGCCGCTGCCGGCACCGCAGGAGGAATTAACCGGAGACAAACTCCCCGCAAGACGCCAAAAGCTCAGCTAAAGAGATGCCCTGAGAATTTCTAACCGTCTGGCGTACTACAGCCACCATTTTACAGGCAGGGAAACAAAGGTGGAAGGATTAAGCGATAATCCCGCTGAGCAGAGCTGAAACACCTACAAATCAGCAGCCACATCGGGGCCTGTCTACCAGCCAGCTTCTGAGCCATTTTCCTTTCCTGGAAAACTAAATTACTAATGGGACTTCACCAATTAAATGCCTCCAAGACCTTGAGATGAAAGGCCTAAAACGAGAAGAAGGGCATCATTATTGCTAGAAAGCAAGACGCTACTTCAGAGCAATTTAAAACCATAGGACGATGTAAATAGACCTGAACCTGGGGAATGCCCAGCTCGGCTCGAGGCAGCGTCTGGCGCACGGGGATCCTGCTGTCTCCAGGCAGGGTGCCCAGCCCACGAAAGCAGCTCAGCGCCTCCGGTTTCCCCCTCCAGCAGCTCCCTGCTCCACTTGCACAGCGGATGGCAACGAGCACCTTCCCCCTCGTCAGAAAGCCACCCGACGCATCGCCCGGCCACCACGCGGCCACGCAACCAAGAGATGTCCAGCCCAAGTCTCGCTCTGCGCCGAGAGCCTTGGGAACCTGCCCAACCCAGGGCCGCATCCGGCAGGAGCCCTGCGGCTCGACCAGGCTCGGGGTGGGCAGCGCTCAGGGCTGGGCAGGCCCTCCGCGCCACGCGACGGCGGTGTGCAATGAGGTGTGCGCGGGAATGACGCGATCTGCACGCGTTTGGAGCCGCGGTCCCGATGCTTCGGCAGCTCTTTCCATGCTCCAAGCAGAAGAACTGTGCTTTGGACTGGATTCTTCCCATTTTAAGTTAGCCCTCACCTTCTCCGTGCCTCATCAACATGTAAAGGCAGACGGAGGGTGAGCAAAGCACCAGACCAAGGCAGAGAGTTCAGGGCTTCTACGTCCCCAACTTGCATTTTCAGGACAGGGATTTACAGGGTTTTAAATGGCTCATGGATGGATTAGCGAAGCCTGCGATGGACTAGCGTGTCCCTGAGAGCGAGATGTGCTGGAGCCGTATGGATGCTGGAGTTTCAATGAGCGGCAATGCCAGGAGGTGAGCTTGCGGATGGATGGCGTGGAGGCCGCCGTGCTCTGCCATGCAGCAGCAGCCGGGGCGGCCCTGCGGCGGCAGGGAGGCTTACTTGCATGTAGAGCTGAGCCCTAGGGGAAGAGTTCTCCACCATCCTGTTCACCATACTGATCAGAGTTTCGCTCTCGCTCATCTGCGACAGACAGGGAAGGAAATTTCAGAGGTCAGCACAGACACCTTGCCCCAGGCTCGCGGAGCGGCGTCCTCAGGTGAGGGCAGCTCTGTCCAGGACACCTCGGGCCACCAGACCGCAAGGTGCCACCTCCAAGAGATGTCCCAGGGGCTCGAGCCATGTGGGGACGGCTACCCCGGGCCACTGCTGCTCCACTTTGTGCAGTCAAGACTGTCCTTGGCTGGTTGCCTGCCCTGAAAACTCAGAGTGGGGAAAAACAGAGATGAAACGCAGCCAGCTCCAAGCTGGGCACCACACTGCACACACCAGACACAAGCTCGGCACAGAGACGCCCACGGCTGCAACACGCACTTGTGGTCCCAGCAGACAGACAAGCAGCCCCCAGCATCGCCGACGGCGGCCGGCAGCTCCGGCGCGGGAACCGGGGGCTCCCGCGGAGACGGCACAAAGGAGTTTCATGTGCCCACAGCTTTCCAAGCACAGCCCGGCGGCCGAGTCCTCCAGGACTTCACCCCACTTTGGACGGGGAAGCTGGGCAGACCCCGAGCAGGGAGGGCCAGTTTACACCTCCGCCACTGCCGATTTTTTGCTGCTGTCTGGCAGTGCACTGCTGCCGGGGTGCATGACCGCAGGGTGCTTCGCTACTGCTTGGCGGAGCTCTTCAAGCAAGCAGCACCAGGCTTTGGCTACCTTCTCGGCATGGGGAACCCCTGCAGAAGCGCTGCAGGGTCCCGCGGACAAGAGGCAAAGCCCCTCGCGCTCCGCGACGCTGCCATGTCCCTCGAGGTCCAAGGGGCGACGGCAGTTTAAGCACAGGCTCACGCAAACTGAGGGCCAAAGCCCTGTTTGGGGCCAGTCAGCAAGGCGGGATGCAGCCCAGGGAGCCACCCAGCACCGAGCAGCCGGGAACGGGCCCAGGCTCTCCCGGCGCAGCTCTCCGGACACATGAGGAGAGCAAAAATGAAGCAGCAAACTGCTTTAGAAATAAAGCAGCAAACTGTTTTAAAAAGAGATACTTGACAGTGACATTCTGAATTAGTCTCTCCAGAGGTCAGGAGGAGAGGAGGAGGAGAAGGAAAGCCTTTTTAGGGAGCGTTTTAAAGAGGCTCAGAGAGTGAGCCTTGCTGCCGACGGCTGTGAAATAATCCAGGGAGCTTTTATTGCACCGAGCGCTCCCGCCTGTCTTTGGCTCTGCTCCAAGGCAGACACAGATCTTGGTGATTACTGCACTGATGGGGATTTGCAGACTAATGAGATTGTCTCTGGAGCAGCTCCCTTCGAGCGAGCCTGGCTTTTGCAGGCAAGCGTCAGGCTGCAGCGCAGACCGTCTCCCCCACCCTCCTGCTCGGTTTCGGATGATGCCTGCAGTTTTCACCCCAATGTGCCTGCAGATGTTTCCCAGAGCTTTTCCCTCTCCCTGTTCCCAGGCTGGTGTCAGCTCGTGGCCTTCCTCCAAACGCAGCCTGGCATGCGGCGACGCGGCAGCGCACGGCCCGGGAGCTGCCGCTTTGCTCTCGGCGCCGGAGGACGCTTCAGCCCAGCCCTGCATCGAGTCTCCCAGCCTTTGAGGAGGCACCGAATCCACCTCACCCTGCTACAGCTCCCTGCGGCTCCCCTGCAGGCACACGCGCACCCCAGCTCGTCCTCCGGCCCCACCGCGACAAATCTCAGCGCTCTCACTCCTCCCGCCGTAAGGGGGGTATCGCTCATCACCCGGAGCACCAAAAAAGGGACGCCGGGGACCCTTCCCTGCCCGTCGCAGGCTGAGCCGGGCCCGCTCGGCCGCCCGCGACGGCTCGCCAGCCCCTGCCCGGGCGCTGCAGGCAGCCGGAGGCATCGCCGCCGCCGCACCAGGGCTGCGCTCTGCTCAGCGCCGTTGCACCGCTCCGAGCCGCGACCCAGCAGAGACCGACCCGGGAAGGGTTTCGGAGCGCCGCTTCCCTCCTCGCGCCCCTGCCTACTGCCCGGCACCCGGGAACGGCTCCCAGGAAGCCAGGGCACGGGGGAGCGGGGCGGCGCTGGCCGCCGTCCTGCCTGGCTGCGAGCCCCGGCTCCCCCCGGCACACAGCACACCGCCACCGGCTCCAGCACACCGCACAGGGCACTGTCAGGGGGTTTCTGCCAAGCGATGAGCAACCCTACGGACGGGAAGGATGGAAGAAGCAAACCAAAGACAACTCGTGCTGCTTTGATGCCAAGAAGGGTGAGGGGTGGATGTTAGGGGAAGAAATGCTGCGCTGGCAGGGGAGGGGACGCAGCGTGGGGACGGGGCACACAGGGATGTAAGCAGCGTGAAGTTTGCAGCCAGCTCTGCCTACCTGCTGGTCCAAATACTCTAGGTTTCTTTGCAACTGAAGGTCTAAAAGTTCATCCTACCAGGAGCCAGCAGACATGCGGCAAGAAACGAACACACAAAACAAACAAAAGAAGAAGCAAAGCGGTTAGGTGAAGGCTGTAGAAATGCAAAGCCTTCGTGGCCGGGGAAGCGAGGTGCTGCCTCGGCGCTGCAGTGGACGTGCCTTGCGGGAGACCCGCTTCCCTGCCGGACGCCTCCCTCCCCAGGGCGCACGCTCACAGCTAGCGGGTGCCCCCGAAGCAGCCCGGCCCTTCCCAGCTTGCGCCATGCTCCTGCCCTACGTCTTGCCCTAGCAAGGACAGGCAGCAGCAGAGGCAACTTCGGGATGGAGATACCTGCTTCTCCCTCCTCCAGCGGCTGGTCCTGCCCTGGGATTTCAGGCCCGTGCGCTCCGCAGGGCCGATGCTGGAGGCCAGGGCAGCGGTCCTCGCCGCCCCTTCGCCCCCTCCCACCCTGAGCCTGGCAGCCGGGGGCCGCGGTCTCTCCGCCCCACTGTGCACGGGGCTCCTGGCAAACCCTCCCATTTCCACGGGCTCCACCGAGAGCAGCAAACCCTCTGCACGGCGCAGGGCAAGGAGAGGAGTGGCGAGGAGAGGGGATGCGGCCGGCCTCGTCTGCGGGGCGCTCGGCCCTGCAGCCGGGTCCCACCGCTCTCCTCGGCCAGGGACCCTGGCTGGGAGCTCCTGGTGCCACCCCGCCAGCTCCAACCCCCTCCAAGGGGAAAACACAAGTCAGGAAAAAGCCAGAGTGAGGAAGCAAGGAGGGAGGAGAGGCAGCAGACCAGCCTCACCCTATCCTCGCCAGGAACGGCCCCGTGGCTGCATCGGGACTGGGATGTGCTGGCCGGCATCGCGGGGCGCCGACCCACCCCAGACCAGCCTCTCTCCGACCCACAAAGCTGCTGTTGGACCAGAGCAGCATTTTCCTCGGCCGCCTGAGCAAGGAGCCCCCCGAACCTCTGTCCTGGCCCACCGTCCGGATGGGCTGGGGATGGCAGGGCAGCCCATCCCCGATGCCAGCGCACGCTCCAGACATGCCACGCTGCCCGGGCCAAGTGCCACCAGCTTGTCCAGCCGCCCTGTGCCCCGCACCAGGCAGCACCCGCCCAGGGACGGCACCACGGGTGCTCGTCGCAGCAGCCCCGGCAGCATACGTACCATCTTGTCGTGCACCGTGGGGGACGCCGGGTAGTGGAACGGGTACATTCCCGCGGGGACGGGCCGTCTGTCGCCCAGGTAGTCGTACTGAGGAGAGAGGCAAACCCCAGAGACGTGAGAGGGGTGCAAGAGGCCGGGAAGCGCATGCAAGGGCCTCGGCCGGTGGGAAAGCGGAGGTGGGAGCGTGCACTCGGAGCACGGCGCTGCTGCCGTGGCAGAAGGGCATTTACCTTGGGAGAACTGACTGATCGCCTCATCATGAAGGTAGCCGGGTCGGCGTAAATCTCCTCTCCCCGGGGCGGCATCCTCTCGAAGCGGGCGCTGGGCGAGCGCACCGGGGAGTACACGCGGGAGCGGCTGTAGGAGCCCTGGCTGGGCGAGCGGGGCACGGAGCGGGAGCGGGGCTGCAGCGACATGCGTCGCAGGGAGCCCGAGGCAGCATCCACCTCGTCGTAGTAGGCCGGCTGCCGCCCGGGGCCGGGCAGCCAGACCGGGACGTCCTGCCGGCCGTAGCCCGGGTGCTCCTTCCACTCGCGGAGCTGGTAGGGGCCCCCGTTGCGGAAGGAGAGCCGCTTGTCGTCCAGCGCCCAGGGCGGGCTCACCCGCTCGTAGGCGGGCATGGAGCAGATGCTGTCGGGGCGCACGCCGGGCGGGTAGTACTGGTAGTCCTCGGGGTACTGGGGCGAGTAGGGCGAATAGTAGTCGGGCACCCGGCGAGACACGGGGAAGAACCTGGTGGGGCTGGAGGGAGAGAGCTGTGAGCCGGCGAGGCGCCGACCGGCCCCCCGGAGATGCCCCCGGCTGCGTTTCCCAGCTGGAAAGCACGGCATCTCCCGCCGCCCGCCGCGGCGCTCACCTCCGCAGCTCCTCGGGCGGCAGGTTCCCCCGGCGCAGGTTCACCCACTGCTGCAGCTGCGTCATCGAGCTCTTCCGCTGGGCGATCTTCTCGGGGTTGGTGCGCGGCGCGAAGCCCCGGCGGTGCGCCACGCTCTCCCCGTCCGGCTGCGGGTACGCGGTGCTGCCGGGGCGGCTGGGCGACGCGTAGGGCCAGCCGTTGGGCTGCGCGGGCCGCTCCACGCTGCCCGGCACCCGGGGCGCCTCGGGGTACGGGCTGCCGGGCTCCGAGGGCATCTCCTGCCCCGCGATGCCGTTGGCTTTGGCCAAGGGCTCCTTCTTGCTCTCCGTCCTCTCCGGTTTCCTCTCGATCTTCTCGGAGCCCCGGCCGTCGCCTTCCCCCCGGGTCTTGGTGTCGGGGTCGGCTTTGGGGTGCTCCCGGTGCACGGCGTTGCGGTGGTGGTGGTGGTGCTTGCTGGGGGGGATGTTCTCGGAGTCTGTCTTCTCATGCCTGGAGGGCACGGAGACACGAGAGGGCATTACCTTCCCTTCGCACCGCCCCGGGGACGGCCGGGCAACATCCCACCCTGCCTCCGTCCTGGTGGGGTATCGTCCCCCCGGGCCCCCCACGTGCCCAAGGGACTCCCCAGCCGCAACGCGCGGCCCCTGCACCCCATCTGTGGGACACCAGGGCCGAGGGGCGCCCCGGCACCCCGTGCAACGGTGCGGGGCGACGGCCCGCGCTGACCTCTGCGCCGGTGGGATCTGCACCCGGGCAGCTTCGCCCATGGCTTGGATCCAGGACTCCTGCTCCTCGGTGTTCTCGGCGCTGAAGAAGTAGGTCCGGATGCCGGCGTGCTCGGCCTGGGGAGACAGGCACTGCTTGCTACGCGCCGGCGCCTCCTCCGCCCAGCACACGGTCACCTGCAGGGAGGCAGAGAAGTGGGGAGAGAGACAGACAGGCGAGTGAGAGCTCGGTTGCTGCCCGGCTGCGTCGGCTCGAGGTCTCCTGGAGCCGCAGGAGAAGCTGGGCCAGGTCCTCTCCTCCCGGAGCAGTCCTCGCTCTGCACGCGCCCCTGAGCAGCGCGGTGCAGGGGGGCTTTGCGGTCCGAGCCCCTTCCCTTCCCTCGGCTAGCCAGGGGTTAGCTGAGGACGCGGCTGGAGACTTGGGCTTATTATCTTTAAAGAGCAGCCTGTCACCGGCAGAACTGGTTGCACCTCCAGCCTCACGCCAGCGACAGGCGGCTGCCGAAAGGCACTGGAGCATCGCTTTAGACCAGCTTTTGCAAACATTTCTGGCCCTCCTGGTTTCTGGGGGCATCTCCCGATGCACCTGCTACTTCCAAAGCACCACGGATGGTCGCCGAAGGGCCAGGTCTCGCTGCAGGGCGCCGGCTTCCCCTCGGGTCCCTTAGCCACAACCCGGGGAGCCGCAGGCGGCTCTGCCCCCCAGCACACATGCAGGGGCACGGCCCCCCCGTGCGATCGCTACCAGAGCTGCTCGGGACCAGCTTTCCCCCTGCTCCGCCAGAGCTCTGGTGTCCGGGGGTGCATTGAGAGGGACAAGCGCCCCAGTTAGCGAGGTCCCCTCGGGGTGCTCGGAGGCAGACGAAGGGCTCTGCCGCTCCCTGGGAGAGCAGGAGCGCTGGCCGCAGCGTTACCGTTCATGCAGGGCTAGAGGGAAGGTGGCTTCTTGACTCAGACGACATTTGAGGGAAAAAGGTTCCCTTTTGGCCCGTGATGTTGGTTCCCACTCTCCACCCCGTGCTACAGCGGTGGGAAAGCACAGCTGGTTATTCGTGGTCTTTCTGAAGCTTCCACCTTCCCTCTCTTTGCAAAGGGATGGGATGCAGCAAGGAGGAAGGAAAAGAAAAAAGATTTTTTCCCTGAAACACCTCCAGGGTTTAATTTCTTTAAATTGAAACAAAATCTAGGGTTCTGATTAAAACTCTCCGCTGGGTTTCCATTTCCCCCTCCCCAGAGGGCTGGCAGCCGCGCTGGCGCCCCAGCCCCGGGGGCCCTCCTCCTGCCCGGCTCCTTCGAACCCCTGCAAGCTCCATGCAGCTCTGAGCACTCCGCAGCGGCAGCAAAAACCACAGGGATTCGTCCCCTCGATTAGAGCATGCGGGAAACCTGCGCCTCCCGCGCCTTCTGCATGCACTCGGAAACGCGAGAGCACACTACCTATGCGGTGGCTGGCGCTGGCGCGGCGGACGGGACGCAGAGACCTCCTGTCCGAGGGGGATCCTCGCCCGGGCAGAAAGGAGGAAAGACAGACAACAGGTCAAACCACCCGGCAGGCCACCACGGGGGACGCGCGGGCCGGGGGAGCGTGGCAGGACCTCGCCGGAGGCCGAGCGGCGCCGGCAGCCTCTCCTTGCTTTTAGGACCCTTTCTACTCTCTTTCACATCACTGTGAAACCCTGAAGGTGGATCAGAATCAGGGAGCTGTAACGGTGCCCGTTTTGGGGCAATTTGGGTGCAGATGAAGCACCACAGCTTAGCCAGAGGACGGGGTGCACCGGAGGTGTCATCTCTCCTGCCATGCCCGGGAGGGGCTGTCTGCCCGGCCATGCCGCGGGGCCAGCGCCGGCACCGCTTGCAGGATTTAAGCCTTGTCTGGAAGCGAGACGGGTTTGGCCGGAGCTGAGGGAGGGACAGGGCCTTTTCCGATGGCAGGTCCGAGATGGGCTTCATTTCTGAACGAAACTATCCACCAACGCCCTCATGTGCATGTGAAAACATCCACAGCTCAGGCACTTAATGGAACAAAATCAGCTCGCAAAAACCGGCTCGACAAGGCTCTTTTCCCACCACTGTCACATCCCAGGAGGGATGTTTCAACACTTTCGGGTCGTTTCTTTGCTACCGCCCGCAGCAGACGCAGGCAAACAGACACCTCGCCCCGGATGACAGTCCCGGGTGCGCAGGAGGACTCGGGAGAGCACGTGGGCACCTCCTGCCAACTGCAGCTTAAACACAGGTTTAACGCTGACAGGTCCACGCACATGCGTCAGGACCGCACGGGCGTGTGCACCATGGACCAGGGGCTTGGGGAGGTATTGCTGTCTATTACTACTTATTTTGTTTGGGTCCCTGTGCACAAACGTCTGCGAGTGCACGGAGAGGCGTGGGGCCGGTTCGCGTAGCTCCTGCCACGATCACGAGCAGGAAGATGTGCTTGGTTTCTGCATGAGCGCGTGCGAGTGCAAGGCACACCGCGCACCGCCTGCGGAGGCGAGACTGCGGACAGCGTGGGCAACCGTATCTGCAAAGGTGCAGCGCGACGCCTACAAGCGAGGGGCCGGGAGCGCCGCTGCACGGGGGGAGGCTGCCGGAGACCCCGCTGCAGGTGGCCTCCCCCCGCCTTCCCCGCTCTCCCCCCTGCGCCCGCGGCAGCAGAGACCAGCAAGCAGGAGCTGACCCCGTGCAAACCCACCGCGGCTGCGCTGCCCCTTCCTTGCCACGCCAGCCAGAGCAAGCCGGAGACACGAAAGCGGGGCGCCGGCGAGGCCCCCCCAAGCCCAGCACCGGGGCAGCGAGAGGGCTGAGAGCAGCGCTGGCGGGAGCACGCTGCTGCCCATCCCGCTGCCCGGCTCCGGCCACGTCCCCTGACGGGAGCCCCTGCCCGCTCCCCGAGCTGCAACGGGAGCAGCCCAGCCCACGGGGTCGAGCCCTGGAGCAGGTCAGGCTTGGAGGGAGCAATGACCTTGGGGACGCTGCTTTGCCCCACCGGTGCCTCAGTTTCCCCAGGAGGAGAAGGCACTGGGCATCAACGTGTTCACCCCTCTCCCCACGTGGGCACTTGCTAATGCGAAAGCAAGGCTGAAGGGCCGTAACCCTGAAGGCGTTCAGAGGCTGGAAGGCAAACGGAGGCAGCTCTGCTCCCCATGCCCGCCTCCCCGGGGGAAATCCTCTCTCCCAGCCCTTTTTCCCCCTCCAGCACCCCTGGAGCAGCGCACTGCTCCACTCCGTGCCTCGTCACCAGGAAAGCAAGGAGAGGGGGCATCGGGCACCCCGGGAGCATCGGCGCTGCCCCGCGCACTGACCTTGAACGTGTGCTTCCTGCTGATGTTGTCCGAGGGCTGCACGGCCGCCACGCGGAAGCTGAGCAGGGGGATGCTGCCCAGGATGCTCTCCTCCTTCTCGTCTGCGGGCCGAGCGGGGGGAAAGCGGGCGGTTAGGTGCCAGGAGGGGCCGGCGGCGCAGAGCCGGGAGCCTCTGCAGAGACGCGGTGCCGCCAACCGCCGCCGCTCCCCGCGGGTGCTCCCGCGCCGCACGGCTCCCGCGCGCCCGCCTGCTCACGTATTCCTGCCCCGCTCCCCGCGGCTGAGGCCAGAGCACCGCCTGCAAACGGGGGACCCCTGCAAACAGGGGACACCTCGGTGCTGTGTGGCCACTGCCCCCCCGGAGGGTTGTCACCTCCTCCCGCCAGCCAGACCCCTTCACCCAGCGCCAGCAAGACCTGCTCGACGCCTGATGATGCCCCGGGTTTGCATGTGGGTGCCATCCCCGGTGCCGGCCGGGCAGCGGGGTCCCGGGGCCCAGGGTGCCCCCCAGGCCGGGCCCTTGGCCACCCACCTTTGTAGTAGAAGAGGCAGCGATCCACCAGCACGAACCAGCGCTTGTTCCACTGCTTCACCCCCGAGCTGGCCTGCGAGAGAGGCGGCAGTGAGACGCTGCACTGGGGACCCCCGGGACACGGGGGAGGGCACGGCACGGCGCCAGGTACCTGCTTGTAGAGCCAGCCGCTTTTGGTCACCGCCGCGTTGGGGTTCCTCTTCATCGAGTTGGAGCGTTTCCCAAAGGCGATGCCCTTGCGGGAGGGGCGCGAGGCCTGCGGAGGGGCAAGGAGCTGCTCAGGCCCCGGGGTCCCCCGCTGCCCACCCCCCCGCCCGCCCGCTGCGCGGCTCCGGCACCCACCCGGCCTCCGGGGCGCTCCGGGGGCGCTTCCGACACCATGGCGTGGTTGGACGACTCGCTGGGGATGGTGGCCGGCCGCTTCCCGCCTGCTTTGCTGGACATGTCCAAGGTAGGTCTGCGGCACGGGGGGCAGGAGAAAGCGGCCGTCAGCGGAGCTGCCACCCAGAAGCCTTCCCCAGACCCCCCAGCCCACCTCAGTCCCCCACTGCAACCCACTCCCCCGTCCCGAAACCGAGGGAGCCCGAAGCCAACCTACTTTTGCAAGTCGAATCTTGAGTTTTCCTCCGGGATCTGTCCCGTCACTGGGTGCAGGAACGTGTTCCGCCTCTCATTGTGGCTGCAAGACACGGCGGTGGCTTTAGCGATGCAGCGGGGACGGCGCAGGGGTTCATGGCCCCCGGCTCGCACCCGGTGCCCACGCGGGACCCGGGTGGCCGCGTCCCCGCAGCTCCGCGCTGCCTCCGCACCGCCTGCTGCCGACCTGCACCGAGCGCCTGCTTGCGTCTCCGTCACCTACCCCGGCTGCCTTCGGCAAGGGCGCCGGCGGCACGCGCGTGGGCTGGCTCGCGGGGCTCAGCTGACGAGCGCCTAACTTCAACTCGGTGAAGTGCCTTGTTTTGGGTGCCTGAACCCCGAACCCAGTGGTTTGCCTCCGAAAGCTGTCCCCAAAACATGCCCCGCTGAAGGCGCTCCTTGCACTGAATGCTCCAGCGCCAGGGCTTGGTTTTTGCAAATCTGCAGCTTGCACGAGCTTTGGGGACTGCCTCCCCGGTCCCGAGCGCACCCGAAGGTGTCTGAGCGCCACGGAGCAGAGCTGAGCTACCGCCTTGGCCGGGGGAAGCAGACCGTGGCCGTGGTGCAAAGCTGCCCCTGCCCGGAGCGCCTCCCCGGAGCTGCCGCGGGCCCGCGGGCGCTGCAGCACGGCAGTCCCAGCAAGGCAGCGGGATTGACTGGGCTCCCCGAGCCGCAGAGCGTGGAGGGGGCTCCCGAAAGCACCCGGCGCCGTCTGCGGATTTGCAGCGCTTACGAACGGCAACCTGGCCCGCCGCTAACCCGCACACTGCCTCATCCGCACGGCAAAGTCCAGCCGCCTTTCCCCGAAAGCGCTCGCCTCGCGCAGAGCCCAGAGCGACATGTCCCCTTCGCTTGGGGCAGCGAAGCCCTCGGCGCTAAGGTTCGTGCGCTGGGAGGGATGCAGGGCTCCCGCCCCGGCCCCAGCCGCCAGCGCCCCGGCAGGACGCGTGCCGGCAGGGCTTCACGGCGGGTTTTGAATCTGGCCCAGAGCCACCCGGCTGCGGAGCGTCAGCAGGTTGGAGGCACCGCTCGCACCGAAAACCTTGAGCTCTCCTTGCTCTGACGAAGCAGAAGCCTGCGGAGGAGCGAGGCCGGTACGTGGGGCTCCATCGCCCCCAGCCCGTGCCACCCCGATGGCAGCACGGACGCCTCCGCGACCGCCTCCCTCCGCGCACCCCCCGTCCCGCCGAGCCGCCCGGCACCGTGCGCGGGACGCCGGTGCCCCTCGGCCACCCGCAAAGGCACCGCGCGAGCAGCCAGCGCGCCGCAGAAGTGCCGAGCGTCAGCAAAACGGGGAAAGTTTGAGCAAGAAAACACAGCTGCCAAGACCATCCCGTACACACGCGCCTCACCCCGGACCTGGGCTCCAGCCAGCCTCGGGAGATACCGAGTGCTTTCTGCCAAAAAAAGCCCTGCCGAGAGGCGCTCCCCCCTCGCGGGTCCCGTCCTGGCCTGGCCACCGACCCGTCCTCCCCCACGCCGCCCTCCCCTTGCTGTAGGTCAGTGTAGAAACCCCCACTGCGGGGGTCCCGGGGGGGCATCCGGACCACCTGCCCCGCAGCCAGCGCCGGCACCGGGCGATGCCGGGAGACAGGGACGGTGCAAATGCTGGCGGAGCAGCGCCGTGAGCCTGGGAACCGCAGCCGGCGGCTCCCCCCGCCCGGCCGGGGCACCGCCGCGTCCGCCGGGGCGCCCGCAGCCCCGCTGGCACCGACCCAAGCGCCTCCCGCCCCCCTCCCCGCGCTGCCCTCGCCCACCGCCCCCGGGGCCGGCGGGAGCTCGGGAACTGCCCGGGAACCTCCTTAAATCGCCCCCTCGCAGCGGCTGCCGCGGCTGACCCGGCTCCTCCGTAAACTCCCGAGCCGCCGCTCCCGCCGAAGCACTGCAATGCAGCAGACGCTGCCCGGGCTGGAGTGTCCCGGCCGCTGCCACCGCCTCCCCGCGGCCCCCCCTCGCCACCCCGGGGGTCCTACCTCACCCGGCGGTCCGCCCGAAACTTCAGCATGGTGCCAGCGTCCCCCCGAGCTCAGCGCCGGCCGCCGCTGCGGACGAGGTGGGTCCGGCGCCCGGGAGCAGGCCGTGCGGGCAGGGGGCTGCCGGGGGCGGGCGGCGGGGCTCGCTGTCCTCTCCGCGGTGGCCCTGACCCCCGGGCTCGGTGGCATCGGCTCGCCCGCTGCGTCCCCTCTCGCCTGCCCTTGCCGGCGGGAGACGGGAGCGCTGCCCCTGTCCCCGCAGCACCGGCTCCCGCGCAGCCCGGCGCAGCACTCGCAGCCGCACGCCGCGCAGGGCGGCGGTGACAGCCCGGCTCCCTTCCCGAGCAGAGCAGAGCAGAGCAGAGGAGAGGTGACAGGCAGCACCGCCTCCGCCAGCCCCGCGCGGGAGCCGGGGGCACCGGGGGCCACGCTCCCCTCCGCGGGAACGGGGCTGCCTGGCCGCAAGGGCCGCGGGAAGGGGAGGGAGACGCAGGCAGCGGCTGCGGGGGGAGGCAGCCCCTTTGCTGCCACCGCGGCTCATCCCCCCCCCGCGTCTCCCCCCAAGCCGTCCCTGCTTCCCTGGGGACTTTGCATCGCGTGGCCGCCGGTGCGAGGAGCAAAGCCCCGGGAGCGGGACCGGCACGGCGGGAGCGGACGCCAGCACGGACCACCACGTAACTCCCGCAGGGAGAGGGGCCCGCGGGGCTGCCGGCAACACGGCTTGGTGCCCCCCCGCCGGGTCCTGGCAGCGGGATGCAGGGTGACCCGCTGCGGGACGGGCCCTGCGCTTGGGAAAGGGAGCTGCCACCCATCCGGGCGGTCTGGTAGCCCGCAGGAGGGGAGGGAAGGCAGCGCTGACACTGCAAAGAAAGCTCCAAACAAGGAAGCGGAGCGCACGAAGCCGGCTGGCTTGTATCGCGCCGCGGCCCCGCTCCCCGCATCCCGGCCCAGCAGCCCGGCCCCCCGCCGCCGGCTGACCCCCGGCCGCCTGCGTCCCCCCACCGCCCTCCATCACCGCCGCCCTCTGCAACGGCGGCGGTCAAAGTCCCCCAACCGCCGGGGCGCGGGCCAGCCCTGCGCTGCCGCCAAAGCAGGCGCTCACTGGGCAGCCAGGCCCCCCCTGAGCCGCCAGCCAAAGCCACGGCTTTCCCGCTCCGCTCTGCCGCCGGCAGCCCCCCGGGAAACGTGGCTCCGGGGCGCGGGAAGCGCAGCGTCCTCCTCGCCTCCAGCCCCAGCAGCCTCGCACGGGGCTCCCAGCCCGCCCCGCTGCGGCAGTAGCAGCTCCCAGCACCACGGTGGGTGGCAAGAGGCCCCGAACTGGGACAGCGGGAGAAGGCAGGCAGGAGCAGCCTGTGTTTTGCTTTCACCCTTGCTATTTCCAGCCGGCAAGCAGGGCAACGAAAGCACTCCCCGGTAAGGTCCCCCCAGAGCAAAGCACTCCCCGCGTCGCCCCGCGCTTACCCGCACCTCCCGGAGAGGCTGGGATGCAGCCGGGATGCAGCCGGGATGGCACGGGAGACGAGGACGGCGCGGGGCAGCACAGCCGGGATGCTGCACCGGAGCCCGGCGACCACCCGCTCTGCCCCACGCTGGGGTTTCACCTCCCGCCCCATCGCTCCGTCCGGCTCCGAAGACACCAGCTGGACCCGGGCACGGATCCGCTGCAGCGGATCGAGCGGACACGCCACGGGGCTGAACACCAGCCCCGGGACCGGGGGGCTCTCCCAAACCTCCCAGAGAGCAGGGCGCAAGCAGAGCCGGTGCTTTGCCTTGGGTAACCACCCAGGAAAAACCCTCCAAATGTCCCCTTGCCTTTGGTCAAGGTAGGGAGCAGGAGCAGGGAATAAACACAGCAACTCGGGAACAAGACTCGCACCTGCTGCCGCTTCCCTTCCCCGCTCCCCCAAAACCAAACCCCCCGGAGAGCAGGCAGGAAAAACCCCTCTGCCTCCTCCCCGGGCGCGCTGTGCGCATCTGGCTCCAGGGGAGCGTGCCCAAAGGAGCCCAGCGCCCGCGCGGACCCCGCACCCCCCGCCGCGCACCTCCGCCGTCCCCGCAGCACTGCAACGCGCGGAGGAGCCCTCCCTGCCCGCCGCCGCCCTTCCACCGCCAGCGAAGGTCGCGGGGATTCACGGCACAGCTGCGCCGAGCCGCGGCTGAGGGCGCGAAGGAGTTAACGCAGCCCCGGCGGGGAAGGAGCAGGTGAGACGGCGGCAGGAGGAAGCGATTTCCCACGGGCGGGCGGCTGCTGCGCGCCAGCCTCCGCCTCCCGCGGGCGCGGGTTTTCCCCGAGGTCGTTTGCAGACCTTCCCCGTCCTCCGCGAGCGGGGCCTGGCTGCCTGCCTCCTGCTCGCCCTGGGAGCCGGCAACCGGGCTGGATGCAGCTGAGCAGCCCCCAGCTCCCCCCCTGCACACAGGGGCACCCGCTAATGGGAACCATGCCGCGGCCATCCCCAGGGCGTCTGGGCTCCCGGGGCCATGGCGGGAGGCAGCGCCGAGCGCCGTCGTCCTCCCGCAGCCCCTCTCCAAAGCGATGCAGGGAGCCGTCGGGCTGGAGACGCCGCATCTGCCGCTCGGGGCGAGCGTCCAGGCGGCTCGGGCGGCTCCAGGCCAAACACGCCCCGCGTTTTGGCCTCCTTCCTCTGTTTTTCTAGCCCGTTCTTCACCTCCCCCCCTCCTCATCCTCCGCCGCCCGCCGAGGCTGGGCTGGGGCGCCCGGAAGCCCTTCTCCGCCAGGGAGCGGCCAGCGGGAGGGGCGGGCGCCGGAGCGGGGCGACCTGCCGGCATCACCCGCGGAGCCGGCATTGCCCCGGCGCCCGTGCGGGACGGGGCCAAAACCCACCACCCGGCGAGAGCGCGCAAGTGGCGAAGGCGAAAGGAAGCGTTTCCCCTCCGCGCCCGGGCTCCGACGCCGCGGCGGGAGCACAAAGCAGGGGCTTTGTCCGCGAGGGAGCCGGCCGGCAGCCGCGACGCTTCGGGAAGATTTATCTTCCCCCGAACAATAATAAACCGGACGCTTTGCGCACATGCGCGGCTGCGGGAGCCGCCGGGCCTCCCTGCCCGTGCACGGCGCTGCACGGCGTCGGCTGGGGGAGCGAGGCCGAGCACTGCGTCGCCATGCAGCTCCCACTCCGGCCGTGGGAGAGGAGCCGGGTTGCTCCATCGCTGCAGCTATTTCCACCCCCGTCGGCCCATCCCAGTCGGAAGAAAAGGGCTTGGGCCCTCGCTGCCTCCCGGCGGGGCCGAGCCAGGCTCCGGCGCTTCCCGTGCCAGCCCCAGCCCCGGTTTCCTCGCCAACAGCCCAGGTCACAACCCCGGGGGAGGAGAGGCAGCGCGGGCGGCCAGGAATTCGGCCGCACCGAGGGAGGAGCGGGGATCCGCAGCCAGGAGCAGCGTGGATGGCGGAGACCTTGGGGAATTGCTGCTCTCAGCGTTTCCCGGCTCCCCTAGCCTTGAAAGCGATGTGCCGGCCAGGGCCTGGGGGAGAGGGAGCGATGGAGAGGGGGAAGGACTAAGGGAGAGAAAGGATGAAGGCACGGAGGGGAAGGAAAGCCCGGAGCAGCTCTCCCGGCCCTCGGCCCTGGCGGCTCCCGGCTCCCGCTGCAGCCGGGGCTGCAAGCGCGGCGGGTGCCCGTGCACCGTGACGGACCGGCAGCGCCAAGCAGCAGCAATCACGGCACCCGCCCGCTCTGCGGCAAGATCGGCCTCTGGGGCAAAAAAGAGCCTCGTGGGCACTTGAAAACCAGGCTCCAGCGCGAAGGCGCCCGCAGGGGTTTCCCGGGGCTGCCAGCTGCCTGGCTCCCCCCCGGGGACCCGCAGCCGTTCCTCCACCTCCACCTAACCGCATCCCGATCCGAACGCCGCCAGGCAGCCGAGCAAGCGTGTGCGGCGCTGCACGCGTCAGGCCGCTGCGGGAAGGGGCCGGGCGGCAGAGCCGGCGGGGGCAAGCGCAGGCTCCCCCCGCGCCGGGCACTGGCACGAGACACCAGCGCGCCGGTGACACGGTGCACACGTCAGCTGCCACCGCGGTGCCGGGCAGGGAGCGCCGGGTTAATCATCCACCGCCCGCTCGCACCGACGCGGCGCCCGGGGCTGCCGCGAGATCCCCGGGGTGAGGGGGTCCCGTCGGCGGGCGCCAGCCCCGGGGTGAGGGGGGGGGGTTGGGGGGAGATGCACGCACAGGCGTCCAGGCCGGGCTTTCCCTGCGGCTCCCGCGCGCTCTCGCTGCAGCCGAGCCTCCGGGAGCCCCGCACGGAGGGAGGCCGCAAAGCCCGAGCTGGATCGGCGACGGGGCCAGGCGCTGCCGCGGGGCGCGGGGCAGCCCCGGCCGGGTCCCTGCCCGGGGCAGGGTGGCGGGGGCCCGGAGAAGCCCCCCCGTCCACCCACACCAGCGGAGCCGGGCCAGCCGGCAGCATCTGGGAAGGCTGGGGATTTCCAGAGAACAAAGCAGCTCCTGGCAGATGCGTCGCCCCGCGGCAGGGATGAGCCGGCCCCCTCCCGGCTCCCAGATGGATGGAAAAGGAGTTGGGGAAAAAGCACGGGGTGTTTATGTTTTATCTCCCTGGCAACATCGCAGCTCCGGCTCCGCATCCAGAGGGGCTCCGGGGGGGAGAGAGGCAAAGGGCATCCCTGGAGCCCGGCTTTGCCGGCCGCTCCGCCGTCTCACTGTGGCCGTGGCCGCTCTCCCGCGGCGCCTCCAGCCGAGTTCCCTGCCCGGCTGCCCCGGCAGCAGCCCCGACCCCCAGGGCAGCGGCGGGGAAGCGATCGGCAGCGCGGACCGATGCAAATGCACCGGGGCCACCGCACGCCCCCCGCCCCGGCTCAGCCCCACGGCCGCCGGGACCTGGCACCGGGCCGGACCACAGCCACCGCCTCCATCCCCGGAGCAGCCGAAGCACCGTGCGGCCCCCGGCGCTGCCGGAGCAGCTGCGACGCCCCCGCCAAGGGTGACGCGGGGCCAGATCCTGAGTGCTGCAAGCCAGACCCAGACCTGGGGGATTTAAACCTCCCCCTAAGCTCTTTAGCAAGCCGTCCCCAGCGCCCGGAAATACCTGTCTCGAGCAATCGCCCGCGCAAGACGGCAAAGCACCCCTCGGCGGCCAGGCCAGGCGGGCAGCGGCGGATTAAGGGAGCCACGCTAGGAAATCCTCCGGAGCCGAGGCCTCGGCACCTGCTAGAGACACGGCAGGCGATAGCCCCGGCGGCTGCCCGTGCCGTCCCTGCCCCGGCGCCCGCTGGGTTTTGGGCCGCGGTGGCTCCCTGCTCACCGGTGCCGCCGCCGATGCCTCGCCGCGGGGAAGCCGGCGGCCGGGCTGGACGATTTCCTCCGGAGCCGGTGGCTGCTATCAATCATTAACCGCCACCGCGGCTGCCGGCAGGGCTTAACCCCCTCGGCCCCGGCGCGGCTAAGGCGGCCGCGGTGCACTGCCCGCACCGGCTCGGCAGCCCCTCAAAGGGCCGCGGGAAGCGCTCGGTGCCGCCGGCTCCGGGTGCTGCCGGGGAGCAGAGCCCGGTGCAGGGGAACAGGGCGCCGGGGGGGGGTTCATCCCCGCTCCCACGACTGCCGTCATGCAGATCGGCCCTGGCGGGCGCTGAGCTGGGGTTTCCCCGAGCCCCACGCACCCCCCGAGCCGCCCCCTCGACGGCTCCACGCGCCTCCCCGGGCCCCATCCTGCCTCCGCAGCGCTGCAGCCCCGGGCGCCCGGACGGCGAGCGCTCACAGACGGCCTCGGACAGACATCCGCGCGGCACCACCCCGCACATGCCGGCTGCAGAGCTGCTGCGCGGATGGTTTTAATCAAGATATAAGACCAGCAAATGGCTAAAAAAGCCCAGGCGGGCTCCCGGCACCCGTGCAGCCGGCGGGGCGAGGAGTTAGGGAAAGGGCTCGCGAGGGGGACGAGGCGTTTTTGCAAGCCCTGGCGGGGATAACGGCTCCAGGAGGGACACAGACCCTCGCCGAGGACAAGGTCACTAAGGCTCTGCTGCTCCCCACCAGGTCTCCCGCTAGCTGCTCTCCATCAGGGGAGAAGCACCGAAGTGCAGCAGCAAACGCGCACGCTCGTACAGAGGGAAAACACTGAAAGCCGCCACCGCAGCGCCCCGGGCGGCTGGGGCCACGGTGCACAACGCTGCTCGCCAACCGCGGCCGGGCGAGGGGCGGCCTTGGCTGCCGCAGCTCTGCCTCTTCCGCCGCTCGCGGGCTTTTCGCACCTCTGCCGGCTCCTGCCCGCGGTCCGAGTGAGTCACCAGCCGCTCTGCACCCGGACCTCCCGCAGTCAAGTCCCGACACATTCGGCGCATTCCTGGCGTTCCCGGCATATAGGGAACCTCTCCGTTTGCAGCTCCCGTCCCGTGCCTTCGCCGGGCCCGGGATGGCTTGCAAGCGAGCCGTGATGCAAGAGTGCGGCGGGTCGGTTGTGCAAGCGCATTGCACCGAGCCGCCGCCAAGGACGGCGCGAACACGCGGCCCCCCGCGGCGCTGGCCGTGGCCCCCCATGCCCCCAGCCGAAAGCACTGCCGAGGAAGGGCCGCCGCGGCCGGGAGCTGCGGGCAGAGCGCGGCACTGGTGGCGGCTCGTCCTCGCGGCTGCCCCGAGCGCTCGCAGCCCCGGCGCCGCCTGGGCACGTGCCAGTCCCGCCGGCCTCCGTGCACAAACAGAGCAGGAAGCAAAGGTCCCCCGAACACGGAGGCTTGTTTTTAAGCAAACAGATTTCAACCCAGCAGCGGCTGCAGCCTGCAGAGAGCACCGCCGGGCTCGTTACCCCACCGAGCCGTCAGCCCCCTGCGCCCGGGGCTGGGACCATCGAACCCAGCGCCAGCGCCGGCGCAGCAGCCTGCTCCGCTGCGACGGGGAGGCCGGCTGGATCCGGCCCGGTTTTACTGCCGTCTCCAGCCCACCACACCCCGGTGCCGCAGGGCCGGGGCTGGAGCGGCCGGGCACGGCTTCCCGCTGATTCACCGGCACGTTCGCTGCCTCCCGGCCGCGCGCCCAGCCAACGGCAGCCGGAGCGGGGAGAGCAAGGACTTCGCTGGGGGGAAGCAGGGGAGATGCAAACAATTTGCACCCCCCTGCTTTGCACCCTCGCGGCTCCCCGGGAGGGTGCAAACCCTGCGCGAAAACAGGGCGGGCAGCGGAGGATCCGCGTTTTGGTGCCTCCGAACAGCCCTTTCCTCATCACCCCACGGCGGTGTCAGACCCGAGGGCGAGTGCTGTGGCACAGCACCAGCTCTGCAGCACGAGATCCTCCCCTGAATGAAGTTTATTCATCGTGGGATGTTTCCAATTGGAAATCGGGACCGTTCCAGGCTGAAAACAAGCCAGGTTTCCACTTCCCAGAAATCCCAGTTGCAAGCGAGCCCGTTGCCAGTTTCCCCTTCTCCCCAACATTGAGTAAATAAACGCGACTGCAGCCCTCCCTCCGCCGCGGCGGGAGCTGCGTTGCTCCGGGCACCGGCGCAGCAGCCCTCTCCCGTGCCTACAGCCCCCGGGACGCGCAGGGCTCCCGGGATGCAACAGCCCGGCCGGGCACCACCGGAGCCGGCCCCGGCCCTCGGCTGCGGAGGCCAGGTGAGCCCTGCACCAGCGGCGGGGCTTGGGAATTGCATCATTCCTCATCTTTGTCCCAGTCCCGCACCGCGCCGATGAGCAAGCGCGGTTATTGCCCTCTATAAGGAACTGACCCGCTGCGGCGTCCCGGGAGACGGTGCTGCCAAGAGCCAGAGGCGTGCGCAGAGCCCGCGGCGGGCAGGCGGCGTGAGCGCCGGCGGAGCACCGGCCGCGCCGGGACCGGGATGCCTCTTCCTTACGGAGGCCAAGCAGCAGCGGATTCTCTGCTGTCTTGTAAACAAGTAAAACTGCAGTAAAACACCGGAGGGGCGTTCGACACCCCCTTGCCGTGCTGCTCTGCTGCTGCCCAACGCCACGGCTCCTGCCTAACGCCCCGGCACGCGTGCACACCGCCGTCCCCCAGGCAAATCTGGCTGAAGCTAGCCAAGAGGCCCAAAAGTCACCGGGAAGCAAGGGGATGGACGGAGGAGCAAGATCACAAACCTTGAGTCCTTTTGAAACCAGTTAGGGGGAAGAAGGCCAGCCGGGCACCCTTATAAAGGTATATATCCTCCCTGCTGGCACGGGCTCGTCCTGCCCCAGCAGCACGGAGCAGGCACGCTGCGGGGCCCACGGAGGTGACGTCCCAGTCCTTCCCCGTCATCGCTGCAGCACACCGTGAGCGGTGGGAGAGCGGGACGATGCCAGGATCCGACGGAGCCGGAAAGCCCCCCCTCCAGCCCACCATGCTGCCAGTGCTGAGGACACCCCCGCGCACGGCATCCGCAGGGAGAGCGCAGCCACCGCGCGCTCCGCGGGCAGCGCCTGGCTCCCCACAAGCCGACACGACCAGGGCGAGCGAGCGGTGGATGCCACCCACCTTCGCCCCACGCTGCGCCGGGCCCGGCCCCCCCTCCCACGCGCCCCACGCTGCTGCCGCCCTGGAAGCAGGTTTGCTGCCGCGCTCGAGGCGGGATCCCTGCAAAAGGGATAAAGCAGGTGACACCGCTGGCTCTGTCCCCCGAGGAGAGGTGATTACAGGGAGCTTCTCAAGGAGCTCGCAGGCAGCGAGCAGCGACAGCAGAATCGCTCCAGGCTTCAGCCCGTGGTGCAGGACAAGGACACGACCCCCTGCCCGCTGCCCCCCTGCATGGGACGGGAGCCCACCTGCCTGCCCGCATCCCGCCTCCGCGCCCCCTTGCAGCAGCGCCAGCCTCATCCGCGCTGCCCCAACTCCGCTTGGCTCCCTGCAAGGAGATGAACCCCTGGGGACGCGCTGCCCGCCGCAGACACGGTGCATGGGCAGGCGAAGGGGCACGCGCGCCGCTCGGGGCTGAGCTTGCAAGCGCTCTGCCCGAGCAGCACCCCACCTGGCCGCGCAGGCCCATGCATCGGGGCTGCGCCTGCCGGAGGCTGCTCCGAGCCCCCCTTCCGCATCCCCATCCCCGGCACCGCACGGCAGCCGGGGCCGAAAGCTCTTCCCTCCGTCCCCGGGCCCCACGCCAGGCTGTGAGCACGGGGGACGCCGGCGCAGCTGCACCTACCTGCCGTGCAGGCGCCGCGGCGGGAGCTGCCGGGGCTGCGGCCGAGCGCGGGAGCCCCCGGAGCGGGCGGCGGGATGGGCCGCCGAGGCCGGGAGGCTCCGGGCGGGAGGGGAGCAGCGGGGAAGCAGCCGCCGCCGCCGCCTGGCTGCCTCCGAGCCCGGCCGCGGCCAGGCGCCGGGACGGCTG
>PTFA01000104.1:1169276-1189313 GCA_003342895.1 Casuarius casuarius | reverse complement strand
CCCCGGCCCGAGCCGCCTCCCCCGCGCTGCCCGGCCGCGCTGCCCCCGTGCATCACTTGGGGGGCAGAGTGGACCACACTGCCCCCCCAAAAAAACTTGGGAGGCAGAATGAACCGCACTGCCCCCCTTCATCACTCTGAGGGTGGCCTGGACCACACTGTGCCCCCCAGCATCCCTGCGTAATTTGGAGGGCAGGCTGCATCAAACTCCTCCTGACACCCTGCATCTGTCACTTGAAGGGGGCACAGAATAGCCCACGCTGCCCCCCTCACACCCCTGTGTCACTTGGGGGGGGAAGCCTGGACCAACATCCCCCCGCACGTCCCTTGGTGCGGTGGGGGGGGGCATTGGACCACGCTGCCCCCTGCATCCCAGCATCGCTCGGGGAGGGGAGCCCGTCTGTGCCCACCAGAGCCAGTGGGACCCCGAGGGGCTGCGCCTGCCCCGGGCTCTGCACCCCGAGGGGAGCTGCCCGCAGGCGAAGGCGGCGGCGGCACGGGCAGGAAGGGAGCGGAGCGGCTGCACAAGCACGGCTTGTTCTCCGCAGCACAAGGGCCCCGCGCTGGGCCGGGGGCTGGCGATGGCTCGGAGAGGGCTGGCAGCAGCCCCCGCCAGCCCTGCGCAGGCCTCGCAGCCCCCTGCCCAGCAGCGAGGGTGACGCCGGGCTGCAGCGCCTGGCCCTAGCAGAGGCTCTGGGGAGCTGCGGACCGCAGGCCCTACGGCGATGGCACCGTGCCCCGATCTATGGCACTGCCCTGCTTCTGCCCGCCGGAGCCGCGAGCCCCCAGCTCCCCGGCACCGCGGCCGGAGACACAGGCCCCTCTGCCCGCTGCAGCGCTCGTCCTCGGCACGGCCCAGCTGGTGTGGGGAGGAACGGGGGCTCTCCAGGAAGGAAAAAAAACCCCAGCGCTGCCCTTGATCCTATAATCCCACCATTAGCCACAAAGCGTGAGGCACTGGGAGGGGACTGGCTTTCACTGGGCGCTCTGCATCCCACCTCCGCACCCGCCTCCCCCCGCAGCAGATGGGCCGCGAGGCTCCTTCCCCTCCCCGCCGGCCAGCCGGCAGCAGAGGCACCAGCGCGGCCCAGCCGGGGCTCCCCGTGAACGCGGGAGCAAGGGTGAAGCGAGCTGCTCTCGGGGACCCCCGACGAGCCCGGCCAGGAGTCCCCCCGTCCAGCGGGCCGGGGCGCAGCGCACACCCCGAGGGGGCCGCCGGCCCCTGCTGCCCACCCCTGCGCGAGGGGACGAGGGCAGCACGGCCCCGCGCACGTCTCGGCCCCGCGGCAGACACAGTGGAGCCTTTTCTTCCGCTGGCACAGCTCGGGCGCAGAGCCGGAGGCAGCAGCTCGGCGGAAAAGGGCCCTTTGTGGCAGAGCTTCCCGGCGGGGGCCGGGCGCTGCCCTCCCCGCGGCAGCCGGGCGCAGGCGGCAGCGGGCCGCCACGGCACCGGCCCCGCGGGCTGAAGCGGCGGGGTGCAGAGCTGCTCCCCCGGCACAGCCCCGCGCCGGGCCGCGCACGTGTGCAGCAACGTGCGGGATGCACCGCTGCGCCCAGCGCAGGCCATGCCACCTTGTGGGTGCTGTTGCAAAGGCAGGAGCCAGCGCCGCGGCGGGACCGCGCACGTCCCCGGCGCTCCGGCACCGGCCAGGCCTGGGAGAGCGGCTCTCGGGGGGAGCCCGCCTGCCGAGCCCCCCGCCGAGCCCCGCTGCTGCAGCAGAGCACCGCGCATGTCGCGCTGAAAGCACGCAGCTCCAACCCGAACGGGAGGTTTGGCACTGCAGCCCTCGCCGAGCAAGCGCCTCCGTCCCGGCAGCGCTGGCAGCCGCTCGGCTGGAGCACGGGCCGATCCGCGGACACCTCTGCGCTGCTCGCCAGACTGGACGGGGTAACCAGGGCGCTCCGTTCCAGCCCTCAGCCCACCTCGGGATCTTTGCTCCCTGCAGGTTTACGGTGGGCTGAGCACGCGGAGAAGCCTCCGTGCGCACCAGATAGCGACAGGCTGGAGGAGCTTGTCGGAAACACCCTTCCCCAGCAAGACCCGGAGCCTCTGCAAGGCTTCGCGGGATGAGAGCGTCGGCTCGGCTCGGCGTCGCTCGGCTGGCTGGACACCGCTGCCACCCCGCGCGGGGACGGTTTCCCGGAGCGGAGGCAGGGAGGGGGCAAAAGGTAGCTGGAATCACCAGCAACGTGCCCGGAGGAACTGGGGCTCTCAGGGCAACGCCTGGGGTCAGACCCTCACGGGAGCCCCGCTCCTGTCGCCTCTGCCCACCGCCCAGCACAGCCGGCGCCCGGGCCCAGGCCGGGGCGCTGCTCACCCGCGGAGCCGGCGGCAGGGCAGCTGCTGAGCCAGCACGCAGCCCCTGAGCAGGTCCCGCCGCCTCGGCCGAGCGCCCCGGCTGGCTTCTGCGGCGAGGGGAGCGCAAAGGGAGAAGTCTGCAGTTTGCAGAGAGGAAACATCCCCGTGCGGGACCAGAGGCAGCGCAGCACTGCCCGTCTCGCCCGTCCACCTCCCGAGCAGGCAGCGAGAGAGACCGGGGGAAGCATTTCATCTGCGTTTCACCTCTGGCTGCTCAAGCCTCAGCACACACCAGCAGCAGAGACCCCAGCACCACTCTCTAGCAGATGATACGCTCTGAAGCCTTCAAAACCGCACTTTTACCGCCCTGGTGCTCCGCATGGCTGGATTAAACCAACCCGTGCTGCAGTCTTAGGCATTTTGCTATGGCCTGGATGGGAGGAGACCGGGTCTAGGTGCACCCGGCAGGTCACGGGGCCAACCGTGCGCGGCACCCCCTCGCGACGTCTGCAGCAAGGGGGGCCGGTTCGCCGCCGCCGCCTCCAGCCGCAGACAGCCCCAGGCGACGACACCCCCGGAGGTGCAAGCAGCCCTCGAAAGCCCCCACCCGCCCCGTCACTTACTTGATGAAGTAGAAGCCGCCCTGCAGCGTGGTGTCCACCTCCCAGCCTCGGGGCAGCCCTGCGGGGACACAGCGGAAGCAGCCGTCACCCCGCCTCGCTCCCCGCCGAGGCGCTTCGGCTACCGCGCCGAGGCTGCGCTTCACCCGGAGGCGTTTTCGGGGGGAACTGCCCCCCGCAGGGGCAGCGTTGGAGAACAGCAGGGCTGCAGGCGCGGGATGCTCGTGGGGGCCGCGTGTCCCTCCCGCATTTTCCCCGCCGCGGGGGAATTCGCAGCCCTCTGCTACAGCTCTGCTCGCCGAGGAGCGGCCGGGGCTGCAGGCAGCATCCCGCAGCTCTCGGATGCCCAAACCGCCTTCCTAAAGCCGCCAGCGGTTTGAGCCCCCTCCCCATCGGAGAGGCTTTAAAGCCACAAGTTTCAGGGGCCGCGGGAAGTGTCCCTGCGGAAGGGGACCCTTAAGAGCCGTCAGGCGGTGGCCTGAGGGAGGCACACGGCGAACGCAGAGACGCCGCGCTCGGCCCTTACCGGCGCAGGAGAAGTGCCCGCTCTGGACGGAGCGGCCCGTGCCGGGGTGCACCCAGCTAGTGGATCTGGTCTCGTCGCTGCGGAAGACAAGAAGCGGGCTGTGAGCACCGCGGGGCGGCTCGGCACGCGGCCCGGGGCCGGGGGAGACCCTTCCCGTCAGCGAGGAAGGGATTTCCGCCACACCGGTGCTTTTCTAGCCAAAGCAATAGAAGGGACCAGATTTGGGGGAGCAGCATCCACGAGGCAGCTCCTAGGACAGAAGTGAGCACCAGGAAAGAGAGAAGCGGAGGGAAAGGCAGAATTACCTTGTGCAACAGGAAAGAAGCCGGACGCGGAGGTTTGCAGCGAGCGGTGACCCTTGCTCCCTACCCGGCTCAGCCCCCGGCCCCTGCAGCCCACCCACCCGCCGGGCACCAGCACCATCCAGGCCAGAAGCACGTACTTGATGAAGAAGACTCGCCCGTCCCCGCAGACGCCGTAGGTCCACCGGCCCGGCAGGTCCAGCCAGTCGATGTCCTCCGCCATGGGGGCCCGCGGCGGGGCTGGGGTGGCAGGGACCCCTCGTCCCTGCCCAGCGCTGCCACCCGCGAGGAGCAGGACGCACCGGTGCCCGGCAAAGCGGGTGCCAAACGCCTCCCCGCCAGGCCCCCCAGGAGCAAACACTTGCTCAGCTCAGACCTTCCACTGAGCCTCTGTTTGCTGCAAATAACCTAGGAGGGAGGGAGAAAAAGAAAAAAAAAAAGAAACCAAACCCATCAGCTTAACCCCCTCGCTGCCGCCTCGCCGGGCGGGCGGAGGGCAGCTCACCGCCGCGCCGCACGGCTCTCCGGGTGACTCTGCAGGGCTGGCCCATCGCGGCCTCCTCCGCTGCCTGCCCCGTGTAATTACCGCCAATTAACTCGGGGTGAGTAATTGCGAAGTTGTTCCTTCCCTCTCCTGCTCGTGTTAAACAATGCCAAACTCTTCTGCCCCTTCTGATCTCGCAGCCAAGCGGCGGCGGTATGTAGGGCACCGCGATGACGGGCCGGGGCGCTTTCCGAGCTGCCCAGTGGGTATTTTCTCTCTGCTTGTTCTCAGCCATCAATTAAACGTCTTTCAAGGGGAAAGGTGGGGCCTGGGAGCACCTGGGCTGGGTGACCGCGAACCGGGCAATCGCCGCGGCGCCTTTTCAGAGCTTCGTGCACGGAGGATGTATTTCAGAGGAGGCCTGGGAGGGGGGAGGGCAGGAGCTGATCCCCCAAGGCGGCTGCTCTGCTCAGTTTAAGGACAGTTCCCTGCTGAGGTTTGGGGAAACCAGTGCACCCCAAGCCTCGGGAAGGAGGTCATCCTTCAAAGGTAAGGAAAACACGTCTGGTTAGTCATAGTGAGCTGGTTGGGACGCCGGTCGGACCCCGGTGTGACGCCACGGTCCCGGGGCATCGTTTTGCAGAAGTGCTCAGCTGCAACCTGAAGCCCCAGCTCCGGTCCTGCTTGTGCCACTGCGTCCTTGCTCACTCCGCCGCGGCACGGCGGCTCCGAGCGCGTGAGCACGCGCCGTGCGGCAGTCCCGGAGGAGCTCCGAGCGCCGCTCGACGGTGTGAGGTTTCGGGCCGGCTTTTTGCAAGACTGGGCTCTTTGTCTGGGTTTGGGCTGAACCCCAGGGATAACGTGACACCGAGCCTGCCTTGCCCGGTTCGGTTACGGTCACGCGAGTGAAACCAGTGCGTTGCCACCCTCTATCAAATTACCGCCCGTGAGCCGGGCTGCACCACCCGCCTGCTCTTCCCTTGCCCCAGCCGCGCGGTTAAACTCCTTCGCGTCACTCGCTCCCCGGTTAGCGACCACGGGAACGCCTGGGCTGTGATCCCGCCGTGCGCCCCGAGATTGGGGAGGCCACAGCACGACCCCGAGGGAGTCAGCTCAGCTCCGCTCAGCCGCCGCTGCCCGAGCTCTCCGGCAGCCGGGAACGCCGCCGCCCTGCACAGCATCTCCTGAGCAGAGCTCTCCTCTCCCGCGGGAGCCAAAACACCGCTAATACGTACCGGGCCTCCTGGCCAGGGGATTCCTGCTCTGTCGACCGAGACTCAGGAGGGCAAAAGCTGCTGGATGCCGCGGTGCTTCGCCTCGCTGGAGGATCCCGGCTCCCCCCAGCCCGGCAGCCAGGACGCCCAGCTCCCGGCCACGAGCAGCCCGCGGGGGACAGAGCTGCCGTGTCAAATCGCCCCCACAATCAGCCGCGGGCCGAGCGATGACTCGTGGCACGTGCTGGCTTGAGTCAAAAATAGTTTTATAAAGTCGAATGCAGCAAGAGATCAGTTCCTAATCTGCCCTAATCCCATTTCGGTATTTGGAGAGGCGCTGTGGGGATAACAGCCGCATTCCTAAAAACAAAGATCCTTTCCAACCCGGCAGCCGCTTGCAAAAGCGCCTCTCTTTGCTAGGGGCAGCCCCTAAGCCCAGTCGCTCCTCCAGCACAAAATCATTCCTCAACATAAACATTTTTGCGACCCACGTCTGCGAGCCCCTCCGGTCGGCCAGACCTCCCGAGACCCCTCCGGAGTCACCAAAAATCTCCAGCGATCTCTCTGGCTTTCAGGACCAAGAGCTTTAAAACCAGTGCCTGTTCATTTCTGCAGAGAAGAACTAGAAACCCAGAGAGGACCGGGACCAAGCGACGGCCGCTCTGCAGTCACAGGGTTAAGAGTTTGCTGTACGCTGAGCTTAACTTCCAGCCCAGAGCAAAATCTCTTTGACTGCTGTGGAATTATTCTTGCACATACCTTAAGGGAACACGGGATCAGGGTCCACAGGAGATAAGCGCACCTGATCTCAGGAGCCCCTTCCTCCTCCAGGAACCCCCGGGAGGGCCGGGTCCGGCCCCGGCCGCGCTCAGGGCCAGGTCCGTGCCCGTGCAGGGACCCGTCTCAGCAGGTGCTAAAACATGAGACCAGGAGGAGCCGTCCCAGCCCGGGGCGAGCAACGCGGCGGCTGCTGGAGGGCTTTGCTGTGCACCCAGCCAAGGACCCTGAGCCGTGCCAGGCTCTGCTCTGGCAGGTAAATAAATCAGCTTTTATTACTTTCCACCAGAGATTTTTTTTCCCCTATTTCTTTATATCTTAATCCAATGGAAATTCAAAGGGGAAATACCAGCAGGGCTTTTTGTTTTCATTTGGTTTAAAATCCTTTTAAAAACACTTTATTCACTACTGCGCAGGTTAGGAAGGAAGGGGACGGCAAGCAGCCGAACACCGACGTTTTCTTCAGAAAAATGCTCGTGGTTCCTGTTTCTACGCACGGCTGCGGGAAGGCTCCCTGGGTGCTGGGTACCAGCTCTGCACCCTTCCTCCCCAGGAACCCGGAGGGATGGGAAATGCCTGGCCTCCCACGGGACCATCCTAAGAGCAGATTCAATCCTCTCGCATTTTCTGGCCCCGCAGCCCTCCGCACCAGCGCAGAAATGGGTGTGCGTAGCTCCGTGATGCCTAGGCACACGGAGGAGATGGAGAAGAAAGCCCAGCAACTTTACTTCAAGAAAAACAAATCCCTGGGTATCAGCCAGCTTCTGAAGGCACGTGGCCTCCGAAACGTCCAAGAGCAGCGCGGCGCCGGGCACGAGACCGCACAGCCCGGCCGCTCTCCGGGCACCGGCCAGGCACGTGCTGCAGCCTCGGCACCCGCCGAAGCACTCGAGGAGGGTGCGGGA
This sequence comes from Casuarius casuarius, assembly GCA_003342895.1. Lineage (NCBI taxonomy): Eukaryota > Metazoa > Chordata > Aves > Casuariiformes > Casuariidae > Casuarius > Casuarius casuarius. Next base: position 1,182,187 of record PTFA01000104.1, on the reverse strand, counting down.
AGGTCGGGTTACAGGAACACCGGGGCGGGAGCACGGCGAGGTGCGCTGCGAGCACAAGAGCCACGCTGTCCTAGACCTGCGGAGCAGCCAGACACGGCTGACTTTTTAACAGAAAGGCTGCAAATTCAGGAATACACTAGACCCGGCTGCAAGGCACCGGTCTGCGCAGCAGGGTCTTCCCCGCCGCGCGTGCCAGGAGCAGCGCAGCGCGAGCAGGGTCCGGAGGCCGCGCGGCATCGCGGTCCCCGCGCGGCGGCCGTGGGTGGACGCTCCCAGCCACCGCACCCGAACCCTGCCCAGCCTTTGCTCCGAGCCACAGGGACAGGGAGCACTAGGGGAAACAATACCGGGAAAAGGGCTGTGCTAAGTGAGCAGTGGTGTTGCATAGCCGCTGCTATTAGGCTTAATCATGGTGAAAGAGGAAGCCTGGCACTAGCTTGTCTGACACCACAGCTCCAAGCCTCACCAAGGATGACTTAGAYCTTCCAGGGGAAGGTACATGGAGGCCCGGGACGTTTGCTGCACAAAGGTCACCCGCGTGGCGCCTCTGCAAGTCAGACGTTAGGAATGCTACAAAGCCGGGCGTCTGCAAGGACCGGCCGGCTCGTTGCACATGCCCCACATCCACCTTGCTGTCCTGCTGCTCGTCCTCGAGCAGGGAGGCAGAGCACCTTCAGGCCATGCCAGGGACACGGGGAAGCGAAACACCGCGTCCTGGCTACCGACCTGAACGGGCACGGCAAGGCGGGGACAGGCACCGAGGGACGCCGGCTGCACCCGCGCTCCAGCACGGCCTCAGAGGTGCCGGCGGCAGGAGCACGGTCGCGGCCTCGCTGCTGGGTGCCGCGGCACTGGGCTGCGTTACCTGCTCCAAGCCGGACTGCCTGGAGCCGGCGCCAGCCGCCCGCCGGGACGCTCCGGTACAGTTCTGGCACCACCTTCTGGACAAAAGCTTTTCCCTCTCCTAACAGCAACGAGACCAGAAAGCCGAGATCAGAAGCAGCGAGCGAGGCGCTTCCAAGGGGCCCAGCCGAATGCGTCAGTAAGATGCATTTCATGCCCCTCTCTGATGTTTAATACACAACAGATTTGGCCAAAGAAAAGCTGCAGTCTGCTCCCCCCAGCTTCAAGCCGTGACGTACCACCTCCTCACTGCGCAGCGCTCTTCAGCCCTGCTCGAACAAACTCCCCCCGTCGGGGCCGGATGCCAAGCTGAGAGCACAGTAACCATCACACCTGAGCCATGACGCTCCACAACGCCGTCGGTCGCTCGGCTCGGAGAAGAGCACGCTTCTCTTGGCCCTCCCGCTGCGACGGAGACACTAGCAGCCACCTCGAGCGAGCAGGGCCAGCTAAGCAAAAACACTAATCGTTTCATATTCTCTATGTCTGATTGCAAACGGCTTGTAATGTAATATATGGTGCCCATGAATGTTGCTGCTGGGAGCGCTGGGGGGTGCTGCTCGGTGGAGCCTACGGGGCTGGTACGATGCAGCCCAGACACCGAGATTGCAAACAGATGTTAAACAGCCTTTTGCAGCAGATCTGAGTAACACATTTAACATCAGGCATGGCAACCAAATGCGTCTGTATCTACCCTAAGACTCATCGCTTACATAAGGCTTGTTACCATAGCTCCTAACAGCCTATATCGCAAGAGACAAAGGTGCCAACAGAAACCGGTCCTGCTGCCCCTGCTCACTCCGAAAGTGAAATCCTTCTAATCTGCTTATGCTCCCCCTTGCCAGAGGAGTCTGGCTTAACCTCAGCTCTGGTCTAAGTTATTTTAGCCGAGAAGCAATCTGAAAGTCAGCTTAACATAAGCCTGTGCCTCAGCAGGAAAGGGAAAAACGAGTGTTGAATACAAACGCAGCGAAAGCCCCTGCCAGCTCGCAGCTTCTTCCTCAGCACAAAGTCTGGGACCAAAACCCAGCTTCTCTCAGCTGAAGACTGCTGTTTCCTCATGAAAGGGTTCAAAGTCTGTGTAGCTGTTTTCGGTTTCTGATGAGATACTTCATCTTTCAGTGAAAAAGAAATAAGCTACCCGGCATTTCCCACAGGGTAGGCCCAAACTCACGCGTGGCTGTCACAGGGCAAGCGGTGGTATGAACAGCTGCTCCCCGGTAATGTTAACATGCTTATTCTCTTACGCAAACTGCCACACATGCGTTGGGCWTCGAAGCACTATTTTACAATTAGTATCTTTCTCCTGCTGTTGCTATATATCAGTTATTCTTTACAGCAGCTATCTTCTCTTAAAAGGCTGGTGTTTAAGATATTGCCAGAGCTGTGCAAACTGTATCTTTGAGAGAGATTGCAGGAATGCAGCCTTCAGCTGCTCTATTTTACAGCTGGCAGGTTAGTGCAAAATCAAATTCACCATTTGAACCAGTAAACCGTGCTAAGTCATCCTTTTCCACAGCCCCTGCTATGAGGGCTGTTAACACTCAGCAGCTTCGAGTCCAGCCTGTCCAAGTGAAGCTGTATGCACCACCAAGTGCAGGAGATTCCTACAAGGAGGGTGGTGGGGTTTTTGCTAGAAGCAACACCTAGCTGTGGTAACAGGAAGAATGGAGAAGGCAGTTCAGGTATCTAACAATAGACCATATGCCGTCATGAGAACAACAACAGGCAGGCACTGAAAGCAATGAATAGAAAATGGGCTCAAACCACTAGGACAGCTTCAGAGTAACAAATGTTTTTATTGCTAACAGACTTATCTCGAGCATTAGCAGTAGGGGCAGATGGATGCCTGCTGCTAATGGGCTCTAATACTTTACACTCTCAAGACTAATGGACAGCTTTTACAACACTTCATACCCTCCCACCCTCACCCTTCACCCCAACAGGGAGTTTTCTGCACTCAGTGACATAAACAGCCAAACACTGAGAGGATCTTAGATTACATCTGAGTTACAGCAGATCACTTCTAGCCTGCGCAGGGGAAAAGCACTGGACTTCCCCTGGAGTTGCAGTCATGTCATGATTCACAGCCCTTCTGCATTCGTCATTTCCTTCTGCCTGCCTGCCAGTTTCAGAAGAAACTTACTTTTTTGGGGACAAAATGAGCTCTGTAGCAGTATTAATTTGCAAACAGTATTTTAGTGGATGTAATCAGCAGTGACGACAAAAATAGTAGCTTATTTACTCCCCATGTGCTTTGCTGACAAACAAGTCCCCTAGAGAAGATAGAGCTACCAGAGCAAGAAGAATCCTGCTCTAACATAAATTGTCAACTAAACTCAAACTGCAGACTTTAGTGGGGACAGAATAAAGAAATCCCAGCAGGATTTCTACCTTCCAGATGGCATCTTGATGCACTGCCAGATACATAAAAGCTTTCATCTTGTGCACCAACTATATTTAAACTATCACAATGAATAAAGAGAACGTAGCATTCATTATTATTCTGTTCGCTCCCTAGGGCAGATTTCAGAGCCAACAGAACAGGTGAAGATGACTTTCTAGAAAACCATTGTAGCTCATGGTTAAAATAGTGACCAAAGCTATGTAGTTAAACTACTGAGTTGTATGGCTAAGTATTCTATGAAGTTCAGAAAATGTTTTTGTCTAGTCTAGCAGTTTTCTATGCAAGACATCATTACGAGAAACAAGTACTGGACAATGCTCCTCGAGATGCCTACAAAAGATGCAAGGGCAAAGCAAAGCATTGCTTGTGCTGCAAGACAAGTAGTACCATCTCTCTTATTCTAACGCTTAGCTCTAAGCACCACTTTTATTTAAGGTATTAACTAAAGGAAACAACAATAATTTGAAAGTTCCCCTCAAAATCTCACTCTAGAAGAGGGGTGACCAACCTAATGGCTTGTGAGTTCATTCAAGAGATTCCTATGCTATGACCCTGTCACGTGAAGTGCGACAGGGCTGCACTGCCAGTGACACTGCTAGTCATCAAAGCCTCTGCTTTGGAGGAAGCCAGCCCATTATCCTCATCCCTGGATGCACAACCAGGCTAGCCTCATTTCCCAGGAACCCCCTGGGAATCCTGAAAACCAGTTATCTTGTCTGCAAACCACCCTACGCAGCAGCTTCTCCCCATGACTGTGAGAAGAGGCGCATGTCTTGCTGCCATCCTACCTACCACCCACAACAGAACAAAGCCGTTTCCAACCTCCTCCTTCCCACCCAGAGATGCAAGGAGCTGCCGACCCCAACAGCCAGCCAAGCTGCACAACCTCCAAAATCCTACTTGAACATTAAAAAAAAACATTGGATAATCCTCTGCAAGATTAGGTCTCACTGGACACAGCCACCATTCTATATTCCTGCATATTCCAAGCTATTTTAGTCTAATTCATTAAAAAGAAACCAAGACAATAAATAATCTACTGCATTAAAAGCCAGCGTTACACAGCAAAATACAGAAAGGTGTTTCCAGCTCTTCTCTAATTAAAGATCAGATATTTGGCACCTCAACATCACTTCCATTCACAAGACGACACCTCAAATTTATTTCGGGACAGAAGCCCAAAAGCACTTCAAAAAAATCCCCTGGAACACCTTCAGAACCACACAAATATTCATATAAAAACAGTTGTGCTGGCCAGTGAGCAAACTAAAACAAAAACCTACAACACCCAGTTTCAATCAAAGCAACAAACTACCTAGAGCAAAACAATACACAAACTAGCTAGAGCAAAACAATACCTAATTTCAAAACAAGCAATTTCATTTTGTATAATTCACTTTGTATTTTAGTTTAAAAGCTGAATTCATCAGTATACCTTACAACCACATAGATTTACTGGTTCAGAAGGAAGTTCAAGGGTAAGACTGCCTGCTTCTAAATTACTACAACCTGCTCTTTATCACCAATTCTGACAAAAAATACTTGATGTTCCCATAAACTAAACATACATTTACACTTTAAACACCAAACTTCTCACACACAGAGAATACGCTCTTATTAAAAGAGAGAAAAAAGCACACAGGGCACTGCATCTCTACTTTATGGGCTGATTAGAACCAGTATTTAGTATTGTCTAGACAACTGCCACCAGATCCAGCGTATACATATGAATCATACTTTGTAGAGTTACCAGACACATCTCCTTTATCTTCTTTCAAAGAAAAACAACTCATTATCTTGCAAATATCTTTATTACAATTTACAGATTAGTTCTGAATAGTTTTATATACAGAAATATAACTTTAGATATAAAAACCCAACAAACGCGACACAAATCAATTAAAATCTGTATAAAGCCAATGTTGAAGGTTTTCTAACTTTCTCTCTAAATCATACAAAAATAAAATCTGATAATTACAGTTTTGATTTAAAGTTTAAGAAGTGTTATTTTTATTGTCTCACTCAAAGCCACTTATACATTTACACATTCTGCATGACCATTTTAAGATATGTTATAGCAAAAACGGTGACAAAGAAGCTGAGCTTGCTTTTAAGTGGCTTTATTTCTCAATATTTCTGATCATAAAGTTAGTGTGAGAATAATTTCCTAGCACCTTATGTTTGACACTTGGAAAACATCAGGTTTGCGGGGGGGGGCGGGGCACACACTTATCAATTGACACATATCAATGAAAATTAGGAGTGTTTATTCATAGATGGAAGAACAGAGTCCTTAGTACACTGCAGGGTGAAAACAGGATTTCTTTGATGTTAGAAGTACTTTTGGAAGCAGCAGCTTTTAATCTAGTTTATATCTAATTTGTGTATTGTGTTCAGTTCCAGCTGTAGTCCTTTCCTGGCCTTTGTAAATAGCACATCAGTATCTGCATGTTTATTTACATCATTCTAAGGCTTCTTACAAACACCACTAAACTGAGTTATCTGGAGTAACTGAAGCAGCAGCAAGTTCTCCAAGATCAAAGAAACTAGCAGAGTCAGGGGAAAAAAAGATCTGACTTGTGTATATTTTTACCAAAGGCAATGAAAAACATTTTTACATTTGGACTTTAAGTCAAAAAAACTATTATAATTCTAACACATTTATCATCCTGCATGCTTTAACTAAAAAGCTGAACAATTGTTATCAAATATGGTACAGGAAAACAAACACCTAGAAATTAAAACTTTCATAGGATTTGAGAGCATGATTTGAATTAACATTTCACAGATAAGATCTTTTGTAGGAATGGAGAACCTGACTTTTTTTATTGCACCAGGATTAAAAACAAGTGTTTCATGGCTTTCAAGTACCCAATTTTAAGACTGCCTGAATTTCAGCCATATTTTAAATTTGCATGACGACTCTACTACAGTTCCCTGCTAAGCCTCTGCCTTTTGTAACAGTAATACTTCTAACTTGTAGCAGAGAAAAATAATTTTTAAATCCAAAGAACATACTTTATGCAATGAGAATAACATGTCAAACAAAGCTCTGAAATTTTAAAGACAGAATTAAAAGCAACGGCCAGAAAGATCACAAGATAAAGCTGAAAATTCAGCAAAGCTTGGTGAAGCCTGTCATTTGGATATGCTCTTCTCTCCAGGTATCCCAAGCTTATGCATCTAAAGTGTCTAGGTTTCCCCCTTCCAAAAGGGAAGTAATTCTAGTCAGCTGCTGAATGAAGTAGCAAATCATTTATTCAAGCAACTTCATGAAAACAGATCTGAATCCTTTAGATGTGTCTGGTATTTATTCCATTGCGCTACCTCAGTTCTGCTCGGATAGCAGCCACCCAACATCCTTCAGCTCCAAGAGCATATCCAAATGGTGCCGCCTTTTTATTTTGACTGAAACATCATTAAATATTTTAAGTTGGGAACACAAATAAGGAGTGTTTTTATTCCACCAAGGACCTCTCAACTTCCAGACCCGAAATGTGAAAAGTTATTTTGGTAGCAGTTGAACAAAAGTGCAGACACAGAGGTATTAATACTGGCTTTTGGTAAAGAACACAGAAATTTGTAACCTTAGACTTCCATAAGTTAAAGATAACTCTCCTTACAAGTACCAGAGCAAGTACACTGGATACAAGAAATATGAAAAATCCTCCACTTGAATCCATCTTCAGAAAGCAAAATCAATTACGGTGAAGTTACTTCGAGAGTAACTAAAGAACTAAGGCTTAGTTCCCTACATGTGGCTACACCAAAACTCAGAATATCACCCACAGTTTCATACATGCCTTGAAGTTTAAACTATCAATCAGGATGAGGCCTTTCAGTGTCCTGAAAGCAAACAGCTTTGGTGCACAAGCAGCCAACACCCTTTGGAACAGTACTAGGCAAAGATATTATTTAAATAAAAACAAACCAAAGGGCTCATAGTGCACCAGAGTTCACCCGAACCCCCCAGTGTTCTAGACTGAAATATTAAGACAGAGTAAATGTTACATAAACACTCAAACACCAAATTACATGCAAAATTAGGATCTTAAAAGGAAGAAAAAATAACTACTCCACACAGTAAATTTAACATTAATAGCTAGCAAAATTCAAGATGTCTTTTTCACAAGAAAACAGAGAAACACAAAAAAGTAGCACACATTTTTCAAACTTTAAATCAAAACTGCAATAACTGGGTTCTGAGTCCCATAAATATTTCCTTCAAAATAGGTTTTGCTTTTTCAAAGTGCAAAATTCCAACTTAATAGCCACCACTTCTCAACATACGGCAGACAAGGCATTTTTGGAATGGATTTAATCTAAAGCAGTCCGTTTCTCAAGTGCTACTTAAAAGGAACGCAATTATACTCTTTACCCTTGATGATACTCAAAAGGTTTTGTTTAGATACCAAAATGGGACACGCACTGGTAAATTCATTGGCTGAATATTAAATCGGGACAAAATGTTAAAATCCCACTCCCTCCCCCCCATTTCAAAACACAGGCAGCTGCCATTTGTTGTTTTGAAGGTGTTCATGAGTGCTTAGGGTCACACAACTACCACATCTTTTAAGGTGCTAGAAGAGATCACGCCTTCTGTAGCAAGTTTCTTGGAGTCTATTAAATACTTTTTGTCTATGCTCTATTGTTAAGCAGTATCCTATGGCATCTTCTGTCTCTTGGATACGTTTCTGGAACCTGCATCCATCTCGCGCAAGTTCTTCCCAGGGTCCTTTACGATCCTCCTCGCTGCTTATATAATACTCAGTAACTTTTTCAAGGAAGGTTACCTGGAGGAGACAAGCATTAAAGCATTAAGCAAACATTCATGCAAAAAGAGCTCAATCCTTTTTTGCACATACAATTATTTCTCATGTTTTATGAAAAAGGTTACTAAATGTCTAAAATAGCAAGAAAACTCAAATACGAAGCACTTCATGCTACACAGGTCTTTGCACCACCTAGACAACAGTGTATCTTACCTTTATTAAACAGATGAATTACACTTCAGCTTTAAAAGTGACCTCACTTCCAGGTGCTGACTTCTCCCTCTACTGAAAGTAGTGCTCAACTTAGCAGTTTCTGAACTACGGTCTAAGAGGCCTCGTTGAGCAGAGGGAAGATCACACAATGTTCCAGACTCAAGTGGCCCTGTGAAATAACATACCCCCTGACATCAGTACTGGACTGGAACCTTACACAGACACCGTTAATCAAGGTGGTTACTCATTAGGATAGGCCAGGACACTGATTTAAAGATAAAAATATGCTACCTACCAAGGTCTAATTACTGAAGCATCTTTAAAAAAAACAAAAACCATTGTTCTACAGAATGAGTAATCATGTGAGTCAGCCTGTACTTTAGCACCAGAAAAGGAACGCTACATTTAAGGAAGCAACACTCATTACTACGTGACTGGAACAAACCACGTGACTGCAACAAACCAACCTATTTAGAGCTAGTATGAATTTCCAGAGTATTTAAGTTCATACAAGAAAGTGAAATCAACGTCATGGTACTTTAAAATATACTATAATTAGAATTTTCCGCTCTATCACTTTAAAAAAGCTAGAAGCAAAACATTAGCATCACTCTAAGACAGACCACAAACACCCTTTCTAAGGGCTATTAAAATTATATTAAGAAAACAAAGAAACCTATAGACTCAGAACCAAACTTAACCATACTTAGCCTATTGCTGTACTAAGGATTTCACCTTTTCTGTTTTCAAGCAGTAAGCAAAAGCCAAATTCTACTTTAGACTCCTGCTGAACTATGTATTGTTTTTCATATAAAAGGCTTAGAACTAAAGGACAAAACTAACTAGCTTTCAAAGATTCCATTGACTCTTAGACTAGGACTAATTCCTGAAGACAAGGCAATTATTATAACTACAGATGACTCCATAATCAGCATACATTGTGAATTTGCTCTGGTACAGCTACTGCTGTAAGACTGCACAAAGACTACATACTTTATTTAGCTTCTGGAAGATCAAGAAATTTGGAGAGGTGTAATAAATATTACTGTTCCATTCCAATGCTTTACTAATACAGAACTGTAGTTTCACACCTGGTTCATGCTGGAAAAAAGTGTGTATGGTCAGATTGCTTTTTGTCCTAGTGCTATCTTCTAACCTTCACAGAAAACATATAGATAAAAATTATGGAACAGATGAATCTATAGGGTTAAAGACCAGGAGAGGATACGCAGTCATAAGACTGCTGAAAGTAACCTCAAGAAATCATCTAGTGATTCTAGTGCAGTGATCCCAAACTGCTTCTGACTTGTCTGCAGAAAGTAAAAGAAAGCAAGCTTGCTGCCATGCCAGTAAGCTTAAACTCAGTTACACATTGCAGACTTAAAGACTACTAATCCTCTGAAAGGGATAACATCCAAAAATTATTTTAATCAGACAAGTTACAACTAAAAGTTTTGCTATCAACACAAAATTCTATGGCACATCAGACCCCACATGTTTCTTGAGCAGTGTTAATACATTCGCTAACTCCTAAGTCAAACAAAACACTCCCAGATTTTATGACTTTAAAAACAAGAATGTTGCTGTTTGATTGCAGGATGACATACAGAAAATAGCCGTGACCAGGATGAATCACCTGAAGACTTCTTTGGAAACCACTGTTCAGTTTTGCAGATAGGCCTAATTAAGCATCTGCTTTCCAGCACGCAGAGTTGTTACATCAGCCTATCCCTTTGTGACTTACTACCTTTCATCCTTTTTACATCAGTCTAAGATGCCCTTGAGTACAATTACTGGATTTTGAAACATCATGCTAAATATTGCATCTAGATTACTGTTCTTTCATGGTGCCACTAGAAAGATTACACAGCTATCGGAACAGTGCTTTGAAAGTAGGGTAGCCAAAAAATTACTACTGCAAATGAGAGGTCCAAGTCTCTAACGTGCAACAAGACTTTAACCCATGGAAGTATGAACTTACAGAAGAGTTCATCAATGCTAAGCTATAGGGTTTCAGACAAATGTTAGTTACCAAATACCTCTCATAAAGACAGTTCGACTTGGAGTACTTTCGAAGTAGATGGAAATACAATAGTTTGTTAAATTGTTAAGTCTGGAACCATCACTTGCCCTAGCAAAAATAAGTACGAGGTTACCTCCAAGCCATTATCTCAAAGGAGCAATCACTTGTTTTCACTAAGAATGCTTTAGAAAGCAAAACAGAAAAGTTGTATAATGCTAAGCTGTTACAGGAGTGTATTCTCCAGGGGCTTTGTGTTACAAGCCATGACTCACACAAAGGTTTGAAATACTAGGCAAGACTCAGAGAAGCACATTATCCTTAAAAAGCAATGTTGTACATCTGTAGCAACGTAAGATTAATTAGAAGCTAAATTTATTACTATTTACCTAAATCTTAGTCCACACATTAGAAAGTCTTTTACTAAGCCAACTCCTCGTACACACACTACACTTCAATTTGTATTCAGAAGCCTAGTTCCAAATGCAGGAGCATTTATATATATTGAAAACTTTAATGACTTACTGTAGTGCATGTTAACTCACAACAGAAGAGTTCTTCCTATCCTAAAAGGCACACGGTTGCTGTAAAGCACTTAAGCCTGCTTGTTAGAGGTCTATGTTTACAACTAAATGTTTAAAATCTCAATTATACTATGCACACAGAAGGCCCACAATATTTTATCAACATCATTCATAACCCAAAGGATTCTTTCCCGAGGAAAATAAAACGTAGCTCACAGTTTTCATCTGTTTCTCAGATAAGGAAAACTGCATTATAATACATAAATATAGAATGGAGAGAGAACTATGCATTAAAATAAAAATGTAAAGTCTAGAAAGGAAATTTAAAGAAATTAAGTTACCTGGTTAATATCACTGAATTACAAAATCTGCCATCATGTAAAAAAGATGCGGCACACTGACTTCAGCCAAGTAATTAGACCGCAAGCTCGTGTGGGCATGATCTGCCTACCACCGTGGCTGGAATCCCAGCACAAATGACCTCACCGTTCACACACTACTTAACACCGTGTTTGTTTTTTTAAAGCATTCCCCAAACAAAAACGCAAATGTGAACTGAAGTATACCTTTTTTCTCTTGGAACTTCTGCACTTCTCACCGGAAAGAATGCCCTGCTGCACAGAGTCCGTGATGCCACAGTTCTGCTTTTCCAGCTGTACCTGACAGAGAGTTAAGTGACTACAGTCAGATGTGACCAAACCTGGCCTCTCTGTCCCTTTTAAACCAGGCTTCCCTTTTTTTTCTGCTGTTTGAAAGGGTGCTTTGAAATTAAAAGGATTATATGGATCATCTGAGGTACAGAATGAATTCCAAAGTTTCAAATTTTCTGCCTCATCCACACTACTACACTCCCATTCGTCATCCTCTTCAGAACTAGGGTCCGGAGAGCCTGAAGACTCCTCTGCCCATGAATCCTCCTCCTCCTCTTCTACGTCTGACCCACAGGGCATATCCTTTTCTGGATCACTGGAAGTTGTCTGAATGGTAGCTGTAAAGTTCTGAGGGTTGTAAGGATCCAAACTGTAGAAGGAATTCCAGAGATGTAATCTCTCCCCGTGCTGGCTACCAGCGTCTGAATCTGAGAGGAGCCCTTCGCTATCGAACCCATCGTCATCATCCCAGTCTTCCTCGTCATCTGCACTCTCCTCCCCACTGGAAGCTCCCCCTATGATATAGTCTATTAGCTTATTAGCACAAGCAGGCCTGGCTGAAACTGGAAGGTTCTGCTCTGCTTCAGAGTCTGTGTCATCCTCATCTTCATCAGTAAAGGCTTCCCCCTCGAAAGCAGCCACCTCAGGGGAACTCCTCAGTTCCTGCTCCAAGCAGCTGTCTCCAGGCTGCCTCCCTGCGCTGTGCTGCTCCTCGGGGCACTTCAGCTCCCTGGCATCGCACCGCTGCTCCTGCTGCTGCCCTACCTTCTCTCGACAGCCGCCCCTCTGCTGCTGCTCCTCCTCTAGGCTATGATAGCCGTGGTCCGGCTCAGGCGCAGCCAGGCCCCGGCTCGCCAAATGCCGCTGCTGGAGAAACTCCAGGCGCTTAGTCCGGAGCTGCCCGATTTCGGGCAGGCCGCCCCGGCCCGAGCAGCCGCGCCAGGCCTCCATGGGGACCTCGGCGCTCAGGGGCTGCGGCAGATGGCTCTTACCGGAGCAGCAGGCCTGGCCGTAGTCCGAGCCCGGGCGGCTGCTGGGCCCCAGCACGCAGGGCAGAAAGTCGACGTGCGGAACGGCGAAGGGCACCAGGCCGCTCCGCACGACTCCGGCTCCCCAGAGGGCCTGCGCGGGCGGCGGGCCGCTCTCCCGCCCCGGCTCCAGCGGCTCCTCCGGCCAGGGCAGCTTCCCCTCGCCCCAGTCGAGCGAGGCGGCGGGCTCCGAGAGCAGCAGCAGGGGCGGCGGCGGCGCGGCCTTGGCGGGCGGCTCCCCGGCGGCGGGGCAGAGCGCGCTGCTCAGCGCGGGGCCGGGCAGCAGGCGCTGCAGCAAGGCGGGCAGCGGCGAGAGCAGCTGGGACACCAGGCGCATCCAGGAGAAGGGAGGGCTCGGAGTCCCCCCTCTGTTTGTGGGGAGCGGGGTGGGGGC
>PTFA01000104.1:1142634-1168485 GCA_003342895.1 Casuarius casuarius | reverse complement strand
GGCGCGGCCCGGGGGCGGGACGGGCGGCCCTGGGGGGGGCGGGGGGGCAGCTCCGGGCCCTCCTGCCCCGGGGGGACGGGACCCCCCTGATCCGGGGGGACGGGCGGCTCCGGGCCCTCCTGCCCCGGGGGGACGGGACCCCCCTGCCCCGAGGGGGCGGGCGGCTCCATGCCGCAGCAGGCGGGACGAGCCGCAGGCGCCGGAGCGGAGCCCTGTTATCGGGCAAGGCCGCAGGCAAACAGCGATAAGGCGGGTCTCCATGGCAGCGGGGCACCGGCCAAGGCCGCCCGCCGGGCCAAGGCCGCCGCTGGTGCCGTCCGACGCCGAGCGAACCGGCCCCCTCGCTGCAGCGGCAAGGCCGCATGACTGCCAGGCGAAGCGGAGGCCGCCGCTCGAACCAGTCCTCCGTCCCCCAGCCCCGCGTCCATGCGGGCAGGAAAAAGCCCATCAGCTGCCTCCATGCGCAAAATATTAGGGGTGCGGCAGTAAGCTGCAGTCGTCCTTTAGTGGGGAGTCATTGATGCCAAAGGGCGTCTTAATTACCGTTCTAACTGGCAATTAAGATATTCCATGTTCAATTCAGTGTGGGTGCATTTAATCAGTACATCCAGTAATTACGGTCCAGGGAAAATTATAGTGCCTGGGAGGGGGGAGGAGAGACGGAATTAGGTTGTGGCCCCTCTTTGCTCAAACTCACGCCGGGTTCGAGCATCCTTGGTTATTCTGCAGCCAGCTAAGCCTTGTCGGTCCTCGGAGCCACCCAGAGACGCCACAATAAATTAGTGTTTATAGTAATTTACCCACGCACTTTCCAGGGTGCCCGGAGAGGAACGGCCCCAGCGGGCGCGGGAGAAGCCAGGCACCCGGGGGGATTCGAGACTCCGCGTGCTGCCTTGCTGCATTCAATCTCCTTTATTTTAATGCCACCGTGTTACAGCCAGGAGGACAGCGATGCCGGAGAGGTGCCAGCTGCAGCAGCCCGGGCGCCACGGCCTTCTGCACCCTCGGCTCCTCTCCAAGCTCCGTCTCCTGCTTGGTACGATACTTAAAACTTTTTTTTTTTTTTAATATAAAGATAAGTTCATTATTCTCGATCCTGAGAAACGTTTCATCCGTTTACGGAGCTCGCGCTGTAAACAAAGCACCACAGGCACCAAGCCTGCATCCCGGGGCGGAGGAGCGGCGCGCGGGGCGCTCCCCGGCTCCGACGCTAGATGGGAGAGGACGGCCGGGAGACGAGCGCCGGCGGCCCCGTCTCCTCTCCGCCCCCGTCCCCAGGCCTCCTGCCCCATCTGGACGCACGCTACTCATTGTTATTAAAAAAAATTAAAATACCGATATCCCAAAAGGAAGAAATAGACCCCCCGAAAGGCCCCCAACAGTCCTCCCTGACCCCGTCCCCCCCACGTTGCTCCCTTGACACAAGGTAAACTTAAAAAAGAAGACGTCTACTGCAGCTTTCCACGTCACGATAGGGGCCCTATCATGACTCGAGCGCCCAGTCCCTACAGGCAAAACACAGAGAGAACGAAGTCCCCGCGACGGGCGGCAACAGCATCCCGGCCCCCGCCGGCGGGCCCTGAAATCCGTCCGTCGGCCCAGGATACAACTCCTGGAGCGGGACCCCCGCGCCGGCGGGACGTGGGTCAAGGGCGCTGCCACCGCCACCGGGCTCCTCAGAGGGTCCCGTGTCCCCGGGAGCCCAGCGCGAACCAGCCCATCTTCTCCTGCGTCAGGTCCAGGTCCCGCAGCTTGATGCCGACCTCGCCGAGGAGGATGTTCTCCCAGAAGCCCTCCTCGCTGAGGACGCTCAGGCGCAGCTCCCGCTGCTGCAGGTCGCCCTTGGGAACCCCGTCGTAGACCAGCTGCGGGCGCAGAGCGAGGCAGCGCCTCAGCCCGGGCCACCCTCCCGGTGCGGAGGCCCCTCCGCGGACTCATCCCTCGCCCTTCCCAGCGGACACCTCCACGCCTGCGCCCAGCCGAGCCCCCGAGCCCCCTCACCAGACCCATGGCGGGGTCTGGCCAGCCGTGGGCACCCCCCGGCCCGCCGGACCCCCTCCTACCATCTCGTTGTACGTGGGGTTGCAGGTTTTCCGGGCCACTTTGGTTTTCCTCTTGGTGGTCTTCTGGGGGTCGGGCAGCAGGTAGGTCTTGACGTAGGGGTCGGGGTCGTTGCCGTCCTGGAGCGGCTGCTGCGGGGCAGAGGAGCGGGGAGACCCCGTTAGCCGCACGGCGGGACGCGCGCTAGGAGCCGGGAGACGCCTCCGAGGGGCCGGGCACCTACCAGCCCCCGGATGTGCATCACCATGATGAAGAGCTTGTTGTTCTTGTAGGAGATGGAGAGCTTCACCTCCCCGCCGACCTTCCCCACGGGCCGAGCCCACGTGGCGTCTGGAAGGGAGAAGAGGAGGGACGGCAGCAGCGCCGGAGGGCGGGCGGTGGGTGCAGGCACCGCGCGGCGGGGCAGCCGCCGTCCCGAGCTCTGCGCCAGCCCCCCAGGAGGGCCGGGAGGGACGCGGCGCCTGGCTCCGCGGCACCCTTCCCTTCGCTCCGCGAGGCGTGCGAGCGCGTACCTGCAGGCTTTGGGGCCGGGTTGGTGCCAGCCGCCTTCTCGTCCCGCGGCAGGGGGTGGAAGAAGGTGTAGATGAGGTCGCACTGCAAGGCAAGGTGGAGGCCGTTATCGTGCTGTGCATGGCCGTGTCTCGCCGTCGGCGAGCCGTGCACGGTGCGTGCTCTGATGTTTCACGCAGCACCTTCACCCCAGCAGATCCCGTGGACCTTTCCCACCCGGCCAGGTGAACCTGGCAGGGCCCAGCATCCCTGGTACCATCCCTGCTTCCCAGGGGGAAAAGCCACGGCGGAGAGCAGCCCTCTGCCGCCCAGCGCTCGCTCCCAGCACCCCTCACCTCCGCCACCTCAGGCGCCGAGTGGATGAGGTGCCAGATGTAGCCGTTGAGCTCCTCCTTCCTCCTCTCAGCCACCGCCTCTCCCCGCGACCGCCCGATCACGAACCTGCTGGGGAAACTGCCCGGCACGGGCGAAGGGAGAGTGGGCGAGCGCCCGGGCGCGGGGGGCCGCGCGGGGACGCGCTCGCGGGGACGCCGCCGGCCCCGCCGGGGTACCTGGGCAGCAGCGAGGAGGGGAAGACGAGGCGCAGCTTGTTGTGCAGCTCCTGGAACTCCTCGAAGGTGCGCTGCACGAAGGCCACCTCGCCCGGGCTCTCCCGCTGCACCTTCACCACGTAGGTCTGCGGGGAGACGCGGCTGTAACGCCGGCCGGCGGCGCCGGGCAAGGACGCGGCTCTGGATTTAGCAGCGTTAAGGGATGGGGAGGGGAAAAAGCAGCAGGACGGAACCGTCCTAAGCTAGAGACTAGGTTGCCTTTTTGCTGTTATTTGCGATCCAGGGCAGGGACCAGCTCTCAGAGGAGGAACGACAGGAATAGGGAGGGAGAAATTAAATTAAGCCCTCCTTGGGGACGTGGCAGGCATGCCTGCTTCTAATTGTACCGACGAGAGAGTCTCCCCCAGCAGCACCGGAGCTGCTATCAGTAGGTGCCCCGTTCCCCGTCCCCCAGGACGGCTCGGCCGCCTGACGCCCCCAGGTCGCCCCGACCCTCCCGACTCACGTAACCCTTGCTGGGGTTGAAGACTCTCTCGTGGCGGCACAGGAAGACATCGTGGATCCGGCCAGACGTCTTGATGGTGTACGTGCGGGGGGCGAAGGAGAGGGTCGGGCGGGCGTCGGAGCCCGTGAACTTCATCTGCGCCAGGTTGTGGATGAAGAAGTTGAGCTTGGTGGCCACGCTGCCCAGGCTGGACTCGATTAACCTGCGATGAAGGCCACGCGTTCAGCACGGAGGGGTCCGTCCACTCTCGGTGCCACAGTGCCGGGTCGTGGAGCCCAGCTCCCTGCTGAGAAGCAGCCGGTGCCCGCGCCTCTGACCAAGAGGTCTCCGCTCCCACCGTCCCGTCCTGGGCCGTCCCGCGTCCTTTACCTGGTGAAGTAAGTGGTGGCATCGGCTTCAGAGTCCTGCGGCCTCAGGGCATCGTAGACATATTTGAGGTCCTCCAGGTCGGAGAGCTCGGGGATGCCGCAGGACAGCATCTGGGGAGCAGAGCAACCCGGTGAGGGCAGGCGAGGCTGGGGCTTGCCGTGGGGGGAGAACACCAGCCCTTGGGGGACCCCGTCCTCTGCGCTGCGGAGGGGCGCGTGAGCCGCCCATGGCCCCCCGGCCCTCACCAGTCCCAGCAGGTTGAGGAAGAGGTGGGTGTGCTTGCGGATGAGGTTGTACGCCTGGCAGCACAGGTCGACGAAGTCGTGGAAGCGGCTGGAGGGCTTGTCCCCTCCATTAATGACGTACGCCATGTCCGAAGTGAAGACGAACGGGACCCGGTCCCTGCGCCAGGGAAAGAGGCACAGAAAGCGTCACATTAGCACGGCTAGGGTCACCCGCTGCTGGGGCCACGGCACGAGGGCACTGGGGACAGGGGGTTCACCTACGTAATCAGGGCGAACCTCTGCTCCAGGCAGCGCAGGTGCTAAAGCAAAGGGAAAGGAGATACCAGGGGCTTTTCTCACCTCTTGATGTTGCCAAACATCTGAGCGTGGCCCAGAAACCTGCCAAAGTCGATGTGAAACATGTGGCCAGTGGTTTTGAGCATGATGTTGTCATTGTGCCGATCACAGATGCCCAGCACGTAGGTAGCCACGCAGCAGCCCGCRCAGGAGTAGATGAAGTTCTCCACAGCCTGGAAGAGGAGGGGAGGGATGGAGCGTCCGGGGCAAGGAGAAAGGCTGGACAGCCCCGTGGTGGGCACAAGGCTGTGCCGGACCCCCCATGTTGGGAAGCGATGYGTCTTGTCCTTGGAAAGGGGGCGTGAAGAGTGGGGACCCTGCCACGCTCCTCCTCACCTTCTCGTACTCGTCCTCGCCGGGGTTGTGTTTCTGCAGCCAGTCTGCCAGCGGGCGGTCCTTGAAGGAGCCCGTCACGCCATGCTCCACCTGGATTTTGCGCAGGGTCTCGGCGTTGGGGATCATCTCCACCATGCCTGGCAGCCGAGAGAGCAGGGTGAGACCCGCCCTGCCAACTCGGGGCAGCGCAGAGACCCCGGCCCCGTTCACCACCGACCTGGCTGCTCCCCGGCCGTCACCGTTTGGTGGCAATCCACAAAGCCACACTCCTACAGGTGGACGGGTAGGGTCAACCCCCAAGGTGGACCACAGCTACCTGCAGAGGCTGGGGCCCTCCTAGGCTACCACCAACCCGGGAGCATCACAACCCCGGGGGCCGCCGGCGCCTGGGGATGCCCCGACGTCAGGTTACCTCGGCCACGGCCCGTGGAGAAGCAGCGGAAGATGACCATGCGCATGTCCAGCCCCTCCTGCACCCAGATCTTGTTCATAATCCGGATCATCTGCAGCGTCAGCATGTCCTGCCGCAGGTCGTCTCCGCACTGCGAACCCCCAGGGGAGACCGATCAGGCCCGGGAAATGACAGGCAAAAAGCAGAGCCGCCCCTGCGGAGCAGGAGAGCCGTGCCCGCGGCCGGGCATCGCCAGCGGGACAGCCTCACCTTGAAGATGACCCGGATATTTTCCCCAAGGGGATCGACGTTCTGGAAGGAGAGCTTCAAGGGCACGGCGTTGGAGTTGAAATAGGAGCAGTCCTGCCGCCGGCAGAGGAAAGAGCAGCCCGTCAGGGTTCGGAGAGCCTCCTAACCTCCCCGAGCCGTGATGCCTCCCCGAGCCGTGCCGCCCCGCTCCGCGGCCCCGCGAGGGTCCGGCGCTGCCGCTCACCCTGGGCACGATCCCCTTCACCAGCAGGCTGGGGCTCAGCGGCAGCCGGCACGACCCGTTCGCCTTGAAGAACTGCTTGACGTCCTCCAGCCCCTCGCGGAGGATGGCCTGCCGGGGAGGACGCGCGGCGCTGAGACGCGGCACGGCACGGCGCGGGGGCCCCGCTCCGGCCCCGCCGCCCCGGGACCCACCTGGCGCGCAGACGGCGCCGCCTCCCGCACTTGCTGGGCCAGCTTGGCCAGCGTGTTGACCAGCAGGCACTGGCGGTCGAACTCCTCCCGCAGCCCCTTGCCGCAGCAGCAGAGCAGGGCGGCCAGCAGGTACTGGTAGCGGATGCTGAACTGCGAGTCCTTGAGGCCGTCCTTGAGCAGCCTGGGCGGCAGCGGAGGTGGCGCGGGGTCAGGCCGGCCCCGCCGGTGGCCCCCGCTGCTGCCCACCGCCCCGGCCTCCCCGGACCTCCCTTACCAGAAGAAGTAGTGGGTGATTTTCAGGTCGCAGATAGCCCGCTTCATGAGGAAGCGCACCAGCGGGCTGTCCAGGTAGCACTCGTACTTCAGCGCCTGCACGGAGGAGAGGGGACGCGGGTCAGGGGAGCGGCAGGCTGGGCCCTGGGGACCGCGGGGGCCCTGGGGACCGCGGGAGCCGCCGCTCACCTGGACCAGCTGGGGCAGGTAGTCCAGCAGCTCCGTGTCGGAGATGGAGTCGATCCACTGCACGGCCGTTCTCCGCACCTCCTGGTCCGGGAACCTGCGGCCGGAGCAGGCGTCACCGGGAGAGCGGCGTCCGCCGGCCCCGGGGCTCGGCAGAGCGCCCGCTCCCACGAGGGCTGCCAAAGCGGACGCAGCCCCGGGCGCTCCTCAACAACCCGGTTACCCCATGGCGTTGGGGTTACCTGACCCCGTTTCCACCGCTGCCCTCTCCCCCTTGGTGGCCACGGGCAGGAGGGCACCGACCGCCACGGCGCAGCCCCCCGCCCCGCGCGTGCCGCCGGCGGGGGCTTACGTGGCGTGCAGCAGCCCCAGGGCGTCCTGGTGGTTGACGTAGCTCCACTGCTTCAGCAGGGCGTAGATGTCGGGCAGGCAGGCCCACTCCCAGCTGGGCGCGCTGGCCAGCAGCATGGGCAGGGCGCTGGGCTCCGCGTGGCAGTAGTAGCGCTTTTCCCAGAGCCGCTTCCGATCGGCGTCCATCAGCCTGGGGCAGCGGGGAGGGATGCGCGGCTCGAGCTCGGTTGCGAGGGGGAGGACGGCGCAGGAGCTCGGACGCCGGGGCATCCCTCCGCGCCCACCACGGCGCGGTGCAGGCAGGCGAATGCAGCGGGCAGGTCCGCGCCACGCTGCGCGGCGCAGCGGGTCCCGGCGCAGCAGGTCCCGGCGCAGCTGCCGACACCTGATCCTCCCTGTTTATAGCCAGTGCCGGAGGACGGCAGCCGGGCTCGGCCGTGCCGGGCTCGAGAGGGGCCGGGCAGCTGTCCCAGCCGGGGTTGCTGGGGAGGGACGAGTCTGGAGGAGCCCTCCGGGAACACAGGAAGGGCTGCTCCTCCGCTCGCTCCCTGCCGCCGGAGCGCGGGAGGATGCGCGGAGGACAAGCAGCTGCAGGGAGGCAGCTCCGCCAAATGCCGTGGCCCCCGACTCATCCCAAAGCCCGGGCCTCAGCGCTCCCTTGGGGGGCTGCTCAGGGCAGGATCAGGCCCTGACATGCACCCAGCCCGCAGGGGCTCGTGGGGGCTGCGGGGGCTGGCAGAGTCCCACCGGGGCAGGACAACGCTACCCCCCCCTTCTCACCAGTAGAGCGACTTCTTCTGCATCGCCTCCCTCAGCTTGCGCTGGTCCTCCTCCCCCAGGCTGCCGAACTCGTACCTGGGGCTGAAGCCGGCCGCCAGCGGGCTCGTGAACTTCACGTCGAAGGCGGAGGTGGGGAAGTCGACCTGGCGGGGAGGCGGGGGCGTGAGCCGGGGGGGACGGTGCGGCGGCGAGCGGCCCCCCGGCCCCGCCGCGACGCACCTGCAGAATGACGCTGTCGGGCTGGTGGAAGTTGGGGGCACTCGAGCGGGCTCGGGAGTTGTCCTGCGTCGCCGGCCACAAGCCCAGGAGCTTGCGCCCGCAGGTCAGCACCCTGCGGAGCGAGCGGAGCATCATGGACCGCGCGCTCTCCCCGCCGCGGCGATGCTCCGACGCTGCCGGCACGAATCCGGCGAGGTGCTGAGCTGAGGCGCTGGGGACCCTCCGGCACATCCCCCCCGCCCCTCCCCGTTGCCGCGGGCAGGATACCTACTGCCTGAAGTTGAAGAGCGGGGTGGTGACCCAGCCCAGGGCCTCGGGCACCCGCCGCTGCTTGTTGGTCTCGGAGGAGCTGCCGGGCGGCGGGACGGGCACGGCGAAGAGCGTGATGCTCAGCAGCGTCTCCCGCGGCAGCCGGTTCACCTGGACGGGGAAGCAGATCCTGGAAGAGAGCAGCGGGCGGCTCAGCCGTGCCGGGGCACGGGGGATGCCCGGCACCGCGGGATGCCAGGCGTGCCCGAGACGAGGCCAGCAAACGCCTTTGCATCGCGCCCTCTCCCCGCGCCGCTGCCTCCCCGCCGGCCGCGCGCTGACCTCGGCCCCCGTCTCTCGCTCCGCGCCGGCCCCGCCGCGGGCAGCCCCGCGCCCTGGAGCGCCCGGAGCCGTGGCTCCTCTCGCAGCCCGCAGCGGTCCCGGGGAGCCCCCGGCCGCAGCTACATCCTGCCCGCGGGCGGGCGACGGGGAGAGCCGTGCGGAGGGGACCGGCCCGCGGCTCGGCTCCGCTCGGCGCCGGCACCATCGGCCGCTGGGTGCGTGTCCTTTCCGGGGAGGGGGGCAGGCGCCTGCTAAAATTATCCCGTTCCCATCCCTGGTGCGAATGCCGGGCCCAGCAAGGGCTCGGCCTGGCCTCCCTGCCTGCTCCCAGGGCTATTTTTGGAGCAGATCCCCTTTCTCCCGGGGCAGCTGGGTGCAAGCGCCCGGCGCGGGGATCACAGGGCTGGAGCCGCGAGCCAGCGCTATTCCCGGGAATGACACCAGAGTCTCCGACGCTTGCGCTCCCTCCAGCCTAAGCAACAACCGCTCCAGCAGGCTGGTGCATGGGGCTGCCCCGAAATGGGGAACGGCGCGGAGAGGAGCTGGAGGACCCAAGGGAGGAAGAGGAGGAAGAGGAGGAAGAGGAGGCAGCAGCGTCGCTCCAGACGGCACCCAGCCCCGGGGAGCTCCTTACTGCTGGTCCCATATGATGAGGTGGAAGAGGTACTTGTAGACGTGGGCCTTCCTGGTGTGCAGGGGGCTGCACAGCTCCTTGCCGCCGTGGCTGAGCGAGCAGGAGAGGTAGAAATCTTCATAGCTGCAAAGGGAGGAGAGGCAGCGTGGAGGGCGGGAGCCGCGGGGGGGCTCTACCCCGCGGCAGGGCCCCCGGGGTGCGGGGCTGCCCCTGGCGCGGCATCGCTCCTTCCCCCCGGCCGCCCGGGAAGGGGCCGGATCGCCATATGCCGCTGCGGATGCCATCGCACGGGGGTCTCCCGGGAGGGCCCTGCCATGTGGCAGGTGCCGCGCGACAATCCGGGGAGGGCCRCGGGGCGCCGGAGGTCAGGGGCTGCCGGCATTTCCCAGGCTACCCGCTTTGTTCGGAGGCAGTCACCAGAGGGAATGCATTAAGGGCAGGACAAAAGCGCGGGGTCCCTGGCGGGGCGGCTGCTGCCGCTGCCTCGCGCGCCCTCCCCGCGGCGGCTCCGGCTGCCGGGCCCCGCCAGCAGCCGGGATGCGGAGCCGCCGCGGGGCGAGGGGACCAGGCTCCGGCCGGGATGCGGAGCCGCCGCGGGGCGAGGGGACCGGGCTCCGGCTGGGATGCGGAGCCGCCATGGGGCGAGGGGACCAGGCTCCGGCCGGGATGCGGAGCTGCCGCGGGGCGAGGGGACCGGGCTCCGGCCGGGATGCGGAGCGGGCGCGGGGCGAGGGGACCGGGCTCCGGCTGGGATGCGGAGCCACCGCGGGGCAAGGGGACCGGGCTCCAGCCGGGATGCGGAGCGGGCGCGGGGCGAGGGGACCAGGCTCCGGCCGGGATGTGGAGCCGCCGCGGGGTGAGGGGACCGGGCTCCAGCAGGAAACCCCCTGCTAAGGGACCTCCAACGTGGGCTGGACCCCCGGAGGCGCCGGCCGGGCACGGCCCGCGCCATGCCGCTGCCCCTACCTGGCAGCCCAGGTGATGGGGATGCGGTGGGTGGCGTAGAYGGTGAAGGAGAGGGGGCAGGAGAGCAGCCGGGCCTCCTGCACCAGGCGGTGCTTCCTGGCGCCGTGCACGGCCGTCTGGAAGTCGGCGTTGAAGGTGCTGCAGTAGAGCTCCACCAGGTCCAGGATGGAGGCCGTCAGGCTCTCCACGATCCTCTCTGGCGGGGAGGCAGCGGTGAGAGGGGGCGCTCCACGGGGCCCCGCCGCCCCACGCCACCCCTTCCCCGCCGGACGGGGACGCTGCGGAGACCCCGGGGCCGGGCGCATGGACCCGGCAGGTCCCACCACGGATGGAGCCCTCCTGGGACCAAGCGGATGGAGAGGAAGAATTTTCCATCTTCCCATTTTGCTGACTTTGCGGGGAGAAACAATAGCCCTTGCCTCCAGAAACCCTCTCGTCTTGAACAGACAAGTTTCAAACGCATTTTTTGGTCTTAATAACRGAGGAGGAGGGGTCTGAAGATTAAAAGCACCGAGGACTTCAGCCCAGAAGGGGAGGAGGGGAATAGAAATACCTCGATTTTCCCTCTTGGCCAGAACGCTTGGATCCTGTTGAGGGGAAAAAAAAAAAGAAAGAAACCAGAAAAGCAGCATCAGGATGAGCCCCGTGCTGCCGGCCGCGGCTGCAAGCAGCGCTCCCAGCCGGCGCCTCTACGCGAGCGGCCTGGGGGAGCATCCCGCTCCCTGGCACCGCGAGCCGCCGCCGGCGAGCGATGCAACGGCGGCACCGCCTGCACCCGGGGAATTTTGCACGTGGTACGAAGGGGAGGAAAGGGGAAAATGTGGAAACTCGCTGAAACCCGAAATCCTCCCGCCGCGCCTGCGGGGATGGGCCCTCCCCGGGCCCCTCGCTCACCTTCTGGATCTTGGGCTGCATGCGGGAGGGGCAGGGCGGCATCTGGTTGAGGGCRCCCGTGATCTCCTGCGACTCCACGGCGGCCAGGGCGTTGCAGATGGCCATGACCGACTGGATCACCCGCTCGGCCTTCGGCTGGAAGTCTCCCTGGGAGGCAGGCGGAGGGCTCGCGCGGGAGGCTCTGCCGCGGGATGCCCGGCACCGCAGCGGGGCGGAGGGTGCCGCCCGCCGCCCACCACCCGCGGGGACCGTCCCGGCGGGGCGCGCTCACCTCGGCCGCCAGGAAAGCGTCCACCTCGTTGTGGAAGGTGTCRAAGAGGAGACTCAGGGCCTGCCTGGGGGACAGAGCGCGGCGCTGAGCCCCGGCGGGGTGGGGTGGGGGGCGCAGCGGGGCCGCCGGGGCCCCCCTTACCTGCTGATGGTCTGCTTGATGGGCCTCTCCTGCAGGTGGATGTAGTGGTTGAGCGTCGAGGGGCTCCGGTCGTCGTTCGCCTGCGGGAGGGAGCATCACGGTGCCGCAGGTGCCGACGGACCGCCCGGCGCGGGAGCGGGCTTGCTCCAGGCTCCGCCAGCCGGAGCGTTTGCAGCGGGGTGGCGAGCGCGGCGGGGGGCGCGGGGACGAGGTGGGGTCCCGGCGCTGGCCGCACTCACCGTCCGGGCCAGGTCGCTGCGCACCGCCTTCCTCCTCATCAGCTGCAGGCGGATGTCGATGTCGAACTTCCTGCAGTGCTGGATGTACTCGTGGCTGCCCAGCGCGTGCTTGCTGCGGGGACACACGCCGGACGCCTGTGCCGCTGCCCGGCAGGACCGGCACAGGAGACCCGGGAACCYGGCCCGGCGCGCCTGGTCCTGTCCCCCACCGCCAGCGCTCGGTGCTCTGCCGTGGCAGAGCCTCCACCTCCTCGCCTGCGGGACCGGCAGCACGAGGCCGCTGGCGCTGGGAGCGCGTAAGAATAAGCTGTTGTTTTCCCTCCTTCCCTGCACCCCCGGGAAGCAGCGCGGCTCCGGAGGCGGGCACCAAGCGTGGGAAGCGGTGCGCCAGCCCGCRCCGCGGGGAGAGGGAGCGATTCTCTGCCGCCGAGGGGAGGATGGGGAGGCAGCGCATCTGCAGGCGCGAGGGCGGGATGCTTGGGGCACCCGGCGGGTCCTGAGCTGCCGGGAAGCCTCGCGGCCGTGCTGGGAGAGACCCTGCGATGCAAACGGCTCGGCCRCCCCCTCCTCCTGCCTCTCCCCCCGCCGGGGGCTCGTCCCACACGGGGAAACGGGGTAGAAGCAAGGGGAGGTGCCCGGGGCACGCGCTGACTCGGGGGGCGAGGAGGAAGGAAGAGCCGACCTTGCCCCTTCCCCTGCGCAGCCAAAGCACCGAGCTCTCCAAAAAAGCGCCGAGGAGGAGCCTGCGCAAGCCGCGGCACAGCGCTGCTCGCTGGCCTGCTGCAAATGCCGCTTTCCAGCAGAGGCTGCTTCTAGTTAAGGCTCATTAGGGAAAACAGAGAATGTCTTTTTGCTGACAACGACAGCATTCATGGAGAAAAGCCCCGCAGCCGAAGCCCAGCGGGGATGGGGGGGGGGAACACGCTGCTCCCTCAGGAGCTTTGCTGCCGCTGTCCCTTCGGAGAGCAGGCTGCTGTGTGGGTCGGGTCTGTGCAAACGCTCCCGGGTCCCTGGATACCGAACCGCTTGCACACCCTTGCAGCATGCAATCACACCCCATGGCATGCAATCCCACCCTGCGGCGTGCAGTCCCACCCTGCGGCATGCAATCACACCCCGTGGCGTGCAATCCCACCCTGCAGTGTGCAATCACACCCCACGGTATGCAATCACACCCCACAGTGTGCAATTCCACCCCGCCACATCAACGCACACATGCTGCTCAGCTGCACGACGGCTCCGCGCAGACGGGAAGGGCCCCTTCGAACGGCTGTGCCGGCCGGCCCGGGGCTCCGCTGGGCTCTGCCGAGCTCTCCTCGCCCCTCCCACGGGTGCCGAGGCTGGCGGTGCCGCTACGGAGGCGCTCCCGTGCCGCGSTATTCCCAGCTGCCCCTTTAGGGCCTAAAACCGCGGCTGCTGGAGGCAGTGGCAAAGCTCCCGCGGATTTCAGGCTGCAGCGCCAGGCCTCGGGGCGGCTCTCCAAGAGCTGGAGCTGGCTCGCTGCGCGGAGCCGGCTGGAAACGCTGCGCGTGCCCGTGCGTGCGTGTCTACCCCGGCCGCCAGAGAGCATCTCGGAGGGAGCTCTGGGGAGACCGGACACAGAAACCGCTCCAGAAATGCAGCTTTCCTCGGGGTAAAGGCAGTGCAGAAGGGGGGGGGCAGCGAGCCGGGGAGGGCAGAGCGGGATCTCCGCGTGCAGGAGCCTGCTCCCGGGAATGCTGGCCGGGAGCCCGGCAGCCCCCACGCCGCTGCCCCGACTGCCCAGCCCGTCCCTGCAGCCGGCCAGCGGCCCCTCGCCCCCGTGCGCCGTCCCTGCGGCTCGGCAGCAGGAAACGGCCCCGAGGCTCGGAGAGCTTTTATTACTGTCCGTGCTGGAAAACCGCAATGGATCCGGGAGAGGCATTCCCTGGATCTGCCTCCCGTGCGCCAAACCGCCCCGCGCGGCGGCTGCTCCCTGGCCGCGGCGGCGATTGCTCCCTGCCCGCCAGCTCACGTGCCCAGGCAGCGCGGCCGGGCCCCGGCTCCAGCGATGCAAAACTCCGACCACGACCAGCATCCTCCCTCCCCACCCCGCCACAAGCTGCTGCTTCGCAGCTGAGCAAGAGCCGAGCAAAAGACATGTCGATTTTGGTTGCATTTCACAAGAGAAGGAGAAAGTGCCCCTTTTCTTCCCCGTTTGCAGAAAAGGACATTTCTGAGGCAGACTTGGAAACCCCCGAAATCCCTCTTGTCTCCCGCTGCCTTTCCCCTGGAAATGACCTTTTAAAGCTCCCTCTGCAACTTAAAAACAGGCACGGAGAAGCCAGGCTCCCGCCCGGACAGCTGGCCCCGGCCACTTTGCAAAGTGACATCGCTATTATTAATACTCTTCCAAAGAGCTTTTTTGGCAGCTCCCTGATTTTCAGGCCTCTCCGCGGGCCGCGCCGCAGGCACGCGGGGGTCAGCCGGTGACCCGCACGCTGCTGCCGAGAACGATGCTCCTGACACGCTGCTTTTGGCAAGAGCATCGCACGGACTCGGGCGGCAGGAAACGGAGCAGCAGAGGCTCCTGCTGCRCACTTGGATATCATCCGCGCGAGGATAACCCGGGCCATCCGTCACCGCCTCCGAGGCCGCGCGAGCCGGGGCGCGTGACCGGTTCGGGGCGACCCGCGCGCCAGCTCGGCCCCCCCCGTCCCCCGCCGGTCCCCTCTGCGCGCTCACTTTTGCAGGAATTCCTCCAGGCCGCAGAGCTTGAGCACGAAGTCCTCGACGTCGACGGCRTGCAGCTCGTCGTGCGTGTAGCACAGCGTCTGGTAGATGAGCAGGTCCACCGTGGAGGAGCCTGGGGGCCGCGGCAGCGCCGTGAGCCGGCTGCCGCCAGCCCCGGGGACGGGGTGACGCTGCCCCACGCGCGGCCACCAGCAGCCACCGAACGTGGTGGAAACCCCCCAAAGACCCTGCCCGGAGGCTGCTCGGTCTCATCCCGCCCTGCATCATCCCGGGACCCCCCGAACGCCGCGGGAACAGGCAGGAGCCTCTGCCCCGCCGGACACTCACAGTCGCAGGTGAAGGTGAGCGGCTCCCGCAGGCTGTCACACACCACCGTCACCTTCAGGCTCACGCCGTGGCCCAGGTGCTCGGGGCTGAGGTTGACCGTGCTCCACACGTAGCCGGTGAGGGAATAGTCCTCGGTGCTGYAGCCCGAGCGCAGCCTGCGGGCAGAGGACATGGTCGGAGGCCGGGACGGCACCTTGCTCCTCACCCACGCTCCTCCTGCTCCCTGCAAACCCCTGTTTTGGGGCGTTCCCGTCCCAGGGCTGCTCTGCACCAGCTGCAAGGTGCYGGGACCCGCCGGCCCTCGCTGGGGTCTGGCACCGCAGCGGGGCAGACGCTGGAGAACATCTCCCCTTCGCCCAGCGCTGTCTGGGTGCCGCAGGCAGGTCCGGGGGCCGCGGCGCACGCTGCTCCGCAGACCCGGCTGCTGCTTCCAGGAGAGACCCAGAGACGGCCCCGGGCATCGCCCGGCACTTACACGTCCAGCATGTGGCAGAAAGCAGCCACCTCCTCGTCCCTCTCCTCGGACACCTCGAAGAGCTCGTAGCCGTTGGCTAAGGAGTGCGGCCGGGGGGCAACCTGCRGGAGAGAGCGCCAGCCCGTGAGCCAGCGGCACTGCCAGCGTCCCGCGGGGCCCCGGCCGTCCCCCCGCTCCCTCAGATGCTCACGGTGCCCCAGAGAGGCTCTGCCTGATTTTACGCTTATAGATTATTTTATCAGCTCGCGCTGGAAAGGCGCCGAGAGCTCCCGCGCGGCCGGTTTCGCCGCGGCCGCTCGCCCCCGGGACAGGCGGGCGCTGGGTGCAGAGTGTGCCGGGCGSGGGGTCCCGGCCCCCGGCGCTCCTCGGCGGCGGACAAAGGCCCCACTGTGGGAGCGCTCGGCCCGGGGGGGAGCGGGAGGGGCGGAACAGGAAAGCGGCCGCYGGCTCCCGGGAGCAGACTCCCGTCTCTTTCCTGAGGATTTGCTGACGTTTCCCAAGCTGTCGGCGGAGCTCGCCGCAAGAGCAGTGACACGAGCCCTGCTGCAAGCCACCAGCAGCCCGGCCCCTGGAAAGAGCCCTCGCGGGACGGCACCGGCTGCGCCCTGCTCCGGGCGCCGTCCCCGGCGAGCAGAGCCCCTCACCGGGTCCACRGAGATGCGGCGGTTCTTGTTGGGCGCCAGGTTCTTGCGGCCGCCGGCGCGGGGGCCGTAGGTGCGGGGCGGCACCTGGGGCGGCAGGGTCTTGCTGCGGGCCACCGGCTTGCCGCTCGGCTCCTTCTCGAAGATGCTCCTGCCCTCCTTCCAGCCGCGGGCGGCCTCCCGCAGCACCTCCGCCTCGTAGGTGGACTTCAGGTTGAGGCAGGTGATGGCGTCGGCGATGCCGTCGTAGTCGGCGATGCCGTAGGGATCCTCCTCGGAGATGCGCCGCCCCAGCAGCTTCCCGCGGGCCGCGGAGAAGGTGTTGAGGTCCTTGGCGGGGGGGCCCTTGCGGGAGCCCTTGGGGGAGCAGCCGTCCGCCTCGGGGCAGCTCCACACGCAGCGGCGCGGCGGCAGCGGCGGCGGCGAGAGCTTTTTGGGCGAGGAGCCGCCGTCGCCCGGGGGCGAGGTGCCGGCGGGCGTCTCGCCGAGGAAGCCCGGCCCCGAGCCGTCCAGGATGTAGAGGTAGTCGTCGGCGAGAGGTGCCAGCAGCCCGGGCGCCCGGGGACCGGCCGGTGCCGCCGCCGGCTGGGAGCCCAGCGCCGGGTCGGAGCCCGAGAGCCCCCGCGTGCCCTTGAGGCCGTTGCAGCCGGCGGGGGGGGGCTGGCCGCAGGGCGAGGGGGGGCGGTCCCAGGAGAGCGGGGGCCGCTCGGCGGGCCGCTTGGCCCGGCTCTCCTCCTTGTCCTGCCTCAGGCGGGACAGAGCGTCGTACTCCATCTGCAGCGCCTCGGCCAGCGCCAGCTCCTTGCGGCTGATGCCCACCGACTCCAGGGACTTCCAGTGCTCCCCATTGCCGCGGGTGGCAGACATCTCTCCGGGACGAAGGCCGCCTCCTCCTCCTCCTCCTCTGCGGCTCAGGGCTCAGGAGAAAGGCATGCTGCACGCCGGCCACCTAGGAGAGGGGCGAGGGGAAGGGTTAAGCGCGGGGAAGGGCGAAGCGCCGGGCAGGGCGGCTGCCGATTTCCCCAGGACAAAATAAGAGGCGGAGGGGGAGCGGGGAGGGCGGCGGGACGGCGCCTGCACCTGGGGCTGACTCAGCCTGCGCCCTTGCTGCGGCACGGAGGCTGAGACCCGGCAAACTCATGGCACGTGCCGAGGACGCGGCCTGGAGCCACCTCGGGAGCATCACAGCACGGTCTCAAGGCAGCAAAGCCATTTCGAAACAGAAAGGGAAAGACGAGAGAGAGGAGCGAGGGAGGAAGGCGTTGGGGAGGGGGCTGCCCTCCCCTCCTACCACGTCCCCCCCGGACCGGGACACGAGGATGCTGCGCATCCATCCGCCCGCTGCGCATCCATCCGCCCGGGCAGCGAGGTGGAAACCACCCGGCTGCTCCCGAGGGCTTCACAACAACACGGCCGAGGCAGACGCGGCGCTGGGCTCTCCCCCGCGCCCGCGGGACCCCTCCGAACCGGCCGCAGCCTCCTCGCGCCCCGGGGGCCCCGCCGAGCACGGCTCCTTCGCCGGCGGAGCGGCCGGGAGGAGAAGGCAGGCTGCAAACCACCTTCCTGGCGCCGGCCCAGAGCATCCCAGCCGCAGCGACCGCAGCGCCGCGCGCCGCCGCGCCGGCCTCGCGCCCTGGACCGCTGCCCTGGGACAGCGCCGCCGCGCCGCGCCAGCCGGACGCTCTCCAAGCGGGGAGGTTTCGCCTCCTCTCCCCTTCCTAGCAAAACAAATAACTAAGTGGATGTTAAACAGGAGAAGGGAGCGAGCCCAAAGCCCCCGGAGACGCTCGGCGCTTGAAATCTCCCGAGCCGAGAGCAGCCGAGCGCTGGCTCCGCGATAACCCTGCAGCGCCGCGAAACGCGGCCAGGCCGGGATTACCGCAGCCGCGAAAGTGGGGCAGGCAGCTGCGAGCGCGCGGGAAAGCCGCGAGCGGGGGCCAGGGAGGAACGACCCCCCATCGCCATCCGACCCGCAGGGCCGGGYGACGTGCCAGCGCCGGGCTGAGCCTGAGCCGCGGGAGCTGCCGCTCCGAGCTGAGCCCTAACAAACTCGCTCCACCTGCCACTGCTCAACTCAGTGCCTGCCACCCCCACCCTGACGGACAACTCGCTAAAACAGCTTTTTCGTTCTTCCAAACTGGAAAAATGACTGCTGGGGCAGTGCGGGTGGGACAGGCTGGAAACGTCCCCTTCCCCCAGCATCTCTGCCCCTGCTGACTGCCGTGGGCTTTTCCTAGAAAAAGAGAAATCCCAAAAGCTGGCAGTCCCGGGCTCCTGGAAGCTGAACAAAGAAAAGCTGCTTTTGACCCAAAAGCAGTAAAACCAAAGCGACTTTTGTGGCTGACAAAGCCGCAGACCCTCGCCCGTCTCCAAGAGCAGCGTCCGCACCCCGCGGACGCACCGAACGCGGAAACGCTCCCGCCCGGCGCGCGCCGAACCTCCCCGAAAGGGAGCTGAGGGCCGGGGCAGCGTCCGTCCGCGCTCCCCCCACGCCTCTCCGCCCGGCAGCCTCTGAAAAAAATATTACATAGGACTGAAATCTGGCAGGTTAGGTCTGGGCCCGGGAGCTGAAGAGGCTGGATGCAAATTCCAGAGGAGCGGAGACGACTGCGTTTTTCCTCCTTAAAATACTGCCACTAATGGTATAGGAATACTTTCCTGACTTTAAATTTCCTGGCGTCGGCCGCGGTCACGTCAGCCCCGGGAGAGCCGTCGGGCGAGCGCTGCGCTCGGCATCCCACCTTCCCGAGAAACGTCCCCGCGCCGGATACCGCTGCTCCAGCGCCGGGCTCGGTCGTGCGGCCCCGGAGCCTGGCTGCCCCGAGCCCCCCGTTACCGGTAACGCGGTTTTCGCTGTTGCTCGAAAACGCCCACAAACGTCAGTGCTGAGAACCGAAGGCCAAAGGAAGGGCTGAGACCCTCGCGCTTTCACAGACCTCGGGCGTTTTCAGCTGCTCCGAAGGATTTCAGAGCACCTGCTGGCGGCAACGCGGCCCCTCGCCCGGCTCCCAGCGCTGCTGCGCTCGGAGAATCCCAACCCCTCGGCCGCGCCAGCGCTTCCGAGGACGCGACGGCTTTGCCGCGGTTCACCCACCACGCCGGCTCCGACCTGCGCTCTCCGCAGCCAGGCACGCCGCGCTTCCCGTGCCGCCGCGCTTCCGGCGCTTCCCGCGTTTCCCACGCTTCCCGCGCCGCCGCGCTTCCCGCGCTCCCCATGCCGCGGCTGGTGCCCAGGGCTCCACCAGCCCTCGGGACTCCTCCCAGGAAGATCCGGTCCGATACGCCGGGCGAAGGGAAACAGAGGCCGAGGGCGAGGCTCTCACGCCCGGATCCCGCGGGATTTATTTTTTAAAGCCCGGAGCGGCTCCGGAGGGCGGGAAGGTCTCTCCAGAGCTCTCCGGCATCGCCCGCCGCGGCAGCCGCTCGCTGCCGTTACTGCTGGACGCCGGCATGGAAGCGACGTGCCCCAGAGGGCAAAACCTCCCGGGGCTCCGCGGGGAGGTGTCCGGAGAGGGGCCGAGGCCCAGGCTCGCCCCATGCCGGCACCCGGCGCAGGCGGGACGATCCAACCCCTCGTGCAAAGAGCCGAGCGTTGCACCGGGCGGAGGGCGTAGGGCCCCGGGGGCGCAGCACGGCCCCGCGCCCAGCGGCCGGCCTGGGAAGGGAGCAGAGCCACGGCGATGCTCGGAGAGGCGGCTCCGGCCCCCCTTCCCCCTCCCAGGCAGCTGCTTTCGGAGGCGGATAGACACGTCTGCAGCATCTGGGAAGACATCAAACATCGGAGAGCCGGGAAGCAACGGGAGCCGGGGGGCACCTCCCCGGCGGGGGGGCCGGGACGAGGTTATGCCTATCAAGGGGAGACAATTCACACCCATTTATAACGCGGGGAGGGAGGAGCGGCGCGAGGAGGATAAAGCACCAGCCTTCACCTCTGGGGCTGCCGCTCCATCCATCCTGCCGCCGCCGCGTTCCCAGCCGCCGGAGCGGGCCGTGCCCTGCCGCCGCCCGCGCTCCCCGATGCTCCGCGGATGCTGCCGCAGGGCGAGGGACCGCTGCGGGACGGAGCACGGGAACCCAGCTCGCCCGGCTGCGGAGAAACCCGCTTAATCCCCCTGTCCCACTGCAAAACGGGTGGGAATTGGGGCCTTTCGAAACATTCCCTGCAACGTCAGGACCAGCAAAACTGCCTTGCCCTGGTCTCGATGCTGCATTTCGACACAGCCAAAACACGAGATTTCCCCCCAGTTTGAAACCCGAGCTCCAAAGTGAATTTGGTCTCAAAGGTTATTCAAAAGCGAAACCCCAAATCAAAATGCTTCATTCGTGAGGCCGCGCTTGGCGCTGCCCAGACGCCGCACGTGGAACCGAAACCGGCGAGACGATACGGTTTCACGCCAGCCCGCTCCTGACGCGCGTCCCGAGGCCCCTCCGCTCGCTCCCTCTCCACGGGCAGGCGAAAAGCCGGACTCCGAAAGATGGAGTGATGCACCCGAGGCCGGAGAGCGCCTGCGGAGAGCCGGGAGCGAATCCCCAGCCCCTCCGACCGCCGGCCGGGGCCTCGGCAGCGGATCGCGGCCGCAGCCGGACAGAGCCGCGGGGCAGGGAGGCGCCACGGGAGAGGAGCCGGCGCGGCCCCACAGCCCACACTCCCCCCGGCCCGGCTGGAGGAGGAGGAGGAGGAGGAAGGTTTCCGTCGCAGAGGGGAGGGAGAGGAGCCGAGACCGGCCTGAGCACCGCGGAGCAGAGCCCGGGGGGGAAGAGCAGCCCAGAGGGCTCCGAGACGGAGCCAGCCCGAAAACCGCAGCAGCAGCACAGACATGCTCACGACACGCTGAAAACTGCCGCTCTCGTTGTGGCAGCTCAGCACGGCGCAGGATTGAGCCAGTCGGCCAAGGGCAGCACAACAGCACGGTGCAGCTATTGCCCTGCCCGGCGCCGCGCGCACCGCACCGAGCGAGCAAACGCCTCGAAAACAAACAGCACCCGCGTCGTGTGCTCCCAACCTGTTGCTTAGAGCACCAGGAGTTTCTCGCTCTTGCAGCCAGCACATTTCCTTTAACAGCGGAGCAGAGTCCGGCCCAGCCCCGGCGCTCCGGAGGGGCAGGATGTGCAGCCTGCCGAAGCCAAAGGCTCTCCGGGCGTTTATCTATGCGTTTCCACCCGCGGGAGGAAATCCTGCCCGGGAAGACGGGTCAGGCTCGGGACGGGAAAGCCCTCGCTCCGGGCGGCCGGGGAAGGGAGCTTCGCAGAGCAAGTGGCCCCGCAGGGCGGCTGCCCAGGGGGACGCGGTGGCATGGAGGGCGCCAGCCGCATGCCGGTGGCGTGGGAGACGCCGATGCAGCCCAGCGCCTGCACTGCGGCGAGGGGGACAGGGAGGGACCTCGCTGCAAAACCACCTGCGTCTCGCTCGGCTGCTCGCTCCGGCGCCGGGGAAAATACCCCGTGTCTGCTCCCACGCCCCGGCCCGGGGCACACCTGAGCTCGGAGTTTCCAAATGACTCAGCCCGCCTTGCTGCGCCGCTGTGCGCCCGCGCCGCRGCCCAGGCTGTCTCAAAACGCGGCTCCCCGGGGATGCTCGTCGCCGGGCCGTGCCCCGCGCGGCGCCCGGCGCTCGGCTCCTATGCAAATCTCGGCTTCCTCCGCCGCGAGGGCGCGATGCCGGCGGGCTGCCTCCCGCGTCTCGGCGTGGGCAGTCGCACATGGGCTGCCAGCAGCGTTCCTGCACCACGCAGCCCGCAGCGGGGCTTCGTCCCCCCCGGCGCCAGGCCGTCACCCCCGTGCACACTCGGAGGGAGCCTAGCAACGCCAACCACGGCAACGAGACAGCTCCCGGCCCTGGCAACGGCGCTGCGGCAGCGCAGACGGCCCAACGGGAGCCCCATGTCGGAGCCAGCGTCCTGCCACCCGAAACGTGCGGCAACGCCTCACCGGGGACGGGGCCATCGCCGCTGGGCGTCCGCCGGCAGCTCGGGGTGGCCGGGTGCCCGGCACGGGGTGAGCGCGCCCTGGCCTCGCCTGGCACCGCAGCCGCCGCGTGCCTCGCTCCGCGCCAGGCGTGCCGGCCGTGCACCAGCTCCGGCTGCCCCCGGGGGTGCATCCAGCAGCACACGCACACAGATGCACACACGCACACACACACACACACGAGCATCTACTCACGCTACAGCACGCGTGGAGGGCTGTTGTGCCGCTCGCCCTGGTGCACAAGCGCCCGGACGAGATGAAAGGCGGCTCCTCTCGGCTCCTCGCTCCCCGACCTCGCTCCGCTTCTTACGGCACCGGCGCGGTGAGGGGGGCAGGCGCCTGCTGGTCTGGGGGGCCCRGGCGAGCCCGAAAGCCCTCGCCGCAGCAGACCCCCCTTGCCCCGCCACGGCCACCCGTGGGGTGCTCTTCCCTCTCTCGCGGGGAGGGACAGGCTGATTTCTGCGATGGCRCTGGTGTGAGCTCACCCCGGCCCAGATCCCACCAACGATCCCGTCCCCGTTCGGCTTTGCCCGCACGAACAGCCGCGGTTAGGTCAACGCATCCCCTTGCGCAGCGGCTGTCGCCCCGGGCAGCCTGCTACGCCTCCGGGGTCCGCTGCCAAGCGCACGCCCAGGATCCCAAATACTCCGTTACCGGGGCAGGAGAAACACACAGCTCCCGGCAGCGAGCCCAGCATCCCGGGAGCGCCGGGGCTCCCGCGGACCGGACCCAGCGCCCGCGAGCATGGGCCTGTCCGGCGGGACACGGCTCGGCACCGGGGGAGAGAAGAGAAAACCCAGCGCTGCCTCTCTTTGCTGCTGAGACTTTGCTGACGGGCAACTCTACAGTCTGAYGCGGATTGTTTTATGGTTCTGCTAATAAAAATAACCCAACTTTCCCCCCCGCCCGCGCCTTTCGGAAGAGGGACGCAGCCAGCGCTCGGCTTTCRCAGCCCGGCGGCGCAGCGCCCGCGACGCCTCCCCCCGAGCCGCCTCGGCTGCGCCGGGATTTTTCGGGTTGCAGTTGTGGAAAAACACACGGCTGCGCTCGACTTTTGGACAGGGCGCAGGAAACGAGTCAGGGCAGCGCGGCCCGCGCCCCACCGCGCGCCGGCACCTCCCCGCAGAAGGGGCTTTTACAAGGCGGGGGGGGGAGGAAAAAAAGCAACGAGCGGCACCGCGGCGGCCGAGCCGCCCCCTCCCCGCGACGCCCCAAGCCCGGCGGCCCCGGCCCCGGCCCCGGCCCCGGCCCCGGCGCGGCCCTACCTGCTCGGAGCGCGGGGCGGCGGCGGCGCGGGGCGCGGGCAGCGCTGCGCCGGGGCCGGGGCCGGGCGGCGGCGGGGCCGCGCCGCGGCGGCGGGAGGCGGCGGCGGACAATGGAGGGGCGCAGCGCGGCGCGGCGCGGGGCCATCTCCCGGCGGCCCGCCGCATTGCACGGCGCGGGGCCGCGGCGGCGAGGCGGGGCTGCTCCCCGCCGAGCCCCGGGGCTGCTCCCAGCTCCCTCCGGGGAGCCCCCGGCTCTCCCTGCCGAGCCCCCCGGGCTGCCCCCGACGAGCCCCGGTTGCCCCCGGGCCGGTCCCCTCCCAAGCTGGGGGGAGACGGGCCGTGCCCCGCCGCCCGCAGGGTCCCCGGCCGAAGCTCTCGGGGCTCCTGCTCCCCCCGTCCCCCTCAAAAAGCCTCAGCCGCCTCCGCAGGGGCAGCTGCTGGCTCCTAACCCCCCCTCAGCGCCCAGCTCACCCTGCTTCCCACAGGGTCGGTGCCTCAGGGGACGCTTCCTCTCGCGTCCCTTTGGGGTGCTCTGACACCCCGCGGGGGCCTTCGGGGGTCCCTGGGGCGGCAAAGGGGTTGGGGCCCCCCGGCTCCCCACGGCCACCAGCCCTGGGGTGAGCAGGGACCCGGTCGGCGCTGGAGAAGCCGCCGCACAAGCGGCAGGGCATCGCCAGGAACAGATGTGCCGGGAGCGATCGCAGCAGCAGCCGTGATTTGTTTTTCCAGGCAGCCGTCCCTGCCCAGCTCTCCCGGACGAGGGTAATATTCACCTCCGCAGCCCTGGCGCTGCCCCGAGCCGCGGCCAGGAGCTGCCAGCCCGCTGGCACCGTGCAGGGAGGCCACTGGCCCCTCTCCAAGCTGCCCGGGGGGAAGGAGGGTGCCGCTTCGCAGCACCGCTCCCGGGCATCGCCCACGGCCCAGGCTTTTTCCCTGCCTTAAACCGGGCAGAGCCTTTCCCAGGGCCCCCGGCAGCGGCGCGTTTACTGCCCTGGCCCGTCTCCAGCCCGCTGAGGACACGGGCACGGCCCGGCTGGCGGCTGCGCTGGGCGGTTTTGGTTTGTGGGGCTGTGTTGACGCAACATTATTCCCTCTTCCCTGTTTCTCTAAAGAGCCCGGAGGATGGAGTTTGCTGCCAGCTCCGGAGCCCCTGGACATCCCGGGCGTGATCGGCCGCTCTGGCTTATCGCTGGTGGCAGCTGGACTTGCGTCACCCGCGATTGCAGGTGCGGCAGCAGCCGCTCCTAGAAACTGAGCTTGCAAGCGCCCAGTCACGTTACCAAACAAATCCAGTGCCTAAAATTAGCACCCGATTCTCCAAACATCTCCCCAGTGGTGCGGTGCCAAGTGGAGTGGGTGCTGCTCAGTGCTGAGCACGCCGTGCGTGCGTCCCCCCTCCCGCTGTCACGTGTCCTCCCTCCCCGGGCCAGCGCCCCATGGTCACCACGCGGGGGTCAGCCCAAGCGCGGGGCCCTCCTCCCACGCGGGAGGGGGACGTGGGGGCCCACCGGGAGCGGGGCACTCCGGGGCGGCTTTGCACGCCTTGCAGAAGGCCTTTACGGAAACATGGCTCCGGCAGCGCTGCCTGCCTGCAAAGCCGCGCGGGCAGCATCCGCCCTCTGATGGAAAGCGTTACCCATTGCACGGCGGGATCGAGCCAGAACGCGGCCCGCAGGCCTGCTCCACCGCTACCCGCAGCAAGGGTGCTCGTGGCCAAATCAAACTCAGCATCAGTCAATGCAACTTATCTTTTGCTTTATGCTATATCTCTTTGCACTCTACTACCTAGGAAAGGCAATAGCCAAAACCCAGCTGGGATTGCAACAGGGGAAACTCCGATCTCGTCGTTCCCAGCGCGTCAGCCTCGTGCCCAATTTCCCCGTGCCCTGCTCCTCACCGGCCCCAGCTCTCGGCTCCCTTCCCTGGCCCCCGGGCAGAGGGTGAATATACCCCCAAAACTCATCTTCCTGTATGCGCAGCGTGGCCCTCTCCTCCTGCACCCCTGCCTCCTGCGCTGGGGGAGCACAGCATGTCCACGTCCATCAGTTCTCACTTCTTGGAGCACCCCGTTCCCACACTTTCTCCTCCTTACGGCCAAAACACACTCCATGTCCTGGCCCCGCTCCGGTGTCCCTCCAGGCACGGATGCCCCAGCCGCGTCGGGAGACCACCTTTCTTTCCAGGGAGCTTCTTTTGGGCTGTGCGAGGGCGCAGGCTGGGAAGCCGGGTTCCTGCAGCCTGTGCTTGACCTGCGTTAAGAACAAGATTCAGCATCAGCCTATCTTGTTTCATCTGCATTTCAAGACATGCAATAAACACAGGGTTAATCAGCAGTGCTGAGCGTTCAGCTGGGGGCCCCGCTGGATGTTGTCATTGCCATTGACATGAGAAGAGCAAAGAGCAGTGGGAAAAGACCAATTTATGCTGCTTTGCCAGGAGGCGCATCCTTCTCGGGATGGGGCAGGGCCATCCCGCATGTTTCCAGGACAAAACGCCGACCAGGCCATGCTGTCACCCTGCACATTCAAGGGCTCATAGGCATCCACGGAAGCAGCTGGTCCTTCGCCCAGCCCCTGCCCAAGCCTGCAGAGGAGGGAGCACAGGCTATTTCTGAGCAGGCCTGGCTCCTTCCCTGGAGGAAATCTCCTTCAAGCTGCAGCTGAAGGCAAAACATGACCTGGTCTAGCACAAAAGTCACATATGCAGCTGCAAAGGGACAAATGTGAAGCAATGGTGGGGCAGGGAAGAGGAAGCCCCGGGAGTGGGACTGCCAGGGGTGCTGCTGGCAAACAGCTCCGCGCAGGGCCCGCGGAGCAGATTCACATTGACACGGAAGGAAGCCTTGTTTCAGAGCCCGGATAGCTCAGTCGGTAGAGCATCAGACTTTTAATCTGAGGGTCCAGGGTTCAAGTCCCTGTTCGGGGGGTTAGTTTT
>PTFA01000104.1:1079230-1141572 GCA_003342895.1 Casuarius casuarius | reverse complement strand
GGGGGGGAAGGCCGCGGCGGCTGCCGGGCGGGCTCAGGCGAGAGCGAGAAGACACACGGGCAAAGAATAGATATTGTACTTACCTTGAAGGTATTTGTGCTTCAGAATGTTTTTCTTGATTGGAAGGGAAAAAAGTCAAATTTGAAAATCGACACCCAAACCTCCTCGCTTGACCGGAATCTTTCGGTAGCATCGTGTCAGTTGATCGCAGTAGTGCTACGATGCTCATTTGTGCCTGCTCGAAACTCAGCAAGGGCCCTGTCAGCAGAGAGTCATCCTCAGAGCTCTAGCAGCACCCTTCAGAAACTAACACGTACTGCCAAACTTTAAGTATTATTCTAATTATATTCATTTTCTGCTGAACAGTTTTAAAGATCTCTTGCTGTTGTCTGACAGCTTATGGCTTGCAGTTAGCTGATGCTTATACCATCTGTTCTGGTAATAAAAGGCAATAGGACAAATGTTTCTGCATTATTGCATCTTTCCTGCAGCACACTTTGTCCAAGTCTTTGCATACTTAATGGTTGTCTAGAGCATTGGTAACTCCAATGGCATGTAAACAGCCAGATGAATGCAGTATGACCTGACTACAGAGGAAAACTATGACTGGGACTGTGTGGCCATGTGTCATCTTTCACACAGCGATTTTTAAGCTTAGATCCTATCATGCTTTTCTGGGGCAGAACGCTGCTAGAGGCTGTGCGGTTTAGCTGTTGAAAGCAGCTGTTCTGCTAAGTGCAGTATTAACACCAAGGAAGTACTTTCAGAGAAGGATTAAGTGAAAGATTAGATGTGTAATGTTTCATAATTATTGCACAGATGAAGTTTAGAAGGAAACATTCCCTGGTTTTAGGGCAGTCATGACATTCAGTCTGAAGTCCTGCACAATTGCAGGTAACTCAGTGGGTTAAAACAGGTGAAAAGCAGCACTAAAAATACTGAATAGTTGTGGGTTTGATGGAAGCAGAGTTTAACAGATGCAATTCTTTTTTTGGAAGAGGAGAGATAGCAAGTATGAGATTGCTAATACTGAGTGGCCCACTGAAATACAAGTAAACTGTTATTACAAGAACTTGACTTTTCTGCCCTGGTATTTGATCATTTCCTGCTCTCCTGCAATTGCTAGGATAGGTAGCAGTGTGCCAAGCAGTCTAGTGTGGACTGTCCATGCCAGGTGAGTGGGTAAGATGCTGAGTACTGCCCTGTGTGACACCCATCACTAGGGGCCTGTATGGTAAGTGTGCTCATCAAGAATGAAAGTTTGTCCCAAGTGCCTGTCTCTTGGAAGCTGTACTGTGGTCTGTGGACATGGCAGACAGATTGCAATAGGACTTAAAAGTGAATGCTTATATATTTAGCAACTCTTAAAAGAGTAGAGCAAAAGTCCCTAGATGTTCAGTAACAGGCAAACTAATTTCTAGTGAAACATTACATGCTTACAGCTACTTCTGCTGAAGGTATGACTAAAAGGCATTTCTTGGGGTTTTTCCACTGCTGCAAGAAAATGGTTGATTCTCTGCTTCAGTTTCATTCATATGTTCTAAAGTACTTGGCTGAGCACTAAAGAGAAACAAATTGGGGGCTAAGCTGTGTGACAGAATTGACTGGCATGGTCAGCCTGAAAACAGCGTATTTTAATCTAGGTATTTTCTGCTTCATGTTTGAATGTATTAAAAATAATGATACTGATTTGACATTGTTAAGGAACATATCATATTAGGAAGAGTATCCCTGAGAACAGCCCAATTTAATGTGTTTGAATAAGATGGTATGTAGTAGGGTAGAACTACTGCAGGATTCTAGACACATCACTGATGACAAGTACACCGTCAGCAGCAGTTGATTTTGGAAGATTTGCAGAGCAATTTGCCAGTGTTCCCTTTTTAATTGAAACAATCAGTTTTACTTTTCCTCCTGCTTAACTGGTTTTGCAATAAGTGTTGCATAACATTTGTACTTGTTTGCTGCTAATATTTATCAAAGGTTGGGTTATTTTGGTGAGTTACTGGGAGATCTTTGGATAGCAGCACACAATTCTTTGGCAGATGCATGTCACCAACAAAACTACAGGTGGAATTCAGACCTATTAAAATGGCTTTTTAAAAGAGAAGATCTGAATTTAACTCTACAACAATTTCCCAAAAGGAACATTTTAAAATGAGTGTTTCAGCTAAATATTAAAAATAGTACTACAGCCTTGCATCTTGTTGCAGTAGGCAATGCATTACAAGACTTCTGCATAGTGAAATGAAGCTATTCTCTGGATACTTTTCCTAGCAGAGGGTATTTTTCATAATTGAATGCCAAGTCAATATCAAAGCACTGAATTTGAGCACTCAGAGGATAGCAAAAACTGAAGTCAAACAGGTTACAAAGTATGAAATCTGTTAACTCATGTAATTCATGTCCCAGATATTTCTCCTTCTGCTGCCACTTCCCAGCCAGAGGCCCCTGAAACACCCAACACTTGCACTGTCCCATGAAAAAATCATGACAAGAAGGCACTTGTTGGGAGGTGGCACTGAAAGAGCAACCTGGAGGTTTCCTTGGCTGACACATCTCAACTCTCAAAGTACATGTGTGAGCTTGCTGGGAATACAGTGATTTAATCAGGTGAAATTATGGCTCAGAGAAAGGCAGAAGTGCTGTTAAAGCAGTGATGAGCAAAAGATGTAAGCAAGGCATGGTTTATGGGGAGGAATGTTTCTTTAGTAAGCCAACTGAGATAACAGGCAGAAGGACTTTCAGGCATGTAAACTTTCACAGGGACTTGCCCTGATGGGAACAAGCCTAGTTAGCTCCAGCTCAACTGTCAGCTTTNCCCCAGGGCTTCTCTACATGATACTGTACATGAGGCTGCAAGTTTATTTCCTGTAGAACTTCTGCATTATTTGAAAGCAGGGAAAAGGATGATGCTTACCAAGCACAAGATTAAATTTAATCCACTGTTGAAGTTAGCCATTACTGAATGAATCTACAGATGCACTGAGCAGAATACTGGTGTCTAGTTTGCACTCCCAACAGCTGTTTTCACTTCACACACAAGTTAGAAACTGCATTATTTCCTTGAAGGAACAAGATGTAAAAAATCCTGAACCTAGAAATTTAGCTTCCACTTTAACCTTGCAGATATTGATGCCAAGAAAAGTTTATACACCCGAAAGCATGCATTCTTGTCCTAGCTGCACTAGTTAGTCTGTTAGTTATGATCTTTTGCCACAAGCCTTGCCTTCCTCAAGCATCAAAAGCTATGGTCTAAGGAGATTTTGAACTATTTGGTAAGCCAAGGAACTTGTACTCAGAATTGGCAAGCTACTTGTTCCTGTAGTATGCATGACCATATAAAGTGTTCAAATGGAAGAAATAGTTATTTCATGACTTTTCTTGTGATTCATGGTTTCCAAGTCATTAGTCTGGTCCAGTGTCATTTTCTTACATGTGCAGCTTCAAAGCTATAGAGGGGAAGAATATCCAATTAAACAAAGCACCAGTGAACCTGGTACAAATTCAGCAGAGATCCATAGTTTAGACACTTCCAGGGTTATGGGGCAAAATATTTGCTGTAAAATAAGTGGCAGGAGCACAATTGCAGGGAAAAGTTATACAGAACTGATGGAGCAAGAAGATTCAGATCTCTGAGGATTCCTATTTCCATTTCTGGCTATCCTGTTTAGAAGGAGTAGTAATATAAGTTAGATTTTTCTGTCTTGGCAGTACTGGGACAAGATGATCAGTGGCTGCCTCCATAAATCCTGTGTGCATCTGCAGCCTAGACGTGCATGGGAAGATAGCATTCAGTAATCCCAAATTCAGTTTCCAGCTAAAATGAGGTTAATATTACAAGGCAGAACTAAAACTTAACTAAAAATACATGTTACTTGTACAGACTGGAGGCAGGACACTAGCTTGGCTGCCTGTTTCTCTAATAAAAAGTTAGAAGCAGTTAAAGTGATCCTTACATCATAGTTGACTGTCTCAACCTAGCAGAGATTCCCCTTCAGGAATGCAGGGTGGAGAGGCAATCCATTGCTTTCTCCTGTTTTGTCTGTTTTTCACACCAATTCAAACTCCCATCAGGAGCTGATGTATTTAGTGCCTCCCTTTCACAACTAGAAAAGTAGTCAAAGGAGGAAGAGAGCCCTCACTGCTGCCAGCACCAGACAGGAGCATTTTTTGAAAAAGTGACTCAGATCTCAGAGAGCAGCAGCAGAGGCAGGACTCGGGAGTTGCTCTTAGGCACACGGACTCGGACTCCTCTTGAACAGGAGCAAAGGGACTGCCTGAGGAACCGAGGAGACGCTTGCCAATCCTGGTAATATTCATTACAGCAGAAAAGTGGGACTGTTCAAGGTCAGTAAGCCAGTCTGCAGCTAGTACAAAGTACAGCTCAGCTTGTAATGTGTAAAGGCATCAGTTACATGGCTTGTTTTGGTAGTGCCTGCAGAAGTGTGACTGGAATCATGCTGAAATTTTACTGTAATTGGGTCCAGGGACACAGAATAGTTTTACTGGTACATGGGTCTGCACTTTAATGCTGAGGAATTGTTGTATGAGAATAACAGATCAAGACTTTGCTTTCTTCTCCAGCATGTTGAAGTTACATATGTGAATGAGTAGTTAAACTATGCTTTTTCTGTTTTAATATTATCAAGTTTTTGAACCTATTTTGTGGTGAGTAGACTAAGCTGAATTGTGCTGTGAG
Source organism: Casuarius casuarius (assembly GCA_003342895.1). Classification (NCBI taxonomy): domain Eukaryota; kingdom Metazoa; phylum Chordata; class Aves; order Casuariiformes; family Casuariidae; genus Casuarius; species Casuarius casuarius. The sequence continues at coordinate 1,136,870 of PTFA01000104.1, read as the reverse complement.
CATGAGTCATTACAGATCATTCTGCATTTGAAGCTGTGATCTTTGGGTGGATACTGAAAGTATTGAAATAGCTTCAGGACTTCCCCTTTGTTCCTTTCCAGGAAAGGATTGTTTCACCTGCTCCCCCAGTTATGCTGCTAAAACTGTTAATTTGTAGCCTGCCTTTAATTGTTTAGGATGAGGGCTCCAGCAAGTCTTCACCTTTTGAAAAGTAGGTGGGGGAATGTGTTAATCATTGCCATCAGCACTGGGCACTTCCCCAGCTGAGAACCTCCTGAGCACTCAGGGAGTTGCCCTTTGATAAAGATTTCTAGTTGCAACTTAGTTTCTATTCTCCCTTCTGACTCAAATTTCAACATTTTAAGAGCTTGCCATAGCAAGGTGGAGACTGGCAGTTCTCAAGCTGGCAGGTCCCCAAGTACCTCAGCCTGCCATGCTGCTCCCTGAGATGAGCTGAGTGACAAGGTCCTCAGTAGCCTGAGTCCTGCCAGCTTGTCCCAGCTGTTCTCTCCCATAGCTGCTTGTCCAGGCATTGAGCAGACAGATGCAACGTGGACAGCAACAAGCACATCAGCTTTAAGAAGCAGAGCAGGTGGGGGGCACAGTAGTGTTGGTTTTCTTCAGCAGATTATTTTTAAACACTGATTTCCTGGAACTTCTAAGAAGTGGAAGTGGTTAAACTCAAGACCAGGTTTCTCAACTTAACTAGCAAATAAACCTTCTCATTTCTAGGTTTGTACTACAAACAGCTAATCACTGCCAAAATGACATCTTCAAGCTCTGCCCAGTATCCAGCAGCTGAGAACACCTGCAGAATCACACTTGGACAAGTCAACCAGGTAGTTCTCTTCCCCACTTATCATCATTGCTTTGTTCTCTCTAGCTCCTTAATAAAGTTCAGACTTCTTCCATCAAATCAAAGTCCTCTAAGTAGGAAGGATTTCACTTGATGGAATATGGCTTTTACCCTGAACAGCTGTGATCTGAACTTTCACTATCAATGGTTAATGAACATTTGCATGGAAGGAAAGAAGGAGAAAAACAATTTAAAGGGGCTATACAAGAAATTGTGTTATACATGTTTTTGTACTGGACCCATACTTGAACATTACATACAGCATTCCTCTTAATACAGGGCTGTGTGACAGTTATATAGGGGCATTATAAACTTGTATGTTGAAATTAGTTGCCTTTTCTGGCATTAGCTTGGGTAAGTGTTGAACATGCAGTACTCCCATTATTGACCATTCCTAGTAAGCTGTAGCTGAGAGCCAAGGCCAACCTGGCAGGCAAGTAGTCTAGTCTATAGGAATGTGGCTCTGGTGCAGCATGTTAACAGGCAGTCAGAGGAGACATTTGTAGTGCAAACAATGGCTAGAGAAATTTGGTCTAAAAAAATCAGGCAGATTTCTTCAGGACTGGCAGCCTATCTTCTAGAGCTGCTTCATTAAAAAATACATATCCACAATAATGGGGGGAAGTGGCAGGAAGGGGGATAAGCTGTTGAGAAGCTGAGAGATCCTCCCCTTTGAGGTTAATTTAGAAGTTGTGGAATTTATCTAAGTCCTGTGAAAAATGTATATACGTATTTATTCAATCTGCTTGAAAAAGTTAAGGATAACCAGGCCCTGATACTAGCATCAAAATATTGTCAGCACTCAATATCCTAGGCAACATGATTAAACTAGCTCTTCCATTTTGGCTATGTTGTAATAGCTAAGGACCCATTTGAAGTGATCAAATTAGCTAGGTTAATTCTTCAATCAGAATGAGATGTGTGAGAATTTATTTCAAAATCCCTTTGAGAGCAGTCATGAGAGAAATGACTAAATGCAAATACATACTTTTGTGTTAAATACCACATGCTGATACAAGCATTTAGTTGAATTATGCTCAGGTTTTTTTCCTGGTGGAATAGCTGTTTTTGAGAAACAGACTTGTGGCTGGACATTAGTTCTATTTGAGCTTGAAAACACACCTAGCAGTCATAACAATAAAACAGAACAGATAAATTCAGAGGAGATGAATCATTTACAGCACTCACAAACAGTGGAATGAATACCTTGCCGAGATACCAGCTGATAGCTGAGTGACAAACAGCAGCAGTGACACCCAACCAAAACCCTCTCTCCTTACCTTGTGCAGGAAAAGCAGTGCTGCTGCCAGAGCTGTGTGTTGAGGAGCTGTTGTAGGAGCTCTGAGCAGACTCACTCCTTGGGAAGGAAATAAGCATTTCAAATGCATTTATATAGGCAAGGAGGAGGGGTGTTTATGAGACACAGCTGAACCCACCTAAAACTGACAGGTGAAGGCCTTCACAGGTGAAGGCAAGTATTACATGCCTTGAGAGCAGAAACCTGTCAAAGCCTAGGGGAAACCAACAAACATCATATGCTGAGTACTGGACTTTTTCTCACGTGACTGATGAAAATATCTTTCTGTATTAGCTTTTGACAGACAAAGGAGGAGAACAGAGGAAGAGATTCAGTGTGGGAAACATACACATTAGTGTACAGTATTTGTATGCAATTGTATAGCATACAGCTTCCTGGCAGCACAGTGAAGGCTTTCTGACTTTTAGGAACACAAGGCATGAGTTCATGGGGTGACACTGTCCTAGGGATTCTTAAAAAGCTTGTGGAATAAAGGAGGTGGGGGAGCGAAGTAGCTATTTAAAACTTGCTACTGTTTTATATAGCATCATCTGTCTCATCTGCAGTTCAAATTTGCTTGGGTGTGTGGGTGAAACCTAAGGGGGCTGTGGTGCACTTTTATCTTTCCCATGATCTTTTCCCATTTATGTTTCATATAATACAGATTTGGTTTGATGACTGAGAGCCACAGAAAATATAGGTTCTGATCCGTGTTAGTTAATCACAACTTGTGTTTAATGCTGTCTTATTATTATGTGTCTATTCATGAATCCTAATAAATACATACTCCCTAAGGTCTGTACAGAGCAGATCTGATCTATTCACTGCGCTAATTGAGGAAATTCAGGCCTGCTGTTATTGAAGTTATGATGTGAATACACCATCATTGCTACATTTGGTTAGTCACTGCCTAGGACTCCATACCAAGGGTCTGAGTTTCCAACCTTCCCTCACATGATGAATGACATCAAAGTTAATGGGACAATGTGAGTGATTAAAGCATTTAGAGCTGGCTGCCCGAGTTCCCTGGCTTTTTTTGTCTTGCAGGTGAGTCAGAGTAATTGTGCTGATTTTCATTCCTTCCAGCTTCTTTTTTAAGCATTTGTCCATGCAGATTATTTGTAAAAGAATACTAGCCTTCAGGAAGCTAGCCTAAGGCAAGCAGTATTCCCTATGGCCTCCCACTCATATCATGGTTGTCTGCTCGGTGCTTAGTGTGACGGTCGAATGTGCATCGAGCAACTCAGGCTTGCTAGCTGTAACATGCAGGCACGCATGCCAGGGTGACATGATTTTCTCTCAGAAGGGCACTGTTTAATACCATTCAAACAAAACTCTGTACTTTGCATTTTAGATGCGACCCAAACTGCCGCTTCTGAAGATTCTGCAGGCTGCAGGTGCACAAGGTGAAACCTTCACATTGAAGGAGGTGAGCCCGGTTTCTAGGCGCTGAAACTGAGCCTGTCCCTGGCTGTTTAGCAGATGATTCTTTGTGGGGGAGGAATGGGGCTGGCTCTTGATTTTTCTGTACTTCAAAGACCTATCTGTAAAATAGGGATACCTTACCCGTGGGGCTGTTGTGATTCGATTCATCTTCAATTGCATTGAGAGCCTCTGAAGGAATTGGTATAGGATTGCAAAATATTAAAGAAAATTATTTATTTTGGAAAATCAGAAACCACTTTAGAGAAAGGAGAAGTAGAATAGTCACCAGAGAGAATGCTGGAGATTCTGTTGTCTTGCTGTCTGCTCAGCCCTTGAAAATTGGATTCTAGTTGATGTTTTTCCTTTAAGTTTCCTTTGAAACGGCTTGTCAGCTAAACCTAAGAGACTCTGTGAATCCATTTATTTTAAGATTAAAATGCAATATGTGTACAAGATTAAAAAAATGACACTGACTGTGATTTACAGGAGTATTCTGTCTACAAAGAACTAAATGCACTGGTTTTTCATTATGAATGTGTCAAATATTCCTGCAGAGCCCTGTGACTTATTTTAAACACTTATGCATTTAAATAACTTATTTAGCTTCTAAAAAATCTTTGCAAAAACAAATCGAATGGTTTAAATGGGGAGAGTCGAGTGTTAAATGCAGGTTATTCATGTAGATTAACATTTTAACTCAGTTAAGTCAATTTTTCTGCAATGAATGGAGTACTGTTAGCAACTTTGTGGTTGCATTTACTGTTGTTCAGGAAGGTCACTTTGATGGCTAATTGGGGGTGGAACTTTGCTTATATTTTGCTTAATACATATTGCTTTTCCTCTGGTACTCTAGATTCGTTACTGTAGCTGGCAGTGTCTGGTAGCTCTCAGAGCATGTTTCCTCTCCATGCTTGTTTGTGATACTGATGCACACATTTTTGCATCTGTCAAGCAAGTTGTCTCCTCAAGGCCAGCACTGCAATTGTGGTCATCCTTCAGTAATAGCCTGTCCTTTCAATTGGTAATACCTCCTCCTTCCTCATCACACCATTTCCTTCTCATCTTTACTCTGAGTTGTTGTATTGTTCCTCCTCCTATTTCAAAGAGAGGACACAATCCACAACTTGCTGTGGTCCTTGCAGGGTGTTCTGCACTGTCTGTGTCTTGGCGCTGTGGCTCTGCTTCAGACAGTTCTTCCGAAGGCGTTTGGAAGAGCGGCAGACTCCCATCTGGTGCTCTCACTGAGCCGCAGTTCCGCCACTTGCTTTCCATGTTGCTGAGAGGGAGTTTGCCCAGATAAAAGTGTCCTTACCATTGTCATGTTTTTAATGTGGGCTAGAAAAGAGACTTCTAATTATCTATGTTACTGTTGACAGTTAAGTTGACAGTACTGTTGACAGTTAAGTTGACACAGTTTTCCCTTCTGTCAAAGGTTAATAATTACAAACCTTAAAGCATATGGTGAAGCATATCTCTCCCTTGTTTGGGACGTACAAATGCATGACAGAAATGAAGAATAAGCACATACTGCTTGACTGACACTGTGTAGGGCAGTGGGAGGCAAGTATCATAAACCAAAGCAAATTTCCAGGGACTTTGGTGATTTGGTTTCACCTTCTGGTATGACTAAAGGTATGCTATGTATCCGCAGGTTATGCATTACCTAGGACAGTATATAATGGTGAGGCAGCTCTATGATAAAAGACAGCAACACATGGTCTATTGTGGAGGAGATCAGCTGGGAGAACTGCTGGGACTGGAGAGCTTCTCTGTAAAAGATCCAAGGTAGGAAAAAGTGACCTTTAACATATGTTACATTACAGAAATTGCTGAATCAGGAGACCCTTGGCGATACTGTTCCTGTTCATTGCAGCAGAAACCTCCATGAATACCAAATACTCAGCTCAGTGGCTTATTGCTAATGTTCTGGAATGCCATTTAACAAGCTTGAGTTTAGCTCCTGTGTTTTGAAGAGCCGGTCTACAAGGTCCAGGCCGTGAGCTGTTTGAGGTTACATCTTTTCCCCCTTTTATTTCTGCACCTTCTCAGCCTCTTGATCTCAGACCCATGCTAAAATTTGCATCCCTCAGTTACATTCTGAACTAAACTTCTCTATAGCAAGCATTTAGGAGAGGCGGCCAATCCATTGCAATTTCCGGCATCTTTTTGAACAATAAATGAGAATTTATGTCTGTAGTTTATAAGGGTAATGCTGTTTGTTATTGTGAGTAAACTCCATGTCTCCTTCTTTCCTGTAGCCCAGTCTATGACATGCTGAAACGGAACCTGACTTCTGCTGCAATGGCAGGTAGGTTTGTCACAGTATGGGCAAGTATATTCAATACAGTGTTGATGTAACTTAGGTAAGTAACAATATTCAGAAAAGAGAAATGTTTCTGAAGTTGGAACAAACTGCTAATGAAGGCTTTGATGAGAGAATCTCTTGAGTATGTGTCCTTTGTGTGTGTCCACCATCAGTAGCTGTGATGTGAAATCAGTTAGCTGTTTGAGTAACATGGTTGCCCATAACCAATGGCCAAACCTCAGAGCAGCAGACAGACTGTCTGGAAGCATGCAGACAGGGCTAAATACTGTGGACGTGCAAACCAACTTGGCTGAAATATCTCTCCAAATCATTATCAATTTCTCCATCTTTTTCAGTTTCATAGCATGCAGTGACTTCCCACTCTTATTTTGTGCTTTCGTGTTCTTGAGCCTGAATGTAGAGTGCTGAAAACCCTAGTTCTGCAAGCCAAAGAGGTCTGCACTTTAACCAAACCGTTGAACCCTTAAAGGTTACTATCTCAGCTCATGGGAGAAGTTGTCATACCCATCTACATCAAAAGTCTTGCAGTCATAAATTAAAGTACATTCTTAACTTAATCTCAGCTGACGGCTCCCTTGCAGCCATTTACCGTTGTACAGCTGGCAATCTTTATGTGAAAAAGACCTTCCGATGAAAATGCAAGTGTGCAAATCATGAGTGAGATGCACTGAGAAAGTTGTGAAGTCTTGTGTCATACTTCCAGGAATCTCTAAGCAGAAAATGTGGGCTTAATTTTTCAGAAGGACTTAGTCTATTTTTGCACAAGTACGGAAAAGCTTGTGCCAATTTAGAAACTGTTTGAGAAAATGGGGTCCTAAACTGCGTGGTCCTCTGCTCTGAGCCACATTTCTTCATATATTGGTGCCTCTGAGGTAGCCTCTTTTTGCTATTTATATAGAAGAACCTTCCTAAGCGGCCTCTTGTCTAAACACCTGTTGTCTACAGAATAACTGTGTGAGTGCTCTTTCCTTGCTGGTGATTCCCTAGCGTCTTACTTATAGGCAGTGTGTGTGGAGAGCAAAGGATCCCAGGGAAATGCTCTCTCTTCTGCTGCCCTTTTCCCTTCTACTTGGTGTGTGCATGTGGCTGTGTGTGCATGTGGCTGTCTGTGCATGTGTGGTCCAGTCATGGTGTAACTACTTTTTAAACCTGCCAAAGAAAATACTGTTCTTTTAGTGAGCTGACCATTGAGTTATACCAACATGCCTGCATGTGTGTGTGTGTGACTACAAAACGAAACAAGCTTGGCAGACTAGGCCTTTGACAAGTACATAGGAAGGAAGACTCAAGGTACTATTTTTCCTTCATCTCAACATAGGAATAACTAGAAGTGCTGTAGGCCTTAAAGAGGCCATCACGTTTTGTAGCAGCCACTTGTGTTCACTAGCCAAATCAAGGCTTATCAGCATGTCATTTTGCAGATTATCCTGACCACTTCTTTAAAGTACACTTGCAGAAAGAAAAGTGACTGCATTGCATCTTGATAATACAGACTAAGCTCGTACATAGTGCTCTTTATCAGATGGTATCCTTACTTGTCTAGCTTTTACTGTAAGTACGAATCATATGAGGTGTATTTAGGAATACCTCACTTTAAGGACATTTTGTGTTCAGTTCCTAGTATATATTGCAGGAACACTTCTCCAATAAGTGGAGCGTATTGTCACACGGTGTAGGACTAGTGTGTATTATTTATAAAATGTCAAAAAGGCAAATCTATACCTCTTCTAATGCCACTGCAGAGCCAAAGCAATTGTAGATGAGCCAGTTGGCTTCTGTTTTGCTTCAGGCATCAAGTACCTGTACAGCTGTTGGTGATGGAAGGGAAGAAAGGAGAGCTGAACTAATGCATGGATGGCAAAGAATATGTGGTTCAGCCTTAATGCATGAATGGCAAAGGATACGGGATTCAGCCATGTCATTTTGTGGTCCTGTTTTCCTGTTGATGTGGTCCTGTTTATGGTCCACTTCTCTCCCTATAGCAGCAGTTTTCAATGTCTTCATACCATGCCATGATTCATGACATGAATCAGAGTGTGCACGTCTCCCTGTTATTTGGTGGGGAATTTCTCTGCCAAATTGAAAGGGGAGCATGCAGAAGCCAACCTGGCATCTTGTTCTCAAGCAAGTCCTTCTATTCGTACTTCCGAAATGCAGCTCTCGTTATGTAGAAATATTTATATTCATTTGATTGTTCTTGCTAGTTAGGTTGGCCTTTTAATTAACCCTTGGGGCCAGCATAATTGTCTGGATTAAATTGTGGATGTGTACACAGTTACCCAGGAAAGAGCCTGCTGTACATGGGATTTTCCCTTCTTTAATCTAATTTTTGTTCTTCATATCCATCCCCTTTAAAAATGATACTTTTCCTGTCTCAGCATATGCTGAAAAAGACAGTGTCCTCAGGTATTTATAAAAATCTTACTCTTCTCTATTTACCTTCAGCATTGATCTGATACAGCCTTCCCTATAAGCTCTGATCCCCACCCTCTGCTATTGCTCTGGGTTTCCTGCCCCCATGCAGGCTTGTTGTATAAGGGACCTAGAGCTTGCAATGGGAGGACAGACTGTAGGACAAAGATTTTTTTTACATTGGGAAGAAGGTTCTTACATGCTGTGAGGTTTCACCCAGCTTTATCTCTCAGTAGCACAGACTCTGTCTTCCCTAGGGCATTGCCTCCATACATACATAGCAAAACTAAGGGAATACTGGAGTAATGCCTGTCTAAGAAATGGCCAGTTCTCTAAGGAAGAAAAGATTCTGGTTTCTCTCAAAGGCTTACCTAGCAGTCTGCCAAGCCTGGCTTGTTGGTTGCTTGCTGAAGGCCTTCTGTGTCGTGAGAATGGTTATTACCAGGGAAGGTTTTTTCTTTTGTTTTACCTGCCATCTAGATGCTGCACAGAATCTCGCAAAGGAACAGAGCGTCGATAAGCCAAGCCAAGATCAACTGAAGGTAAACCCACTGCCTGGTGGTTTCTTTTGTTGTACAGAGTGCCCCTTCTCTGTACCTGTGCATGGTGGACTACGAGAACTTTTTGCTGCTTGGCTACCAGGTCCTCACCTTCCTGAAAAGTTCTTGAAGTCCACAGAGCAGGGACAGAGTGACCCTTCTCTGTTCTCTTCATAACAGAGTTCCAGTCTCTGAGCGCGTTTCTCTGGGGTGTAGCACTTCTGGTCCTCAGTTCCTCCAGCGTGCTTTGTATTTTCATGTCTTTCCCCCTCTCTCCCCGCTCCTCTGAATAAGAATTACCAAATAATTAAACTTTCTAAAAGTGTAAACAGGTTGTGTGTTCAGTAGGATTGTTTTCAAAAGCTTTCAAGCAGAATCTGAAACCTAGGAAAAATCTTTGCACATTCTAACTTGTTTCAGATACATTTTGGGGTTAAGGTAGTCTGGTCCAGGAGGTGTGTGCTGACACTGGGGGCAGGGAGTCATGAAGATCATCGTATTACTGTGTTAAAGACGGCAACTTTTGGACTTCTGCCAACCTTAAGATTTTTCCTGGGTTGAAAGTATATTGTGTGTGCTGAAAACAGATGCATTGCAGCCGCCTTAAAGGGTTATAGCGTGTAGTTTTTGTTCAGTAAACTTTATTCCTTTGTGTAACTTCTTGGTGTTGTACTGCTGCTGGTGACTCAGAATGGAAGTGCTACATCCCCTTGTCCCTATAAGCTCTGATGGACTAACATCTGTGTTTTCCTTCCTCCATGCAGTTTAGCACGCAAGAAGGTTCAGACACTGGCGTAATGGAGGGTGAAAGCAATGCTTCCGCTTTGTCTACCTCAGAGCACAAATGTGGGAATTATGAAGGTGAGTGCCAGTTATCCCCCCGTAATACAATGTGTACCAGTCGTTCTGCTCATTCTCCAGTGTGGCACACTGAGCTCTGCATCAGGAAACTGCTGGAGGAGGGTGTTGGGAGACTAATAAAAAACCTATTGTGGAAAACAATCTTTAAATGTCATCATTTTATGGCAAAGATTTAGAGAATCGCAAATGTCTGCAAAAGGTATTTTATGATGGACGTGTTTTCTAGCTTGGATAGTTGGCCTCATAAATAAACAACACTTCGAATAAAATGGCAGGTTAAGCCAAAAAGCGCATCTATCACTAAACAGTGCCACCAAAAATCTTACAGACCTTGCTGAAGGGTATTTTAAATGCTGAAATTATACCTGTGTATTTATCTTCCCAAAGGACTCTTTCGTCTGATTACATAGAACACATACTGAGCTGTCTGCAGTCATTACTTGCAAACCAATCAAGGAACTGAATAACAATGGTGTATATTTTCTATCCAGCTTAAGAATAACACAGCTCCTTCATATTTTGACGTTTCCTTTGTTTTAGTACCTGGGGATTTCTTGGTAGTTCACTAATATGGATTTCTGGTGTTATGGAAGCAATTTTCCTGTTTTTCCACTTTCTGCTCTCACATCCATTCTCATATCAAGGAACCTAATATGTAAAACCAGATCTTCTTTGCAAGTGTGGTTATATCCAGATCAAATGAGGGCAGTAGATATTTTCCTGGCTGCAGATACAAAGCAGGTAGAAACAGTCCTTGTCTGTGCCTTTGAAACTCCTGGCACTGAAGGGAGATGGTTTGAAGGTTATCTTGAAATTCAGACCTCTGCAGTTAGGATCATAGATTAAACTTCCTGGGCTAAAATGAAGAAGAAAGCTGATGCAAAGAATTACAGAGGACAGATTCTTATGTTCCTGCTGCCTGTTTTGAGCCTGCTTTTGGAATCCAGGGGCTCCAATTTCTGGAAATTTGGACCAAATTCAAACCAGTTCTCTTTCTGCATCCTAAGTTACTCTGGAAACTTACTCAATGTTGACTTGGATAGAGCTCTGAAAGAAGTGCACTTACTTGTGTGTTGGGTCTTAAAAGTAAGGCAATGCTGAAGAGAACCTGTACAGTTTTAGAGACACTGGGAACACTGGGATGCTTCTCTGACCTCTGATGGCTGTGCAGTGACTATTCTGTCAGGTTCACCTGGGTAGATACAGCAATACAGATGTGCCGCATATCTAGCATTGCAGTACTCTCATACAAATGCTGGAGCTGCTAGCCGTAATTCTGGCTGTAAGATGGAGTAAGAAAGATTTCTAAAATTGGATGGGGCCAAATTTTTCTCTGCTAGTCTCTTAAATAATTTAGGTGTGGCATGACTTAGATTCTACTTGGCTCTTACAGACAAAGACTTAATAGAAAACCTCTCTAAAAGCAAGAAGCCTAAACTGGACCTAGTGTTTGAGGAATGGGATGTAGCTGGTCTTCCATGGTGGTTTTTAGGCAACCTCAGAAGCAATTACAAGTCCAGAAGTAATGGATCAACAGATATTCAGACTAACCAGGTGTGTAGACATTTTAAAGAGGTGCACTGTATTCTCTTCCTCTCTTTTGTATTCCAAGTAAATAATATATTCTTGTCCTTTTTCCCTCTTCCCACTTCAGGACTTTCAGCCTCTCCCTTGTGTGTTCCTGTCCCAGCCTTTCACATCACACGGTTACCTTTGGTGTTTCTAAATAAACTGTGTGCTCTCTGAAGGCTGTGTTCAGCCACTGGAGGTCCTTCTGCACTCCAGAGCATTGGTTGTATTTCAGGAGTTGCCCCTCTTCTGGACTGAAAGTTGTTATACAGTGCAGGTGACTGTGGCGTGGCAACCAGCTGCTGTATGAACAGCTAGTAAGGGGAATGAGCTGTAGTACTGCTTGCAAAAAGGGGCATCTTTGTGAGAGCTGTTAGTGAGGAAAAGGGGAGAAGCATTCACTGTGGCTGTGGCTGCGGTACTGGTACTTCTGCTGCTGAAAAGCTGAGCTGTAAGTGTTCTCTCCTGCTTCTTCTCTAACAGGACGTAGACACTGCCATTGTTTCAGATACTACTGATGACTTGTGGTTCCTCAACGAATGTCCGTCCGATCAGAGCAGTGCCACAGTCAAAGTGGAAACAGTTGATTGCGAGGAAGTGAAAGAAAGTGACAAAAAGGTACCTCCTCAAACATCCATAGTGTGTGTGTTCCACAGGTTAACCTTGTTTAATTGATCTTATGGATGTGCAAAATCCTTAATTTTTTTTTTTTCATCTCTTTCCTGCTGCTGTTCTGAGTTGGGAGGAGCTAGATCTGTGACCATCCAGAGTCCTAACTTGTGTTTAGAAAAGGCTGTCGCCATGCCATACATGGGGTGATAGCTTTTCTCTGTAGCTGTCGTGCAGGTATTGGGAAGAATCTTCTTGGTTTTGGTTTAAACGTGTATATTTTCAAGGCTTAAAAATGATTTAAAATGACTTAAAATTCTAGCGGGAATTTTCTCTATACCATATCTCTAGCCAATATCTGAAGACTAATAAATGAAAAGACTTGAAGAGGAAAATCTCATTTTATGTTTTATTAGCTTTCAGTATATGATAGGCTGGTCTGAGTCTGCTCACTGAGGTGATAGAGAGGTTGGTCACAAGAATATGTTAAAAGGACTGAGCTCATGATTTCTTGCATGGAAATTAGTAGGACTGCTCAGGTACATATTTGTTTGCAGTATTTGTATGATTCTTTTGTGCATCAGGGAGAGAGATGATTTGACCACAGGAAAATATGACCGTAAGCCAGCCCAGCAATACTTATCAGCGAGATTCTGGAATGGCTGCAGTACATAGAATGGCTTTTCATTTGCTTCTAGAAATGGATTAATTTTCAAGGCCATTATATTGTCATTCTAGTTTTGGTGTACAGTGCTGGGCTCATCATAAATACAGATTTCTGCAGCTCTTCTAACAGCATATCCACTCTTTCCAGGTGACTGAGGATGTATGTTTGCATGACTTTGAGGATTCTCAGTGCTTAAGTGATGACACAGATACAGAAGCTGCCTCTGAGGTAGGCATCCTTTAAGTCAGCGTTCCTTGCTTGGAGTGTGCTACAGTCTCAGCTGTAGTTGCAAAAACTCCTAAGCTCCTACTGGTTGTGGTAGGAGAAGCTGATTCTTGTGTAGGTTTCAAAGGCCAAGAGAAGCAAAAAGAAAAAAAACCTGAAAACATTATTTTTTATAACCTACATGAAGGAATTCAGAGAAGTTGACTTGACCTGGTCCAGTTTGTTTTGGATAGGGCTCCATTAAATTCTAAATTGGATTGGCACTGAGCATTGGCAGCCCATCAGTGCTCCGACCTACCCAGACCGAGAAGACCAAACATCTTTCCTGGCCACAGTGCAGTACTGGTATATATGTGATTTGGGCCACTTTTTGTGGCAATGTCAAAGGATTTATATGTGCTCTAGGTATGAGTGTCTTTCCACTAGAAGATCAGGGTCCTTATTTTCTACATTGTGCTTCCCTTTTGTGCAGGATAATGTAGTGTCAGAATGGGCAACTCCTGGCTTTTAATAAATGATTTAACTTGTCCCTTCACATACCCAGGCAGTGAATGAAGATTAGGCCTTCAGTTTCCGGCATGGTCAGTCTAATGCTGTATTAAGTTAGCATTGATGACACCTATGCATGTTTTAATAAAGTTAATTTTCTATTGTACTTTGAAAGGAAATTTGGGGTATAATCTTTGGTGGAGATTCAGAGGTATAAAGTAGACACTTTGTAATCACTGAAGTTGCCAAATCCAAACTGATTGTGCTCAAAAACTTGTTAGTGCAAATTTCTGTGTCAGAATCAGGGTTCCAGTGGGTCCTGGAAGCTGCAGGCCAGCTCTGAATCTGTCAGTTGCTTCATGGTGGTCTCTGAGATGAGAAGAGAATTTCCCACTTCCCATTTCAGCCTTTTTTTCAGAGGTACTTGTATGGCCTTTGTCAGGGGGAATGCCTGGGTACCTGCTGGTTTAATGTCTTTGTCCTCACAGTGCCTCTCTGAGGACAGACCAGAGCTATTGTTTGTGTTTAAATGAAAAAATAAGGTGGAAAGAGAGAATAAGCAATAATTATTGGCTTGTCACTCCTCCTCACTACCCCATTTTTCTTCTGAATTCCCTCATGGTAGATATTGAGGGACATCAAATTTGTGTTCTTTCATCTGTGCTTTTTTTCTCCCAGTCCTGCAGGCTGCCTTTTGAGGCTTTGTTTTAAGTCAGCAAAAGTATTTCATGATACTCTGCAGCTGGTGGCACCGAAATTTTTTAGCATAATTTTCTAGACTGTGCATGCTTGACAAATTAGGTTGTCCCTGGCATTGGACAGCTAAATCATAGCTCTGAACTTGGGCAGCTCTTGCCCTTGCTATGTGGGGTAATCAAGTAAGCCACTATTAGTTGTGCAGATTCAACAGATGCTAAGTGATTACTCGGTCTGGGAAATATATTCCTAAGTGATTCCAGGAGCTCTACCCTTGAATTTAGAGTGGAATATTTAACATTCAGTAAACTGCATAGCTTGAGAACATTGCATTCTTCCAGAGTGCTGAAGGCTGGGAGGAAGGAAGGACAGAGTTAAATGCTTAAGAGGTCTCAATCTGTAGAATGCACAGGGGTAGTAAAATATACCTTAGGCTTTCTGAGGTGCTGATAATCAAACTAGCGATCATGCATCTGCAAGCCTTTACTCGGTAACAGGTGTCCTCTTCTGATGAAGCGTCTTTGCTGCTTTTCCCACATAGAGGAAAGCAGTCATATGCAAGAATACTCTAACTTGCTGCTGTTTTTGTCTGCCTCGATCATTCTTCAGGACTGCTGGCAATGCACCAAATGCAAGAAATTTAACTCTCCAGTCAAACGGTACTGTTACCGCTGTTGGGCCTTACGGAAAGACTGGTACTCAGATTGTCCCAAACTGGCTCATTCTCTTTCTCTGTCCGACATTGATGCTATGCAAAACAAAAATGATGATGAAGGGATAGATGTCCCTGACTGCCGAAGGACTATTTCTGCTCCAGTTGGCCAACCCAAAGACCTGTACGGGGTAGAAAACAAATCACGCGTAAATCCCTGCAGCTCTATTGAGTCTTTGGATTTGGCACGAGAATGTGAAAGCAAGGAGTCTCTGTTGCAGTTCACTGAGCATAAAAAGGAGGAAGAAATACAGTCCTTAGAAAGTATAAAAAAATTACTGAATCCTTGCTTCTTATGCCATCACAGACCACGAGATGGGAATATCGTCCATGGAAGGACTGCTCACCTGGTGGCCTGTTTCAAGTGTGCAAAGATGCTGAAGAAAAAGAGGTCGCCTTGTCCAGTGTGTAGGAAAGAGATCGAGATGGTGATCAGAATCTTCATGGGGTAGTTGTGTTAGTTCGGGGCTCCTCTGCCAAAAGATTTCACACAGGTTTTCTTGCAGTCCCACAAAACCTAACTTTATAGCGCTCAGCTGGTGTATACCAAAGAGAATTAAGATGCAAAACTGACCAAGGACACTGAGGAATCCTCTGCATCGAATGAAGCAGCATCCAGTTTTTGATGTCCATTTAAATTAAAGCATGTAGGGAGCAGGGGGCGACTGACACATTGGTATCAATGCCCTAGGTTTGAAAGTGTCTAAATCTTTTAATTTCAGAGGTTCTTTGGTGTCGCTATGATTCTCTGTTTTGACAACTGGTCCTTGCAGAAAGCAAGTTTTGGAGAGAGTTATAACTTTGGCTGTTGGAGTGGTGTTCTCCAGTAAGTCAAATCCTGTGCAATGCCTTCGAAGGGAGGAGTCCGCATTTGAGAAATATGGTGGGGGGGGTGGGGGGGAAGGAGGGTGGGAGGGAAGGATAGACCAAGGAGATTGTAATTTAGGTAAGCCATTTCTCCAAGGATCAGTTTTCATGAGGGCAGTGAGAAGTAAATACCCTGTTTCTGTTAGTCTCTGATTTTCCTTTTAATGTAAGTTTGTTTGTTAGATAAGGTAAAGGTGCTCTTGCTCCTAGGCTTGAATAAGTCCTCTCAAACTTTTACTCTGTAGTTATCTCAGGTCATATATCAGTTGGCAGAAGAATAGGGTGTTATATTTTGCTTCTTGATCCTTCAGTTTGTATTGACTCTTTTTTTTTTTTAATTCAGATACAACGCTATGTTGGTTTGCATAGCTTTGTTGAAGCCTGTACAATGTTAGCTGAGAATCTGGCCTGCCAGTTGAGTTAAATTATAACAGCTCTGTGAACATTTTGGGATGTTCCTATAGCTCTTTGCTCACAGCTCCTTTGCAGCTCCTACCTTCCTTATTTCATCAGGCCAGCCTGGAAGAAGCTCTCTTTGGAGTGTGATGGAGATTTATTGACACATTGTGGACCTTTGAGAAGCAGAAATATTCCCTGTAGAGCACCAGGTTGCAGTTGGTTAGTCTGTGTCTGGTGGTTAGTCTGCTGTGCTTGGTGTTAGTTTTTGAATTCCTCCACTGACTTTCTTTCCCAGTGACAGCGCTTCAGATCTATTCGCAGCATTTGTATTATCCTTCAAAGCAGTGCATGGTCAATCAGCTGGCCATTAAAACTCAGCTAGGACTTGCAGTTTAAAGCTGAGCTTTCTCTGAGATCAAGTCCCAGTGTGTGCTCAGATCATCAGCCTACTGTCTTCCTGAGGGTTGGTGTTCAGAGAATGTTTCCCCATGGAGAGGAGCTTTGTTCTTCCAGTGTGTAGAAGGTGGTGGGGTGCAGCTCTAAAGCTGGGGGGAGTTATAGCAGGGTAAAGCGGTCATTGTCACGGCTTGCCCCGGGGCTCCAAGAACTGCCTGCAACCGTCCTGGATGCCCTGAGATCCCTGGGGAATGGGGCAGCCTGGTCTGTTCCTATTCTGGCTTTCCCCTCTGGGGAGGCTGCACAGGGCAGAGGCCTCTGCAGAGTCAGTGGAGAAGACAGCGCTGTGGGAGTGGGCATGGAGCACAACCTCTGCCCCGCACAGGTTTGCAGCAGACTTAAGAGCAGATCATTCACCTTTTCTGACCAGCACCATCTCTCTTTTAAAATGCATTTGCAAAACAAAGGGAATTTACTTCTCCCTCCCCCCATTTTTCTCCTTCATTCCTGCCTGATTCTTTTTTCTTCCCCTTACCTAGAATGGTGCTGAGGAGACAGGGGTAGCAGAGCAACTTGCTCTTTTAGTGTTCTAAGTCATTATTTATTTAAAATGTAAAGCTGACAAATACTTTTATGGCCAATCCAGTCTAGGATTCTCTCATGTGAGCAGGAGGTGTGGTGGAAGCATCTTTTGACATATTCTCCAGGGCTTTGGGAGAGCCCATACCATGTAGCATTAGCAATAGTGCCTTCACCTCTAGCTTTCAGGTATACAGACGCTTGAATTCAGTACAGTGCGTCAGTCCCATGTCCTTGGGACTGACATACACCCTATTTTGTCATCTTCTGTGTAATTCCCTCTCTGACCTAGAAGGTGCTTCACTCCTTTCTGAAGACAGACGTTCCCAGTTTCCTGCGGCAAATATTCATACTGTGCAAGCAAGGTGGGAAATGCTGTTTGGGCGGTTTGCTAGCAGAATTCAGGAGGAACGCACTCGCTCTGCTTTTGAGAGTCTGCGTGGAATCAGGAGCTGTTCCCTGCTCATAGTTAGGTGCTTCTCAAGGCAGTTTCCCATTGCTTTCCACACTCCTTCTGCTGGTCCAGTCCTAACAGGCCAGCTGTGCGGCCCCAACACTTGGCAGCAACCTGCTCTGTCAGAGTTGTTTCTCTGAAAAGATACTGGAGTAGATGCAATATGCAGTCACTGCCTATCACTGCCAAAAGATGGATCCCCTTTATATTTTGCATACTGTTGTGATTATTTCTATGTTGGCTATTATTTAGACTATTATTGTTGACTCTTATTTTCAGTTGTGTTTTAAAAAACAGAGGTTAGCTGTCTGGCATTTGCTGCACTATCCATAGTCCACAGAAGTCAGTCCACATAAAAGCCTAGTTACGGCTCCCTTAGTTGAAGGGCTGTTCAATTGAAGGTGGTGCACTTTAATCGTGTTAAGTTCAGCAGCCTTATCTCCTGGAATCAGGGAAGGGAGTTCTGCTGGGTAGTCTCTTCCCTTTTAAGTGGCTTGGGCTCAGCAGGGTACTTTGGAGCAAGCCCTTAATGCACTTCTGAATGCTGTGAATCCCCCCTCCGATTGCTAGTGAGAACTTAGGTTTTGCTACAAGCAGCTTTACTGAATTGTTCAGATCTGCCTACACTGAAATGTAATTTGCATTGACCAAAATAAAAGAAAATTGGGAGTGTTTAGGCTTGAGTAAGTTAGGGGTTAAATACCCATACCAAAATCCTATCAAGATATGTATGTAGGAAGTCAGCAATGTTTCCTGAAAACATACGGTGTCCTGAGGCGCAGCTCTCCCATTGTTAAGTGAAAACTGATTCCCTTGTTACAGTTTGTGGTAAAAAGTGAATCTGCAGGATAGCTTTCAGGGTAACACTCTTCATATCTGTGATTGCTTGTTCAGTTCAACAGTGTTGGTTAGGACATGCATTTACTAACTTCGTAATTCTTTTTAACTGAAATAGTTACTGGATATTACATACTAGAATGCTACATCTTATTTTCCCTCCTGTATAAGAATAAGCTATTGCGGTGTAAGCACAGCGTATATAGAGGTAACTGCCCAGGTTGTGGCTGGGGCTTGGATGGGGGGAGGCTTGGGGGAGGGAGGGAAGATGTTTTATTACTTTAACTTAAATCTAAATCTGAATAAATTGCAATTCACCAGGGACTGCTTTTTTTTCCCTGACAATTTTGGAAGTGCACACTTGAAATATAAGTCGAAGAAGCAGCTCAAAGCATTCAAGTATAATACTTATGTAGCAGTTGAGAGATATGCAGATGAGATGTTTCTGAGGTGGTTACTGCTTTCCTTTTCTACGGATGGGGCACTTAGCATGGACACCTATGTGGGAAGCCCAGGTTTTTCAGAGGTGCGGAGCATTTAGCTGAGATGGGTGTGAACCATGGATGCTCAAGACCTCTGAATATCTTATATTGGTGTCCCATAGCAAATGGTAGCGCCTTCTCTCTTACAGTGGTTTTACTATGAAGTGCAATATGAGAGAAGAGGTCCTAGAGATATCTTTAGCAGTTGTTGCCACATTTCTGTTATGAGTAGTATTGAGCGTAGCTGTCTTTTGATGCTCTGCTTAGTAAGGTTTATGTGTTTCCCTGCTTCTTCCTTCAGTGACATTGGTCACTGTCCCTTGGGAATGTGCACAAGTCTCACCTGCCCCTGTCCTGAAGGTGGTGTTTCATGCACA
The DNA here is from genome assembly GCA_003342895.1 of Casuarius casuarius. Lineage (NCBI taxonomy): Eukaryota > Metazoa > Chordata > Aves > Casuariiformes > Casuariidae > Casuarius > Casuarius casuarius. The sequence continues at coordinate 1,117,796 of PTFA01000104.1, read as the reverse complement.
AGATTCCTTGGCTTTTCAGCCAGAAGTTCTGGTACCATTTATCCCCAGAAATAGCAAGTTTTGTACTTTGATAGGTATTTAAATATAGTATGAGAACCATGAACCTCCCAACTAAATAGTGCCACTCAGTATATTATAGTGCTCTGCAGTGTGAAACCATATGTATATGCCTGCACTCTCTGTTTTGATAACCAGAGGTACACATGCTGCATTTACTCCTAAAAGTCTTTCCAGTTTTAAGTGCCTCTTCTCAGTTGCTCTCTGATTTGTTCACTAACGCACCCAGGATATTGCGCTTTTCTTATTGTGCTTATCTCAGTCTCCCTCCTCTGCTGGGATGTGTTATCAAGCTAAATTTAGCCTAACCAAAGCCATGACATCAATTATAAAGAGCCTCTAGTGCAGACCCCCAGAATGCTTATTTCTTCTGGCTGATGGGTATTCCCAAGAAGACTGTTGTGAACTTTCAGCCTGTGTGTATTATATATTTATTATGCTGCATGGCTGTGATGGAAAACATGTTGCAGCTAGCCAGCATGCTCTCTAGCCTTCTGCATCCAAACACTGATTGTGTCTGCTACTGAGATGCTATCCTTGCAGAAGAAAGTAGCTACTGGCCAAACCAGGGCTCTCCAAAGAGATGTAGATGCTGCCAGGATTCCCTGTTTGCATGTACGTGGAAATGGAGTGTTTCGAAACCCACTGTGGTTGCTTGCTTTTGCCTGCTCACTTTGCCTGTTCAGCGCATCTCTCCTGTCATGGAAGAAGACAGATGCTCTCACTGAAGGCCTTCAGTGAAGGCTAACCGTTTTGGAAGAGGGCATGATGAAGTGACTGAAAAAAGGATTCAGAGCCAGGGCACTGGTCTCTGTTCTTGCTTTGCTCCTGACTTGTTGCGTGAGCTGAGCAAGGCACTCTGTCAGTCCCGTGCATGCTCTGTAGCTGCCTGAACATCTGCAAGCAGTGTCAGGCTCCTTGAGGAGGAGGTGCTGCAAGGCTGTTCTGTCAAGAGCAAGAATAAGAACCACAGATGATGTGGGGGTGACACACTTTGTGTATGGAACATCTCCAGGAGCCCAGATGACCTTTGGACAGCTGCTTTTCTGCTCTGGAAGTCCTCTTTTGGTTATCTGCCCACAGAGGCTGGAATTTGCCTTGCTCCTTAGGAAGTAAGTGAGAACCTGCCTGTAACTGTCTGTTATCACTGGCCAGTAGAATGGTCAGCAGCCACAAGCTAGGCTGTACTTCCCATCAACTTGCTGTCTGTATCTGATTTTGATTAGTATGGTCAGCTGTTACGTTTACAGTCCTGTTTTTCTGCCACTTCGTAAGTGCATAGGTGCTATTGCCCTGGTAATGTGCATTTGCTGCCCACATACATGTATGGACACTCAGTGCCTGCTACACTGAGCAGATGCTTCATTAGCTTCAGACTCTCCGACTCCTAGAAGACATAACTGCCTTTGAGGATCTGTCTGAGAAGATACATGAAGAAGGCAGGAACATGTTGTACCTTTGGCAAAGATAATAAAGACTTGCTGTTCTGTAAAGAGTGATTTCCTGCCGGATCTCCCCAGCACCCTTCCTCTGCTGCATGTTGTTCCTGAATATATTTTTCTTGTTCAGAAAAATTCAGCATCTGACTACACACCCACACAGTCACTGCAAGAACCACAATCAGGAGAGCTCACTAAACAACATTTGTGTGTTTGCACTATTTAAAAAAGTCTTCTGCCACGAAATTGATGATCCGTTTTTGTTTCTTGCTCGTAATGATTTTAATTACATTGAGAGTATGGTAATGTAGGTTTATTTTTTCATTTGTACTGCGTTTCGGGGAAAACTTTAAGTAAAGACCTGTTACCAGTTAAGTAGCCTGTGATCTTTCTGTGTTCACCTTTTAAGGGAGGGGAAGACCTCTCATCCCTCCTAGGGTGTGTCTGCTTTGTGCTTGGGAGGGGTGTTGTAGCACAAATATGTGTCTGCAAAAGACAGCAAGAATGGTAGCAGGGGAATGGCATAGGCTTCATCTCCTGACCTAGCCTGAAAAAGGTATTTGCTGTGTTGCTTTGAAGCTGGAGCAGTTCTCCAGTCCCATTCCCAGCAACAGTTGTAGCTCCTGAAGATTCCCCAAGCGGTGGGGGAGCAGGGTGGAAACCACCATAGGATTTGCTTGTGCTAATGCAGAAGATTGCTTAGCCCTCTCAAGTTTTTTTCAAGCTTTCTGCTTTGAGTGCGGGGTGGACACCGCTGTGACGGAGCCATCACGCACCGTACGCCCCGTTGCACCCCGCGGCGTGCAGAGCTCCCCAGCCGGGCCGCTCGCTAGAGGGCACCCGCCGGCCGCTCCCGGTGTGGAGCTGGATGCTGGTGTTTCCCTGCAGCTCTCATGTCGTTGCCTTTAGGCTGTGCATGCTGAACCTTTAATGCTGACATAAATAGGTTGCACTGGGGGACATGAGTCCAAGGCTGGGATTAGGCTTTCCTCATTCACCTCTTGTTTTTCTTTTTTCTTTTTTTTTTTTCATTTTTTTTTGCAGTAGTAGCATCCTGGCTGTGCTTGCCAGAGAGGAGTGTCCCTGGTTTACGGTGCTGGTTGGAGACAAGCAGGCTGCACATAAGAGAAAGACGCAGCAGATGAGCACACTGTGCTCTTTGTGTTGTAAACTAGCCCCACGCACATGCCCAGCAGTGATCTATCACTAGTTGCTTGCCAAGGAGATGCTGCTTCATAATAAACAGCATCTTGATTGCTTTGTAGGAAAACAATGAAACTCCACCTGTGGCATCAGAACAGGAGGACCACAGTCAGGTCCCCTGTCTCTGACACAAGGATATCTTCTGCTGGCAGAAGGTAGAGTTGGTTGTATTTACGGTCCTGCTCAGCTACCCCTGCTTGTTCTCTGGCTGCGTTACTAAGAGCAGCTTTAGGTAGAACTGGTTTCCAAGATCACCTGTTGGCAGGCAGCAGGGTTGCACCCTGCAGCTGTTTCCATTCTGTCTCAGCTGTAAGAGCAGTATTTAGACTTGCTGGTAACCTCTGCCAAACTTTAAGTCTGCAGGGGAGGTTTGTGGCTCTGCCACTATAGTCTTGTCTGTGCAGCCTTTCCTTCCACCCGGCCAGCCAGTCCCCATGTGCTGCGAAAAGCAGGTCCCTTGGAAAAGGTTAAAGCACTCTCCTTTAGGTTTTGGGTGAATTGCTAGGCCTGCCTTGGCACTCCTCTCCTCCCTGCACCAGTGTTCGCTGAGGAGCTGGGCTCTGCTAGTGTCTTTTTACATATCAGCTGCCCAGATGTTTTCACCAAGCTGGCTAGGGGAAGGAGGCTGCTTCAGAGCGTCTGTGTCAGTCCTGTTTGCCAGGAGCTGTCTGTGCAGGAACAGCCTGTAAAACTTGGGCTCATAAGTCTGTTGGTAGGAGCTAGCGGTACTTCTTCCTCCTGACTATTGGGGTAAAGAGGCCAGAATCCAGCTCACTGAATCAAAACAGCCTCACATGTGCAAAGCCTAAGACTTTTAGCAGAAGTGCCCGTGACCCAAATGTGGCCGTTCCAGCCCCAAGAACAATCTAGGAGCCCACCTGACATGTCTGTTTAGGATGTCCAGCTGGAGCTTGCTGGAAACAAGCTGGAGCAGGGAGGCAGGCTGTGTGAAAGGGAGGCCTGCTAGCAAAGCAGGCTCAGTGAGCTCAGGTGTGCACTGGCATTGCACAAAAAAATGAGGTTCTTTAAAGAAAAGAACAAGCCTTTTTTTTAACAGCTAAAGCCTCATTAATTTAAGACTGAAATGGCCCCACAATCAGGAGCTGGCATTACAGTCCCAGCGGCGAGTCTGAACGTGGTTTGCAAGGAAGCAGCGTGAGCCCCTGAGCTGATGGGATCGCGGGAGGACCCACAACTTCACTCGCCTTCTGTCCTCCGCTCGCCATGGGGAAGCTGAATGAAGCGCTGCAGGTGCAGAGCCGTCTCCCGCACAAAGCATCGGCAGCTCTCAGATCTGTAGATACCTTCTGTTTCTGGCAGGCCAGACTGGCCTCTCTGTGTTTTGCCTTTGTAACTGCATTTAATAAGACTGCACTGGCTTTGCCTCACAGGAGAGCCGAGTCTGGCTCTGAGACGTTAACACCTCTGAGGTGTTAAAGCCTATCTTAAGTCAGGAGTGAGATGAATTTGCCACGTGTACTCCCGTTCCCCATGGCTTGTGCTGGGCTACATCCGGATTGGAGTTCAGGGGCCGGCTGGATCGCTCAGCCAAATCAGGAAAGGTATTTACCCTTCAATGGCATGTAAATGTTTGCAAATTGTTTTGAGCATGGGAACAGCTTTACAAGTGGTAGGTATTGCTATTTCTCTTTGGAAACCATGTTCTCTTTAAAATTGACGATGCAAAGACGAATGCTGTGAACAAGATATTTGACTTGCTACAATACTCCTATTATTGCTGTTAGCAGAGAGGATTGTAATCCACGCTGACACAGCCCTCCTAGGTCTGGATGTTATTCTCATTCGGTATAAAGCAACGCTTTCTTCATCATGACAGAGAACCCTTAAGTCTGACCCTTCCTTGGAAAATTGTATTTTCTGCTAATACCTAGAAATATAACACGATGCAGTCAGGCCTTTAAACCGTACGAACAAAATCCGAATGCATAGAGAATGTATTGATCTGGGTTAAAGCACAAGTCCACAGACATTTTGCCATCCGTCAACAACACTACGGCAGAGAATAATGAACCCGGTCTGTTATCCGGTGGGCAGCGCAGGCTTTATGTCCTTAACTATTAATCCTGTGCTATTACGGTCTGCGTGAGGAGTGAAGTTGGTAGCTACGTTGCTGTCACTTAGCAACCCTGAGTGGGCTTAATGGTGGGAACGTTCGAGTGTTCGCCTGGGCCCCGATTCTGCACGTGCTTTGAAGTCCCGCTTGCTCTCTAAGCGCAAGCAGGTGCCAGGTCCTGGGTGCCAGGGCCCCCAGAGCTCGCCCTCGCCCTGGCTCCCCTTCCAGCTCTCCCCTTAAGCTGCGAGCAGTTGCCCGGAGGAAGCAGTTTATTCCTGCCTTTGCTGACAGGGGATGTTTTATTTATCTCCTTGGTGACTTTATTTGGATTTAATGTTCTATAGGTGCCACTTTCATCTGTCTTCTCCCCCCTTTCCCTCAACCTCGTTAGGGTAATCACTGCATCCATATTAAATATTTACCGTTTTCTCTGTACTGGTGAGCCTCCCAGTTCCTTTCCACTTTCAATTAAAGATTTACTAGGCACACATTGCTGCTTATGCAAGGCCAACAAACCAGCCCCCCTTCTTAGGTTTTTAAGTGCTTCGTTATCATAGTTCAGCAGAGCACACCATAAATTAGGGCTAAAACACGCCAACACGTACTCACCCACCCTACAGAGCCTTGATTCATCCGGGCAAGGCTGAGCCAGGAAGCAGCAAAACAGCCCCCAGCAAAGGTGGGCTCCTGCCAAGCCGCTTCCAGCACAAGCACAGAGCAGCGTTAGGCGCCAGCTCAGCAGCAAGATCGTGTCTGCCCTTGGCAGAAGGTCTGGGCCCTCCAGAGTCCCCTGCTAGTCTCCCAATCTCTTCTTGCACGGCCTCAGCACCGCTGGGCGCTTGGGAGACGGTGCTGCTCCCAAGCAGAGTTACTGCTTTCAGCCCAGGCCCTTGGGCGGCAGATGACCAACGCGGTCTGCGTCCATTGATCCCGTGGCAAGAGCGCTTCGGTGTTAATGCTGCGGCTCCCAGCGTGAGAACTAACGGCTGATAAACGCTCGCTCGTGCTACGAGGGCCCAGGGCAGAGGCGTATTAGCTGCTTGGTGCGTAGAGGGCACAGGGTGCCAAGCGGTGCAAGGGAAAACATCCTTCAGGCAGCTGCAGGGGCTGTTTCCACGGCAGGTCTGGGTTCAAGTCTATTTAAAAGCCAGGGAGGACAGTGGTGTGCCGGCGGCTGCAGCACAGCACCCGCGCTGGTCCTCACCTCCCGAGGGCTGGGAAGGGGCAGGAGGTAGTGTCTCCGGGGGGCTCGTCCCCCCGGCTCGTCCCGCCGCTCCCACAGGCTCGGGTGCTCTGCTCGAGGGCTGCCTGCTTGCCGGTGTCTTTTCTGCGCTCAGTAAATACTGCGCCGGGCCATTGCTCTTATCCTTTACACTGCATTAAAAGAAGGGCACATCACTAACGTGTGGCAGGAGGGTGGGAGCCCTTGCCAGCCTGCAGCCCGGGCGGTGCCTGCAAGACAGACACAACCTCGGCCCATGTTAAAAAGCAAACGCAGGTCGCGTTTCCCCTGCGGTGCCTCCACCACCCGCGTCCGTGGCTCGGCGGGACCCCGGCGCCTTGGCTCTGCTGCTGCCTCGCGCGGGGACTTGGGGCTCGCAGCGCTGCGGGAGCACAGCCGCATCCTTCCACCATGCATTAGGACAGCAAAACACACAGAAATGGGGGACTTTCCCAGCACTCTCCTGTAATATTTATGATTAGCAAACTTTTGGGGATCAATATTTCATTGGGAAGGTGGCTGGGGTAATTCACACGTAGAGCATCTTTCCTCCGTCTGAATGAAGTCTGGACTATTAGGACTAATTAACTTTTCGCCAGTTACCTTTAGCGAACTAATGAATCTTTAATGTTAGCTGGGAATTTAATAATGGAAATCCAGTCAGTGACCTCAAAACTTAAAGCAGAGGTTGGTGGAGGGAGGCAGGTGGAGACAAGCAGCAGGAGCAAAGTGACAGACACGGTGGCAAAGCGAGGGAAGAAAATCCGACCAAGGTGGTTTGGGACCGAGAGACCGCTTCTGCCGGGATGACAGCTAGGCACGGCGACGAGGGCAGATAAAGCCAGGTATTTGCAGCGTGGCCGTTGCAGGTTGGCAGACCTGGTGCTGCCGGGTCCGAGGACCCTCGGGGACGCTGCCGGCGCGGAGCCGAGCCTGGTCCGCGCTGCCTCCGGCTGCTGTCGCGTGGCTCTGCCGGCAGCGGGAAGCTGCCAGCATTTCCAGGTGAGCTGCTGAGCCGAGGGGCTGAGAGGCACAATCAAAACTTTTGGCTCTTCCTCAGCTGCTAAAGTAGGAATTCTGGGCCAAACAGGAAAGGAAAGGCTTTTCCCCGCGGTCCTTCCCCCAGGCTCGACGCCAGCCCTCCTGCCCCTCCGGCGCCCGGAGCGGGGGCCTCTCCCTGCTCGTCAGCAGCCCAGTGGCTGTCAGAGACCTGCATTATTTATCCGCTCTGTAACATTTACTGGGATTTAGTGTTTAATAACTGTCACTCCAATATATCTTTTCTTAATCCCCTCAGATCTGTCGCTGTGGCAATTTTAAATATTTATCAACGCAGTTTGTGTGTTCACTGTTAAGGTTGCAATTTTCTTGTAATTAAAGATTTACAAGACTGCTCAAGATTTAGAAAGGATCGGTAAAGATCAAAGCGGGTTGGTGTTCGCACTAGAAATCGCCAGCTTTGCGGCGGTTTCCCGCAGGACCCCGCACTGCCGGCACGCGTGGGGCAGCGCAGACCCCCGCGGCGGCACCTTCTGCAGCGCCGGCATCTCTGCTGTGCTTGGCCGAGGCGGGTGCCCCCGGCACGGCGGGCACGGGGGCACGTGGACTGGTGTGCACCGGGGCGGTGGGAGCTTTCCGGTGCTTCGAGGACGGTCCCCGCGGGCCCCGGGGCGGCCGCAGCCGTTTCTGTGGTCGCTGTCTGCTCCCGTCGCTCGGGATTGTCGTTGCAGATTAATACTCATTTCTCATCAGCACGAGCGCTGCCCGCCGTTCTCTGCTCCCTCCTTTGCTTCCACTTAGCCACATGCAAATCCGAAATCGATCCCCTCTTCCTTGCCTAATTAAGATTTAATAGGGCTCCAGGGTGACTCCGTAGCAGTGAGATTACTCAGGGTGCCCCGCTCCTCCCGTGCCCCGCCGGGAGCTGCCGGCCGACCCCCAGGAGCGATGGCAGAAGGACGGAGGAGAGCGGAGGCGAGTCCGGGCGAGTGGAGGAGCAGCTGGCCAGGGTTCACCCGGGGCTGAGGCTGCAGCGATTTGGAAGTTCACGGAGTGGCTAATTGCAATTCAGGCCCCTGGAGAGGTCGGCATCTTCCCGGCCTCCGGCAGCACCGAGCTGCCCCAGCCCCGCTGCTTGCAATCAGCCTGATTTCAAGCTAAATTGCCCACTTGAACGCGGCAGGATCCACTTGGCTGGGCCGGGCCTGGGAGAGTGGTTGTTCCAGTGGGAAGCAGGAGCTGTTTCAGCTCTGAAAAGCTGGGAAGAGGGAAAGGAAATAAATGACCTGTAATCATTCCTGCTGCTCGGATCCTGGCCCCGCTGCTGCCTCCTCGCTTGGTTCCTCCTGACGGTGAGGGCACGAGGTGTTTCTCTGGTGGCTTGGGCAGGGCAGAGGCACCGCTGGGCTCCTGCTGCAGGTGCCCCGTAAGTCACTGAGCTGCTCTGTCCCCCCCATTTCAGTCCCCCTCCCCCCCCCCATGCAACAGCAGCGGAGGAGCGGCAGGGCGAAGCGCTGGCGTGTTTGCAGGGAGAGGTGCCTGACACGGAGATTGATGGGTAGGTTTTTCCTAAAGGTTTTTCAAGCTGCACCTGCTCCATCATAATGGCAGCTTGCATATGGATAACACCGCTGACATTTCCCAGGGAGGTCACGGGGTTTCATTTAAATCGTTCTGGAGGAAGTGCTGAAGAGAGGAGGAGAGGCCTGCTTTGATTCTTTAACGAACTAATAAATACGTGCCTGTTGCATGCCTCCCTGCGAGCCCGCACGGCTTGGGTTCAGGCAGGCAAGAGCCGAGGCGCGGGGCAGTGAGCGGGGCGGTAACGGCGGGTGGGGGACGTCCCCAGCGGAGCGCAGGGACAGGCGTGCTGGGACGGCTCTGCCCTCTCCCCATGCAGGGCTTGGCTTTGCATCGCTGCATCCTTCCCCGGCCACCTCCCGCTGCGGCCTCTCCTGCCCGTTTAGGTCGGAAGCTGCTCAGGACCTTTGCTCGGCCCCCGCCGCGGTGCGATGCGGGGGACGTCCCCTCCCGGCCCCCTGCCCAGCCCCGGCCCAGCCACCACCGCGGGATGCTCGGCGGCTGCAAGGGCTCTGCGCAAGAAGGACACAATGATGGAGCCATTCCAAAACCCGGTTTTATTAGGTGCTTAAAATAGAGCCTGGCACACGATGTTCTCAGTTGGATTTGTCAGGAGAAGCTAACTTGCATATGAGCTCCACAATGCTGTTTACACTGAGAAAGAGAGAGGAGGAGGAGGGACAGAGGGCAGAAGAAGCAGAAATGAGGACGTTACTACTGTTCTCAAAGTGAAGGTAATGAAAACAGGAGAAATTAAACCTGACGAGCAGCTAAGGACGAGGGTTCGTGGGAAAGACACCAGTGCCCAGGGGCCGGACCTGACGGGACAGGCTGGAGAGGAGCAATCCCCAGCCAAGCCTTTTACATCCGCAACACAACCTCAGGTTGTGAGGAGGACACGTTATTTCTAATTCGTAGGTACGCCGCGGGCCGGGTTTGCCCCATCAGCCGGCGCGCGGCGGCGCTGGGACGGCGTCGGGAGGAGGCAGGCTGGTCCCCGAGGCGCGGGACGGCGAGCAGCCGGGGCCGTCCCCGAGCAAAGGGATGCGCGGGGCGAAACGCATGCGGGGCTGCTGCAAGACACCCGCTCGCCTCGGTCCCCGCGAGGGCTCGCGGCCGCGGGGTTTGGGCGCGGGGGCCCTCAGCCAGCGTCAGGCCGGGCAGAGAGGCCGCTCCTGAAGCATTTCATCCAGCACCGTGCCCGGGAAAACTGCCTAGTGCTTTAATAATAAATGGCAACAGCGATAAATAGTGAATGAGGCTCCTCCAGCGCTCTGCAGCTGATGTCCTCAGGGCAGCTGAGGGGGTATGGATGGGTCACAGGAAAGCTCCCGTTTCGGGGGGACAGCCCGAGGGCACGGACCAGTGCTGAGGGACATCCCTGGCCCCCGCGGGTCCGCTGCCCGGCCGAGGAGCCAGCAGCAGCCGGGCCGGGGGGAGCCGAGGTGCATCCCGGCCGCCTCCGCTGCTGCAGCCCCTCACGTCGCGCCCGTTTCAAAGGCAAGCAAAGGAATGCCTGTTTCCAAGGTTTTAATCCCTGCTTTGTGGGCGTCGCTTTTAGCTTAGAGCAGACAACGCAGGCAGCAGTTGGACCTTCGCCCCCGGCAGCAGCCGCAGCCATGATAACAACCATCAGCGATGCTTTTTCTCTACACCTACAAAATTACAGCCTTCCAGGGGCTCCGTGTTTGCCTTGTTCAGGAGCTGCCTACATTTCTGCCGGGAGCGAGAACAAGATCGTTTTGAGCGTCGGAGGCGAAAGGGAGAGGAGCGCGTTGCCGCCCGGGCGGCTGGGACCGAGCCGCTGCCTAACGGAGAGGAACAGCATTAAATTAAGGATGTGTTTACGCTGGGGAAACGCCTCAGCAAGTATTTCCACGGATGCTAGCACCGATTTAGCTGAACCGAAGGGCATACATTGTATGTGTAAATCCCCCATCGTAAAAAAGGCCAAAAGGGCTGTTTTAGGCCCTGAGTTTGCAAACGTTTCGCCCCGCGCACCCGAGCGGCTCCGCTGCCGGCGCTGGGGCTCCCCAGGCGAAGAGCCGGGGCGGCTCGTGGCCAATTCAGCGCCGTGTTTAAGCCCACGCTTAACTTTCAGCACATGCCTAAGGCCCCGTGAGATGCCACCGGGTCCCRTACACGTGCTGAAGTGGTTCGGTGGATGGCGACGGTGCCGAACGGGGGCCGGGGAGAGCTGTCACCCTCTGAAATAACCACCTGGCAAAGCAAGCCCCGATGTGGGTCCCTGCACCCTGCACGTCGCCTTCGGGCAGGCAAACGGCCTCCTGCAAGCCGAGGGCCACCGGCTGCCCTTCGCCGAAGGCTCCGCTCCCTCCCTCTCCCTTCGCTTCTCCACCGGTAACGTCTCTGCTCATCTGCGCTCTCCCTCTCTCTCTTTTTCCAGCTGGTTCCCAAATCACCGCTTAATTCTTAAAAAGCAAACCAAAACCACGCAGGTTTTCCAAACAGCGCGACCCAGCCCCGTGACACCCCCATCCGCCGCCACCGACGGGAAGGGGCCGCTTGTGCCTGCGGTCTGCAACCCTGGCTGGGGCGCGAGCCAGCGCAGACGGGGACCGACACTGCCCACTGCTACGTTTCATTTGCAATTTTAATTGCTGATCAGAGAACGAGAAGCGAGGACAGCGCAGGAGAAGAGCCGCTGCATCCTCCACCCTCCCCTCCATCCGCGGAGGGCCAAGCGCGGCCGGGCGGCTTTGTTCTCGCAGCCCCCCGCACATCAAAGCCTCCCGCCTGCGTCTGAAGCAGGGCTCCGCTACCACGAAGCCCTCTAGCTACACCAATGCACAAAGGATTTTTCTTCTTCTTCTTCTTTTTTTTTTTTTTTTTACAAAAACAGAAAAGCAAGAATTTCCTCCCCCTCTTTTTCTCCCCTGTTTTTCCTTCTCTTTTCTTCCCTTTTTTTTTTTCTTTTTTGTAACAATATCCACAAAAGTTTACAAAATAGCCTTGAAATTACACTTGTGGGATGTGGGATCCAGCTGACTCTTCCTGGCAGAAGTCAGCCGGCTCGGCAGAGTTGCCGCGAGCCGATTAAGAGACGTGTCGTCAGGATCATTTTTTCTTGCCCTGGTCGCCCCCTTCCCCTCCGCGTTCCTCTGGCCGATCGCAGGCGAGCGAACGGCAGAGCTGCGGGAAGGGAGCCGGGGTGGGTTTGTGGCTGATTATCTGTGACTGCTCAAAAATGAAAAAAACCCAACCCCCCAAAACCCAGAACGTGTACCCCAAAGGGAAAGGCCTTTTTCTTGTGTTTCCAAAACAGGGACTGTCCAGCAAGGAGCTGACCCAGCCGGGGTGTCGCATCGGTGCCGTGGGGAAAGGGGTGATCTGCCGATCATCCGTATGGCTGTTCGGAGGCTCAGGGCATCGCTCCCGGTGCCCCCCCGGGCACAAGCACCGCTGACACCAGCCCCACCGGTGCCTCTGAGCCGCGTGCGGATCCGGAAGCTGCCGGAGACCCAGGCGAGGGCAGGGCCGCGACGGGGCTCTGCAAGCCCCAAGCTGGCTCTGCTCTTCCCACCTGCCACACTGCTTTGATAGTCAAGTCCTTTGTTTGCTTGAAATCCCTCTTTTTTTTTTTTTTGTCTGTTTTGTTTTTGGTAAAAAACAGTTTTTCCCCGCCCACCCGCCCTGCACCGTCCCACGGCCGGCCCTCGCAATGCGTTGGCTTTCAGGAGTCCAGGGGGGTCGCTTGCACCTCCACGGCGAGGAGCTTCTCCCCGCGCTGCCCCCGACCCCAGTGCCGGATGAAGGGCGGGTAGATCACGCGCACCGAGGAAGCGCCTGGGCTGCATGGCGCGCGGCGCGGGAGCAGCTCCGCGGCACTCCGGGGCTCTGCCCCGAAGGAGCCGAAGCCGTAGTGACCTACGAGGCTGGCGGAGAGCAGCAAGATGCAGAGGACCAGCATTGTCAGGATGCTCTGCCTGCCCCCCAGGAACCTGTAGCGGTAGCTGGCCTCTTTAGTCCTGGCATTCACGCAAGCCACCTTGGCCTGCAAGTCTACAAAGGCCACGTGGAGGCAGGCCCAGTACTCAGTGTCCTGGTGGAGCCGGGTGATGTTGTACACGTGGGTCCCTATAGGGATCCGGGCCACATTGGTCATGCCCAAGTTGGAGCTAAGCAAGAAGCTGGACCAGGTGAGGTTGGAGGAGATGGTGTTGAGATGTGGCTTCCAGGCAACCAGGATGTGGTAGGCCTGGACTTCCATCACCACCAGCTCCAGGCTGTCCTCACTGAGCGGGAAGGAGCTATTGACCATAACACTGATGCTCTTGGTGTCTGCACCAAGGAGGTTGTGAGCCACGCAGGTGTACAGCCCAGCCTCCTGAGCGGAGATCCTGTAAATCTCCAGTGTCCCTTCGGGGTGCACTTTGTACCGCCCATCTTCCGTATAGGGGATCAGCTTAACACCCGAAGGGGTGACCCAATAGATCTCCGGCTCCGGCTCCGCCAGAGCTCGGCAGTGCAAGGAGATATTCTCACTGTCTGCAACCTCAAGATGGGAGGGGAAGCTCTTGGCAGAGATGAGAGGCAGGCACCGGTCCGTCATCTCCCGGAAGGGGACGTCTCGGATGTGCCTCCTCTTCAGGTCTGGGGGCTCAGCGCACAGGGTAGACTGCGGTTCAATGAAGCGGATGTGGTTCTCGGTGCTGTTGACCCAGCGGATGACGCAGTCACAGCGGATGGGGTTGCTGTGGATGCTGATCTCCTGCAGGTTGGGCAGGGACTCAACCGTCTGCTTATGCAAGGCACTTAAGGCGTTGTTGTTGAGCATGAGGGTTTCCATTTGAGGAAGGTGGTGGAATGCGCTGGGGTGGATGAAGGACAGCTTGGGGTTGTTGGTCATGTCTAGTTTGGTCAGCTCAGGGAGGTTGATCAAGGCAAATTTGTCTATGGAAACCAACTCCTCCATGTTGTTAAGCCCCAGCTCTTTGAGGTGTAGCATGTTCATGAAGTCACTTTGCTTAACCCTCTGCAAGGGGTTTTTATTCAAATCTAGGAACTTGAGGCCAGGAACTTGCTGCAGTGCACGCTTGGGGACATTCACGAGCTTGTTGTCATAGAAAGAAAGGCTCTCCAGGCTCCGCAGGCCTTCCAGCGCATAGTCCGAGATCTCCCTCAGGTTCATCCCAGCCAAGACCAAGCTCCGCAGGTTTGACAAGGGCCTGAAATTCATATCCAAGATAGCATCCACCTTGTTGCCTCCAATCATGAGGATCTCAAGGTTGGGGAGCATCTGGAACCAGCGGCTGTCAACTGTTCTCAGCAGATTGGAGTTGAGGTGGAGCCGGAGCAGGCTGCCAAGGCCAGAGAAGGCCCGGGGAGAGATCCTGCATAGCTGATTGTGGTTCAGATACAGCTCCTGCAGGTTGCCCAGGCCGGGAAAACTGTTGTCAGGTAGCTCAGCCAGCTGGTTCTCCTCCAGATGCAGGCTGAGCAGCTGGGGCATGTTCTTCAGGCCAAAGTCCCAGACGTCAGAAAAGCTGTTCTGCGACAGGTCCAGCTCTGACAGGTTTTTGAGATACTCCAGCTCGCTCTGCTCGAGCCTGGCAATGTTGTTGCTTTGCAAGAGCAGGGTCTGCGTCCCCTCCGGCAAGTCTGCAGGCACCGCGGAGATGAACAAGTCATTGCAGTCCACGGTGGCAGCCTCCCGGTACACAGAGCGGGGAGTGTACCACGGCCTGATCTGGCAGACGCACTGCAGCGGGCACTTGACCTTCCAGGGCACAACGGGGATGGCGGTGGCAGCTGCCACACAGAGGAGAAGCAAGCTCGTTTGGAAGCGTCTCATTTTCAACTGGAAAGACCAGCTTCCCTCCAGGCAGGGAACGCTCACGGGGCACATCGAGAACAGGGCACTGAGCGTCAGCAGGGTGGAAACGACGTCCCCAGGAGAAGATCCCCCATGCAAACCCCGTGCACCATTCAGTCCCTGCTCCCAGCAGCGCTACGGCCCCCGCTGGCAGCCGCCCTGCCTGGCCCTCCCTGCTGAAGGAGTCGTAACATGCCAGAGTGAGGCTCGTTGCTCCTTTAATCAGAACTTCTCCTTTTCTTCCTCACCAAATGATTCATTTTCGCACTTTGCTGCATTTTTCAGGTTGCTCCTCAAGGTCATTCCTGAAAGAGGCCAGACAACAAGCTGTGTTAGAGGAGACCTCGTGCACGTGGCAAACAAGCACGTCAGAGAGAATAAATGAGCACGGGGAGGGCTGCCGAGGCAGAGCCCCGCACACGGGAGCTCCAGCGCCCTGCCCGGCCCCGTGGCAGACTAACGCGTCCATTTAACCCATTTTATATTCATAGCATTAAACGTTCCCTCCTAGCCCAAGAGTCTTTGGGCGTTATCCCAACCTTTGCTCCCTACAGCCATCGAGTGGGACAAGGAAGAAGTGTCCCTGCAGGCAGGCGGCCGCCCAGCTGCCTCTTGCAGGATTTTGGCACAGCTTTTTTGGGAGAGGGAGAGCAGATAGCCCCTGACATGAGCTTTTTTTCCCCAGGATCTGCATTTACTGCCCCTGCATTTGCAAGGGCTTCCTAAGCTTCATCCAGCTCCACGCTGGAGCGGACGCATCCCGGCCAGCACACTCCTACCCTGCACACGAGCATCTCACGGGGTTAGTAAATCCGGGTGGAGGTTTTACAGTCTCCAGTTCCTGTTTGCTTTGGATAGGGAATAGATTATCTGTAGCCCCACACAGATCAATCTCATCCTTTTTAGCGTGAACACTAGTCGAGCAGTAAAAGAAACTAAAGCTTGTTTTCCTTTGGATCTGCCCCTTGCAGTCAGCCAGGCTAGCTGTACTTTCCTCTCTCTCCAAGCACAGATTCCCATTTTCTGATAAGGCTGCTGATTATTGCAGCCGCCACCAGGTTTTTCCTGTGCTGAGGGCTACTACGATCACAGTCACTATCAGAAGGACCTGAAAATCCCCAAGCCCCTGAGCAAACTTAGACCTCAACATTTGATATAGCAGACACGGGGGGAGCAGGCGGCCCAGAGTTGATGGGGAAGAGAAAAGCAAGCTTTTAGGAAGGAGCAGAAGGCTGCACAACTGGGCTGCAGCACAAGGACTCAGCAAAGCTGAAACATCTCCAGACCTCACAGATTGGAGACTGCTGTGGTTCCTCCTCTACCTTCCTCTTTAGCTTCTCCATTAGGTTAAAATTGCTGGTTCTGAAGGATGAGCGTTCCCAAAGTCAGCCCTGGCTACCTGCCGTCCCCCATCCTGCCCGAGGCAGTGCAGGGAGCCCAGCAGGTCTGCAGCGAGCGCTCACAGCCAGGCTCCAGCACAGGAAATCTCACCCTGCCAAGCCTCTCCCTTGGCCCAGGTCTCCCTGGCCCCTGCCTTCTTTGAGGGTCTCTAACCAGCTCTCATCTCAGCAGGAGGAGAGAGCAGAGAGACAGAAAGATGGGGAGAAACCCTACAGAGAGCAGCCTCTCAGACCTCTGCCCCCACCTCCCTGCAAGGCAAAGTCAAGCAGCCCCCACTCTGCAGCTGCTTTTAAAGCTAAGGGTCAGCAACTGCCATCAACTGCAATCAGCCTTAACTGGGCTCATCAGTGGCTCCTGGGTGAAGGTAGAAACCCCAATTAACTCCTTCCATGCTGGGTGCAAGCCTGGCTCAGCCCCTTGCTGGAGAAGGTGGGTTTGAGGTTGGTGGCTGCTGCTTTCCCAGGTGCACAGAGCTGCAGCACGAGCGCAAAAGCCTCCGGCTCAAACCCGGGCTGGGCAGCAGCCACGGCGAGGGAGCAGAGCCACGCTGTCCCTCCATGTCCCTCTGGTCAGAGGATGCTGGAGCCAACCTCCAAGCCGCCTTTGATTTTTGGTTTCCTACAGCCCTTCTGACCTGCGCTGATGCAACTCAAACCCAGCCCCAAAGCTTTCCTCCGTCTTAAAAGACTCTCTCGCAGCAGGAAAAACATTACAAAGCGGCCGTAGTGGGAAAAGAAAGTTTGTCTCCAAGCCGCTGTATTTTATCACCCCCTGCTCTCCCTATAAAGGCTTCCAACCAAAGTTTATTCAGCCTTGACGCATCCAGGCCTTGCACCAGAATTGATCCCCACGCTTCCTCTCTTGCCTGCTGCGAGGGCATTGGCTTTTAAACCGTCTCCTGGAGAAACAGCATTAAAGAAGAGGAAGGCTGTATTGATTTCCGCATCCTTCTGATGGACCCTCATCTTTCTTTTTAAGTGCACAGGCATTTCTGTGACTATAAATCTCTCTGGCCATTAAAATATTATAGAATCTTCTCTCCTTAAAAAAATAATATGGAGGAATATTTTTTTATATCCTTAAGGCTGTGAAGAAGGGCCCAGAAAAAGTACCTTGGCTCTAACTCCATTTTTATAGGAAAGACTCACTAGCTCGGCTTTCTGGTGATATCTTTATAGGCTTCGTGTTCAGCATGGGGTTTTATCACTTTTGCCCAGCGTGGGACCGGGTTGCAGAACTGATGGCGGCAGAAAGTCTTGAATGCAAGATGATGCTGTAACAAGCCAGGTGTTTGGATAAGTAGTAGGATTGGCGCTTATAGAAAAATGTAATTTTTTTGGAAACCCTGGATACTGAACTTCATACTTCATGGTTTCAAATGAGTGAACTGAACGGGGGGTTCTGCCGCCTCCGTCTGCAACCCCAGCCGGTGGCAGGCTGCCGAGCGCCCCAAACTCGTCGGGGGGAGAGCGGGGAGCTTGCGCCGTCCTGCTCTTGCTGTGCTCAGCACGGCAGCCCAGACGCAGCAAGAACCTGCCAGAGAGGAGGAAACCGGCTCAAACGTGCACTTTCCGGGCAAACGCTCAGCTCTCTGCCAAGCCAGCCCCAGCTGATACCCCTCAGATGCATCTTTCAGTCCTGCACAGCAGAGACGTGATACTAAACCCCCTCCCCTCGCTCGAGCCTGCTCTGGAGCCGTGTTGTACCCTTACGCCTGTAGCCAACTTTCTTGGCAGCCTCCTGGGGCCGGTCCCACTTCCCCAGGGCAGTGCCGGCCCCGCGGCAGCATCCCCGCGCGGAGGCTCCCGGGCCGGTGCCTGGCGGCGATGGATCTGCCGTGAGTGAGTTTAACTTCAATAAAATTCAATCTCTTCCTGGGGAGATAAACCGCCGCGAAGAGGAAGGAGAGGGATGGAGGGAGCGAGCACCCAGCGCTGGCACCGCAAGCAGCAGCACCGCACGCAGCAGCACGCCTGCCCTGCGCTGCTCCCGCGGGGCTGCTCCCCGCACAGTGCTTTATTCGACCCCGTCCATCCGCCGAGGGGTTTCGCGTGCCCGCGTGGTCCCCCCGGGTGGGTGCATGCAGGGAGGCGCGTGCTGCTCACCCGGGCCCTGCACCTGCCGTAGGGCCCTGCTCCCGCGGCAGCAGCGGTGCCGGGGACCCGCACGGCGAATTCCTGCAGCCCGACCCAAACGCACGGGGCGGCAGAGAGAGAGGGGCAGGCGAGGGCAGCAAGCTTGCAGGTCGCCTTTTATCCATTGCACAAGCGGCACTGAAGTCTGCCTCATTATTTCTTAATTAGGCGCCGAGGAAGGCTGTAGCTAGCATGCAAACTCATTTAGGCTTTTCTGGCACCGCGCCGGGGAGCGGCCGCGGGAGGCGACAGCACCTCCGACCCGGCAGAGTCGGCCCCGGGGCCGCGGCAGCGAGCGGAGGCGGCGAGGCCGGGGGCTGCCGGCGGGTTTCCCGCGGCCGGGCTGGCGGCTGCCGCCTGCTCTCCCCGGCAGCGCCCGCGGCGCCTCCTGCTATTTCGGGCTCTTCCTCGGCGTGGGCTGCCGCGGCGAGAGCGACAGCAGGGAGCTGGGGGACGCGTCTGCTCCGGGTTTATTTTTTCCAAGAAACGCAGAGCCAGGGCAGTGGGGACGTTTGTTGCAGCGCCCTGGGACAAGAAGGAAAGTGCCCCCGGGTTCTTCTTTTTCTTTTCCCTCCTGTTGAAACTGCATCTCCCCGCGCCGCCCCGGGATGCCGCTTGCCTCTGCCCACGGTTTCCCTGCATTTGCCCAGGCTGGCGGAAGGAGGGCGCAGGCTGCCCTGCGACGAGCCGTGGTTGCAAAGAAGCAATCGGCAGCACCAAAGCCCGAGGCAGCCGGGGCAATAACCCCGCAGGCTGGCTCCAAGGGGCTCTGCCGGGAAGCGGGGAAAAGGCGCTGGTTGGGTGGCCAGCGGAGAAGAGAAAGGACTAAAAGCAGCCCTGCTAATCCGGCTCCCCCTCCCGCCTTTCGCAGCTTCTCACCTCCCATCAGCCACGTAATTAAATGCACCACACGGCCAGTTTTAGTGCTCTGTTTGCCAAAAAAAATACGCGAATGCGCTTCCTTGACCTTGAGCGTCCGGTGCCGCCCTGGCGGGAGGCCTCTGCCCACCTCGGACCTCCCCGGCCTGAATTCGACCCAACCCCGTGGTGTTTTGGGGGCTTGAGGAATCGTGTCCCTCTCCGCCCGTCCCCATCAGGCCAATACAGCCGGGAAACGAGGATGGAGGGGACGAGGAAGCGATAAGGAGGCAGACTACGAGATAAAGAAAGCGAGGAAGGACTGGAGATGAAAAGAGGGATTAAAAAAGGAGCAAAGAGATGAATGGAGCAGCAGCAGCAGAGGCTGCGAGAGCCGGGGGGAGCGGGAGGGGAAGGGAGCCGCGGAGCAGGGGGAGAAGGGCTGGGCGCAGCTACGCGAGAGCAGGCAGAAGCCCAGGGAAGGAAAAAAAAAAGAGAGAAAAGCAGCAAGAATGAGAATTGATGAGGCACGGAGAAGGGAAGAGTCTTTTCATCAGCAAGTTTGCAGGATGAAGCCGGGAGATAAATCACCGAGTGGAAGGAGCCTTGGTCTCAGTGCTTGCACTGGCTGCCTCTCTCCCTCTGTCATCTGTCTAATAGCCCGGCATCGGGAGATAAATGGCTGCAGCTGAGTCCTGGGCTCGCTCCTTCCCTCCCCGCTCCCTCTCCGCAGCGAGACAGGCCTGCCGCTTCCCCGGCTCCCCTCGGCAAAGCCCCGCGAGGAGCGGCAGGCGGATGCTGGGGAGGGCATCCCCCCCCTTGCTGCTCTTTGCTCTTTTGGAGGCTGCGGTTTGCAGCTGCAGCGGGAGACGGTGCTGGCGGGGGGAGCCGAGGACCCGCATGCCCCCTGCGATGTGCACTGCGTGCCCCAGCCTGCCCGCGAGCCCCCAGCCCCACGGCAGTGCGATGAACAGCCCACGACGTCCATGTGTCCCCCCCCACGCGCTGAGCATCCCCGGCTCCGGGGCTGCAGCAGCTCCGGAGGCTGAAGCTGCCTTGAACATGATAATCAACCCCTGCAAGGTCTCGGGGCGGATAAACTCCCTGCCCCTAGGGGCACGGCCATACAGCATCCCTAGACCGAGGGGCTATCTGACGACCAGCGCTCAGGCCGAGCTGTGGTTTCCCTGCCGGTTCCCCCCGCTCGCAGCTCACCTTGCCCTGGATGTCCCGGCGCGGCACACGCAGGTCCCTCCCTAGCGCTGGGGTCACCTCTCCCTGCTTAAACCTTTGCGTAAACGCTCTTACGGCATTGATTAGCAATGAAACCAGCGGTAGTTAAATAGGATTCTGCATCAATTACTTGCAGACCCTTTGAAATGAGGTACTCTGCCGTTATCTGAAATGCTCCTGTATCATTTCTTTACCTCGCAGGAGATGCTGCACTGAATCCTGCTGGCCCCACGGCCGGAGCCGTCCCCGCGCGGCAGAATGGGCTGCACCACGGACACGCTCGGGCCATCCCGGCCGGAGACGGAAAAGCACCGTCGCGGTGCGGCAAATACATCCCGAGGGATCATTAAACCGCACGCGTTCTGGATCGGCCGCAGACACAGCCGTGGTACTAATGGTATCTGTTAGATAGCTGTTAATCTTGAATAAATGTTTTTAATGATCTCCTGTTTAACATACAATAACCGACTTATTAAATCTCAATTAAGCCACGGAGGTCAAGTCGCTCTCTGGGGCTAATGGTGGCAGGGAGGATGTGGAGATGTAACTCCTTGGGCACCAAGAAAAATAAATCATTCAGACGTAATATACTACCGCAAGGCTTTTTCCAGCGTATGGGCCACCTGGAGCGGCCGATTGCTCGGGGACGGGGGAGGAAGGACCCCGGCACCGGGCTGGCACCGGGCGCTGCACCGCACAGCCGGCCCCAGAGCGTGCCGCTGGGCTCGCTGCCCCGGCCGTCACCGGCACGGTGACCCGGCTTCTGGGGATTTCTGCAGTGACACCGCCAGGGAGGACACCTGGGGCGGGAATAGCCGCCGGGATGCTCTGCAGGCGATTGCAGCCAGCTGACGCCACGATAGGAAACGGCAGAAATTGCGGTGTGAGGTAGCGGGTGCTTGAGCGGGGGGGGGGAAATGCACCCAGTGCCTGGGCCCGGCGCCCACCCAGGTCCTCGCTGCGTTGCGGGAAATGGCCATTTCGGAGCAACCCTTCCAAAGGGTCTTCCCTTGCAGGAAGGTCTCCCAGCCGCAGCCGAGGCCAAAACAGCCAAAGCCCCAGCCAGGTTTCCCCCGGCTGCCCGGGCGACGCATGAAGACGCCCAGGGCGAGATGCCCAGAGCCGGGGAGGAAACTCTGCAAACCAGGATGGGAAAAATGAGGGATGCGGTAACCTGCCCCAAGCCATGGCCGGGCACCTCGGAGGAGGGGACTCTGCAGGTCACCCGTGTCCTAAGCTTTAATTCGCTCTCATTGCTCACGGAAGACGTCCCTCCTTGGTGCAATTCCTTTTTTGGGTTAAACCCTGGGTTTGGGGGTCAGGATGCAGTTCCCATCTCAGCCCCGCGCTGCAACTGCGGCAAATAGCTCAGGCTTGCTTTTCCGAGGCGCTGCGCCCTTACCGGCCCGGCGCGCGAGGCACCGGCAGCAGCAAGCGCCCGGTTTGCAAAGCAAATGCATCCTCTGCCTCCCTCCTGCAAGCCAGGGCCGTCTCGGCACTGCCGCCGCGGAGCTCGCGGCTCGCAGCCCGGCTGCTCCGCTCGCAGCGAGGACGATGCTGCCACAAATCTTGGCAGGGAGTTTGCGGCCTTGGTGAAAATAAAAAAACAAAAACAACCAAAAAAAAAAAACCCCCCAACCCACACTGAATCTCCCCCGTAACGTGGCAACGGCTCCTCCTGCACCGCCGCGAGCTCCCTGATCTGTATGCCTCGTCACAGCCGCGCCGGGCGCTGGGCGAGCGCCATGGCAACGCGCTGCTCTTTAAACACAGGAGTTTGTGCTGTGATCGCAAACAGCATTAGGCAATTTAATTAAGCAGCTGGCAAAGGAAAAACTTTGTCTGTTTGAGGCTTTTTTTTTTTTTTGGCTTTTTTATTAAATTCCAGCGTATTATGCAGCTCTGCGCCTCTGCTGTCTGGTTCGAGGGGCCGGAGGATGCTCCCGCCCCATCCTCCCCCCGGCTTTAAACCCAAACAAAACCGGGGCGTGTGGCAAGGCGGCACGGAGCGAGGCAGGACGGACCCCCGGCGCGGGCCGGTGCCCGGGTGCCCTGCAGCCGTGCGGCCCTGGGGCCATCCCGGTTTTTCCCCCGGGAATCACAGGGCTGGTTCACAGGTCACACAGTTCACTTCTGCCTCTGGAAATGTCTTGCAAAAGCGAACAGGAAGAGCTGGCTGAGCTCCGCTCCGGACCACCGGAATAAATAAGAGCCGGGAAGATGGATTCTCATTCTCAGCTCACAGCCGAATCGGTCTTTACTCTGTAAAATTTGCATCGTTTAATGAAATTCATGCTGCGCTGGCCTGCATCTCACTGCATTTTGGAGGCTTCTCCAAGGAGCAGCAGCGTTTCTGGGCTGCAGGAAGAGCCGAACGCGGCCTGCGTCCACACCTGCAGTCGGACCCCTTTCCTCGGGACTGCTGCGCTTGCAATCGGGCTCAGAGAGTATTTTCCTGGCCTGCCGGAGGCCTGGCGCCGCGTCTCACTGTGCCGTGGCATTACTGTATCATAAGCAAGAGTGAATAGTCTTTCCCACGCTGTTCATAATTTTACAAGCACCTATCTCCCCCTGCCCCCCATCGCTTTTACAGCCTGAAGAGTCCTAGTCCGTTCTGCTTTTCCCGCAGGGACCACCGCACAGCTCCAGCCCCCGCTGCTCCCCTGCCCAGACCCGCTCCTGCCCTTCCCAGAGAGGCTCCCGGCGCTGCTCCGTCCGCAGGCGCGTCGGTGGCTTTGCTCCGCCGCTTTATTTATTTCCTAATAATCCCCACGTGCCGTTTGCCCTTTCCGGCTGCTGCCGCGCCGTGTCCCTGTTTGCAGCGAGCTAGCTCCGGGAGCTTTTTTCCTGAATAGCAATAGCTAATTTAGAGCCCTTCACGGTGCAAAAGCCGTCGCTGGGCCTCTCAGAGCCGAACGTGTGGTTTCAAATGGCATTTGGCTCCTTAATCACCCAGCGGCGTTAGCAGATGCTGTCTGCGATCAGCAAAGCTCGGCGTCGCGGGCGCGCAGAGCCGTGGCTTCGGCGCTCCCAGGGAGCTGCATGCCCAAATCCTCAGCTCCCAGTGCAGCGGCCAGGACACGAGCCAGCCTTCCCGGCCGCCGCATCCCGAGCTCCCCAGGGAGCCTGTTTCAGTGCCGCGCTCCCCCTTCGGCTGGGCAGCTCGCAGGGGGCTGCAAATGGGGTGCAGACCCCAACCAGCAACGCACACCCCGACCAGCACTGTGCACCCGACCAGCACCGCACAGGCCCCTCTCTGCCCGGTGCACGGCCGGGATGGAGGTTCTGGAGCCGGTGCCACCCTGGCTCCCTTCCCCGAAACGGCTCGCGCGGGCGCTGCAAGGTACCAGGAGCTGCACCGCAGGCACAGCCCAGCGCTGGTACCGCCGCGCCGCGGCCGAGAGGCATCCAGCCCCGGCCCTGTAATGAGCTCCCTCGGTTCGCCTCCCCGCCGCGCGGGAGAGCGGCGTGCTAAATAATTCAGGCACCTTCCTGAACTGCCTAGAAAACACTCCAGGTCTTTCCTAATGAGCTCGCCGCAGCCCCTACGCTGCGCCGCGCCGGCAGACGGCACCGCAGCCTCGTCCGCTCCCTCGGCAGGGCCTTCGCCCGCCGGCCCTGGCGCTTTCCGTCCCTTATCCTGCTCCCGCGTTCAGGGCGAGGAGCGCTGCCTCGAAGCCAATGCCGGGCGCYGGGGCCGTGGCACGGAGAAGCCGAGCAAGACAAACCCCGGCTTGCTCGGAGAGCCGGAGCCCGGGAAGCGGAGCAGCCAGGAGTCCCAGCCGGCCCCATCAATTCCAGCTAATAAAAAGGATATTTCACACATCAGGCACTTCGCAGATGCTTTAATGAGAGCAAACAAAGGCGCTGGGATGCGGATGAGGGGATGCAGCCACGCGGCTCCCAGGCCGGGCGCTGCTCATCGCAGCCGACCCGCTCGTGGGGACGCCCACGAGAGCAGCCGGGGGCCGCAGAGCTCGCCGGAATGCTTGCTGGCAGCGGAGGGGATAAAACCCATTTTCATGCTCCTCCCCAGGGGCGGACAAGGCTGCAAGCCCGGGGAGGGGGGGAGCAGCGCCCCGGCAGAGCAAAGGGGCACGTGAACCGCCGTGGCCTGGCGGCACCCAGGCTGAGGGGGGCTGCCATGCACCAAGGAGCTGCGCCAGCCCGGGACGCATCCAGGAGGGTTTGCTGCCCGCTCAGGTGTCTCGGGTACGTTTAGGAAAGTGGGTTTTTCCACGCAAAGTGAAATCTGGCATCTTAGCACCATGAAACCCAGCATCCTCTGCCCCGCGGGGCCAGCACTGGGTGCACCGAAGGGAAAGCCAACAAGGGAGGACAACGCGACCCGCAGCACGCGATGCACTGGGGCAGAGGTGGAGCGGAGGATAGAGAGAGCAAATGCTGCCCTGAACACGGCCTGAGATCACGGCGTGCTCGGAGGGATGGAGTTTGCTAGCGCTTTTCTCACTCTGCATAGCTACAGGCACAATCGTGGTGCTGAAGCAGACTGTGCCCAGAGGGGAGCAGAGAGGGCTAGAGCTCAGCTCCCCATGCAGTAATGCCCAGGTTTGGGGGGGTTGGATGCGGGTTTGGGGCTCTTCCCCCCATCTCGGCCAGACAGGTCACCAGCGACCACGGAAGCTCAGAGCGACTCGGAGCAGCGCTGCATCGTGCAAGAAAACGAGGGTGCTGGGGCCATGCAAGAGTCCCAGCTCAAACGGACGGACCCCGCGCGGGGAGATGCCCCCAATCGCCTCCAAAGCAAACGGGGGTCAGCAGAGCAAAAATGGCAAACAAAGCAAAAATAGCCTGGCAGTCAGGATCCGGTCACTGCTGCAGCTCCAGGAGCTGAAAACTGCAGGAGTGCTCCACTCGAGCCAGGTTTCTGCTGCTTTTGGCATGGACTATCCAGCAAGGGAAGCATTGCCGGAAGAGTTAATCTTTTTCTCTTCCCCTTTCCTGAAGGAGAGATTTCATGCCGTGCTGAATAAACAAAATAATGTGATATTACAAAAGACTGCAGCACAGTGTATCAGATACCCAGCACTGTTGCAGGGCGTCTGTCAGCACCAATCACGATGACTGATGACTTATCAAGAATGGACCTGACATTTCCAAATGAGCTGTTTTGATAGAGTTGTCATTCAAAAGGGATCCAAAATAAAATAATAACAATAATAACAACAAAAAACAGGAACAGGAAGAAAAACAGAAAACACTTGCCGCCTTTGTCCCACTTTTTTTTTTTTTAAAGAGTTCCCAGCTCGGCAACAGGATAACTTGTGTTGGGCGAGATGCAGGAAGAGTGGTGGGTGCGCGTGGCTGGAGGGAAGGCGGCCAGATCTTCCCTCCAGAAGCAAAACTTTGCTAAGACACAGCAACAGCCCAAACTCCTCTTCCAGACCCGACACATACCCGGGACGCACGGAGCAGAGGGAGAAGCCCCCGGCCTGACGCCTGCACTGCAGGCAGTGGTGGTGGCACCCCCGGTGCACCCGGGCAGGAGAGCACCCCGCGCACCTGCCGCCGGGGAGAGCTCTGACCCGCGCCCGCAGCAGCAGCGTTATTCAGCATCGAAACGGAGATGCTGACCTGCGCCTCCACCTCTGCCATCGCGCTCGAGCCCTTCCYGCGGGGATCAGCAGCAGAGGGGCGCTGCCAAGGCGGCACCGCTCATACGGCCTCCCATCACCTCCGGCTCCCACTTTGCCTCCCCGTTTGCCCCAAGCGGAGCGGCCAGGACGCCGGCGGGAGCTGCTGCGGTGCCGCGGTTCTCCCTGCACCGCTGGTGCCACTGGAAGACGGGCGGGGAGAGAGCCACCCCCCAGAGCTACCTGTCTTAGGAGGAGCTGACAAAATATTGGTTTTTTGTACATTAAAAAAAAAGGAAACCCACAGAAAATACTATTCGCATGACTGAGCTCTGAGGCGAGATTCATCCATTCACGTCAAAGGAGGGGAGAGGAACTGTTTCTGGGGGAACTTTCAGCTGTGTCATTCGGGTTTAGAAGGGCTGTAAAACACAAACCAGATGCCGAACGTATGCACGTGTGCACGTACGTATGTACATTGAGAGAAAAAATATTGAGTCTGCAGAGCCACGAGCCGCGCTCGGTCGGGGGCGGCGGGAGGCAGCCGCAGCACAACCACCTTCGCCTCCTCCAGAGGCGCCAGGGAAGGACCAGGGACGCACACGGACCCGGCAGCGGCGGAGGGAAGGGGTCGGCGGGCGGCTGCGCACGTGGGCAGGGACGCGCGCGGTTTAAGTCGCAGGATAACGACGCTGGCGATGCACCGGGCTGCTGTAGGAAGACGATGAGCAGGAAATGATTTCACTTATTTTAACAGGTCCTGAAAGACATCTCATGTTCATCACAAGTTCGTTGCAAGCCCCCCGCTTCCGCCTGGAGATGGCACTTCTCCCTGAGAGACTGGATTTCATGGCTGCCGTTTAATCTCCATCTCACTAACATGCTCGTTTCCCCCCTTCCCTTCCCTCCCCCGGCTGCCTCGCGCTTGCATTTGCTGCCTGCTGCTTTAACAGGAAAAGGCAGCAGGGCTGCTGTGGGCAGCGAAGCAGCATCCCAGCAGCATCCCAGCAGCATCCCGGTGCGGGGCTCCGGGGCGTCTCTGCGGCTCACTTTTCGGATGAGCTCGAAAACCAGCTTTCTGCTCATCCGAGGGTCACGGAGGCTACGTTTTCTGCTTAAAGGGAAGCTACCAAACCCCACGCCCTGGCCGTACTCCAGGTTGGGTGATTCCTTCCTGCCAACTTCTCCTTCCCCCTGCGGTTTTCATCGCTGCTGTCAGAGCTGCAGCGCTGCACCCCAGGAGAGGCTCTGTCTCCAGCCGGGCGAAGGTCCCCTCTCCTCCCTGCTCGCGCCCCTTCGTTAGGTTTATCGTACACTTGGGGCAGGGCAGAAGGGAAACCGGTGCAGAACCGGCGCGCGGCCGAGCCCCCCCGCGCGTGCCGGTCCGCAGGGAGGTTCCCGCGCGGTTCAGCCCGCTCGGCGGCTTTGCTGGTCCCCGCGCCGGGCACCGCTCAGCTCCCCGCCGAGGCCGCGCCAGACGCCCGCTCCGTATTCGGGAACCAGCAACCACCTCCTTCGATCTACATTAGCTATTAAAGTGAAAGGCAATTCAGCGCGAGACCAGGAGTTCATTAGGAAACACAGCCAGATCCAAAAGGTGCCGCAGACGGTAACGCGAGGGAAACGCGGGGCCGGGAGAGGGAGGCAGACAGAGACGTACAAGCAGCAGCCGGGCAGAAGCAGAAGGGGGAAAAATCAGCGTATTCTTGTAGATGAAGATTAAACGACAACCCCCTGCTCCAAAGGGCACGCGGGAGAGGCTAACAAGCTGTGACAAACCGGGATGCATGGACACGAGCAGCCGGTTCCCTTCAATAAAACTTTTATTGGCCATGATATCTGCAAACAAGCAGCCGGCGATGGGAAGCCGAGGTTTTCCCCAGCCGCCCCCAGGGCGCTCGGACAGCGCTGCCCACCCCACGGCAGGAGCAGGAGTGCGAGGGAGCCGCTTTAGCCTTCATTAGGCCAAATTAAAATCAGAAGTGAGATGACAATTACAATTTGTGACCAGCTAATTGTTTGCCTCAGCAGCTGATCGTTGCGCAGATTGGGAAAATTAATTGCTCGCGGTCCCAGGTGGGTCGGCTCCGAACCACGGCGCAGGAGCTTACCATGTCCCCCCGGCGCATGCTGCAAATCCAGGGAAAGACCCCACGGGTCGGCACGGCAGGATGAAGCAGCGAGCCCGCAGGATGAGCGGCTCCTCACCAGCTCTTTGGGATGAGGCTTTGGACGGGCTCATCCGCACGGACCTGTCCAAACGGCACAGGCTGCTCCRAGCCTCTGCACACCGAGTATTTCCGAAAAATCAAGCCAGTCCTGCACAGGAGCCAAAGAGGGATGTTGCCATCTCTTCCATCTATGTCTCCCTCCCTCTAACCAAGCAAACAAGCCGCAGCGCCAGCAGGCAGGCAAAGCCCCCGCGATCCTCCCTCCCCAAAGATGCTAAGGACCAGAGGACGCCATCCGTCACCCTCACCCCCCTCGCGGTCCCCGAGCCAGCAGCCCCCGGCATCGCCCCAAGGGGTTTTGCCCCCACTCCAGGCTGGCGAGCGGCTCAGGCCCCAAAGCAAGCAGGCGGAGGGCCAGGGTGATGGTCACGGCGGCCAGCAGAGCCGCGGGTGCCACCCGCGCTGCAGCAGCCCCGGCGCCCTTCCCCGGCTGCCCTTTCTCATCCGCATGGAAACGGGGACGATCGATGCCGCCGTGAGCGGGCTGGGGGCCAGGGTGGAGGAGGGCAGCCTCCCCGCCCCCAAACCTCCACCACGCTGGGGCTGGCACCCATCGGAGAGCGGCCCAGCTGGAAGGATGCTCCAGGCAACATCCAAGGCGTCCGAATGCTGCTTCCCGCGTGGCAGAGAAGCGGATCCGAGCTACGGGCTTGGAAGGGGACAGAGACGAGGGGCAGGACACTGCTGCATCCGCATGTTGGGCCAGAGAAAATAAGTCCCTGCAATAAGGTATCGACTCCGACAACATAAGATAAAACAGTGATGGGTCCAGGGCCAGGAGCCGGATCGTTCCTGCGCAGAGCTGCCCCGGGCAGCACGGCCCTGGCCGGCACGGCTGCAACACCACGGCTGCTCCGGCTCATCCCGGGCTCTCGGGGACACACGGCGCGTCACACGGAGCAGCGTGCTGGGAGCCAGGAATAGCCGTGGGGAGTCCCACCTCTCCCTCCCCGGGAGACGACGCTGCCTCCTCCCACCCGGGGCTATTTTAGGAAGAAATGTTCTGCAGCGTTCGGATGTCGATCCCTGCAGAGGGATAAATCAAGGCTCTTTAAACTTTCTTCACGAAGGGAGGGGCAGGCGGGGGAGGACCAGGTTATTAAACAAAGCTTAAAAAAGGGAAAGAATTCCTGAGTGTAATTAAAATTAAACCGTGATGGGATGTCTGCTGTTATTTCTCTAGAGACGCCTGTTGTTGGAAACAATATTTCTTCAGCTAGGCAGCATCGCTCCAGGCGGGGAGCGTTTCAAGGCAGAGCTAAGAGACCTGGTGCAGGAGGGCTGGAAGCCCCGCTCGGCCCTTGCTTCGCTGATCACGGGATGTCTCTGAGGTCCCTCAGAGGTCTTCTGCAGAGAGGGGTCCCACCAGTGCCAGCGGGCAGGAGCGCAGCGGGGCTGCTCCGGGCACGCGACGCAGGGCGAGAGCGGCCGCTGCGGGAGCCCAGCCCGGCTCCATTTCATCTTCGACGGAAGAAAGGTCAGGGTGGCATTGCAGCTGCTCGTAAGTGCTGCAAAATCAGGCTTAATTTCTAATTAAGGGGAAGTCTCTCCTTGTTATCTTCCTGGCGCATTCAGGCCTCCTCGGACCACGTGGCTGCATTTAGGGGCTGGAGTCACAGAGCAGCTCCTGGGGGCTCCGGCATGTCCCCACCACGGGGGACACGATGGCCCGTGGAGCCCAAAGAGGGCAGGGCTTGCAGGTACCCGAGGGTTCCCGCCGGGGCTGAGGCTGCCCGGCAGACGGCTGGACTCTGCTGCAGCCTGGTGAGCTCCCTCCACCAGCATCCCCAAGCCGGTTCCTCCACACTGTCGGGAGCCTCTTCTTCTCCAGGGAGGAAGGTCAGCGCTTGCAGCCRCCCCAGCTCTTGGCCCTCCCTTAGGCGCTCTCTTGCCCTGATGCCCCTGGAGATACCGGGATGACCAGAGGGTCTCCAGAGGTCCCTTCCAGCCTCGACCATTCTGCGACGTGACATCCCACCAAAGCTGCCTCGCGCAGGCTGGCAAATGCCCAGCCACCAGCCAGGGGTGCCTTCTCCCTTCCCCGCGCTGTCGGCCAGCGGAAACCCCCGTGGGCTCAACGGCAGCATGTGGTGTCCCATTTTGGCCGCAGAAGGTGTTGTTCCAGGTTGGATCCTAATTGAATAGCCCGTGCTGTCTGAGATCCCCTGGGATCTCCAAGGGCTTTGCTGGAGGCGAGCGGCGTGGATGTGCACCTGACGCCTTGCTAACGCGGCTCGCTGCCCGGCTCGGTGCCGCGCGCCAGGTCACGTCAGGGCCCAGGGACACGAGGATCCCAGGCAAAATCACGATCAAGGTGGTAAAAGCACCAGCTAGGCTAGACCCGCTCCCAGCCTGCGGCCGCCCTCCCTCCAGCCGTGCCCCGAGCCTCCCCGTGCCACCCCAGGACCGCCGCGTCCCAGCGCCGAGGCAGCTCTGCAGCCCTCCCGGTGCCCGTGTGGCCCAGGCCGGCGCTGGCAGGGAGCAGCGGGCACCAGCCCGGGCGCTGCAGAGGCTACGAGCATCCCCCGCGTCTCCGACCGCGGCCCCTCCGGCACGCGAGCAATCAACGCGAGCCACTTCGGGCGATGAACGGTGCCATAAATTGGGCCTCTGATTAAAAAGACGACGCTTTCGGGCAAAGAAAACGCGAAGCTGGCTTCCCTGCCCAGGCAGCGAGTCCTCCGGCCGCCCCTGCCAGCCGCAGCACTGGGCGAGGAGGAGGAGGAAGCTCCTGTGGCAGCTCTTGAAGCAGCGTTTCCCCAGCGTCACCGGAGCTCCCGCACGCGCGGGTTTCTGCTCCAGGTTAAACGTTTCGGCCTGTAATTGCAATCCCAATGTTTCAGCAACTTATTAGGATGTGACAGCCACGAAGAACAAGTCAGTGATGGGCGAGTTCAGTGGCCAAACGCGCAGCAGCCGCACTCCCGGCTCTGAACAACTGACGGCGGCAGCAAGAGCTGGTACGTGGCCGTAACCAGGGTTTATCCGGCTTAAACTCACATGCTCAAAGCAAACATTACCCAGTTAACCCTCCCAGCAGGCTCCCTGGTAGAGAAATCCCAATATTCCCTATGCAAACAGGGCATCGGCGTTTTTAAGCGCTTTGCCTGAGGCTCGAGGTACCTCAGCGGCGCTGGGGTGAGCACACGGGCAGCGGGTGTCCTGGCTCCGGACACGGAGCACCAGCAGCTCAGCGTGCGGCAGGCAGGAGCCTGCTTTGGCGGCGGCTTTGGTTGCTATTACACCTTGGAGTCTTCCCTCGTTTAATGAAATGAGGCTTTTTGTCAAAGCAATTCCTTGGGACCCCGTATTCAATATGCAATGCAAACAGCAGCCTCTCTCCAAATAAAAGGCCTGCGCCGAGGGGCCGCTGGGCGAGACATCGCGCGGGGCAGTGAGCATCGTCTCCCGCGGCGCCGGGCCGTGCCTCGGCCCCTGCACCAGGCTTCGGGGTGGGACGGGCTCAGCCCAGTCCGCAGTGCTCACAGCAGGGTCCCTCCTGCTTCCCAGGGGCAGCAAGCTGCGATTCATCACCTGCCTCTTGCAAAATGCTGGATTGCAGATCCCAGGCCATTCCCTCCTCCTGGGAAGTGCCAGGAGGCGGCTGTGCCCGCGGGAGGTCGGACCCGGACCCGGGCTCGAAGGGAGGGGTCTGCAAAGAGGGGGAGCCAAGACGGGGGTGAGGGGCGGCAGGTCGATCTCCCGCAGCCCCAAAAGCTGTAAATTACTGCAAATGCCAATAAGTCATTAGGAATCACAAGAAAAATGTAAGGTTGCCATAGCAACTGCCATGCACAGCTTCCAGGGCTGTCCCCCCTTCCTCAGGTGCGCCGCAGCCGGGGCCACACGGGCCTCGCTCCTCGCTGCCCTCGGGTGCCGAGCAGCACCCGGGGAGCAGCGGGGCTCTGCCGCCGGCGGAGGCCCTGGAGACGCTTCCCAGGAGCGGGCGAAGGGACGGGGGCCGCCGAGTCCCTTTGACCCGCGCGGGGTCACTGCTCTGCAAAGGGGATGGAGGAACCCTGCACGGGCAAGGCACTGCATTCCTTCTCGGCAAATTCAGCTCCAGTTGATTTTAAATTAAATTGTCTGCTTGGAGCCTGGTGGCCGGGGAACTGAAGCCTGAATGAGAGGGAGGGAAGTAGCCTGTAGCAAGGGGAGAGGGTTGCAAGGGGGCAACCTGTCCTCCAGCATGGCCGGTTTCGGAGGTCCCTTCCCCAGCACTTAACACCTGGCTTCAGGCTCATTTTCACATGCACTTCAGAAAAACACAACCTTTCCCTGTGCTGCTTTCCCTCCTTTCCATCTCCTGCCCTTTCCTCGCCCCCTGCTACATCCATAGCGTCAGATTAGAGGTGGCTTCCTGCAGGGCACCTGGGTTGCGGAATAACCGCCTTTCCCCCATCTCGGTGCCGTCCTTCCCTGGAGACCTGTCTTCCCAGTGGAGCGACACGGGGGGCAATCGCGGTTGCGTTATTTACAGCCACTGCCCGAGGGCCACCGACCCCTCCCACCCAGGACCTTGCAGCACCCCCACCCCACGGGCAGCCGAGCCCTGAGCCGAAGCAGAGGGCAACACCTTAGTATTGCCCATTTCTCCTCCAAATGCACCCACAATTTCCCAGGGGCGAATGACTCTGCACATTGCTCTGCACCCCCCACCCCATCAGCACCCTTAAAAACATGCCATAAACCCCGATGCAGCCTGGGGGCCACCCTGCCGCTGCACCGCCGAGGCCCCTCCGCAGCCAGGACCCCCCCGAGCACCGGTGCCGCATCCTGCCTCGCCGCATACGCAGGTCCCAGCGCCGTGAGCGCTCGCTTGTGCACGTAAACAGCCCTGTGCATTCACTGCCGGCAAAACCTGAGCGCGACGGGGGAAACGCAGCGCTCGCCAAACGGGAAGGGAGCACGGCCGCCGAGGCGGAGGGCTGGGGCGGCGGGGGCTGCGCACGCGGCTTCCCCGGGGGCTCCAGCCAGCACAGGGAGTCAGCAAAATATTTAAAAGCCATCGAGATATCTGGAGAGCATCACCGAAATGCCTCGTGTCTTATCTCACGATGGCTTAACAAAAAGGGGCGAAGGAGGAGGGACGGCAGCGGCGGAGCGTGGTGCAGCAGGAAAGTCTGCTAAACCCAACCGCGGGATGCAACGAGGGGGAAAGGGAGGCGGAAACAGGCCTCAGCCCAAATTTCCCATGTTTGGGGCCGACCGCAGCAGTTTGCGAGCTCGGGTCCAGCCCGACAGCCCTCCGCGGGCCAGGACGCGCTTCCGGCCCACGCGGATGTTCAGAGCCGAGTGAGCTGTTTCCATCAGGCATCTCAAATGAGCTTCTGAAAACAACTGAACCATGGAATTAAATTTAATAATGATACTTTGAAAGAGTGACAGACACCCTATTAAACTGTTCATCCTAGCCAAAAATGAATTGCTTCGTTTGTTTCACAAAAATAATAAAAAACAGTGGTTTTTCCCCATTTTCGGTTGGCCAGACACTAGTACTGCTTTCATTTCCCAGGGCATCGATGCCTATTCCCAAGCACCGCTGGGACATGGGGCGAGAAGGGCAGGGAGTGAAGCTTCCCAGGCTTTTCCAGGCTCAGGGAAAGGTGCCTTCTCCTAAAACTAGGAAACTGGAGCTGGTTCGTTTTTGCCTTCCGGAAAGGCTGGTTAAAAGGCAAAATCCCTTCTGCTGATTAGAAATTCCTCCCTGACGAAGGCTCTGAAATCCAAAGCCGGCGTTACTGAGTCTCACAGAAGCGCGGTGGCCTGTCTTCACGCAAAACAGTTTTCCCTGCCTGAACCCGAGCACGGACTCGGCCGAGATTTGGTCAACGGGAAGGACGAAGCCAGCCCCGCTCAGGGCTCACCTGCCAAGCCTAATCTCGGAGGGATTTTTTATGACTGGTCATAAATGCCACAAAATATGGTTTTATAATAGCACCTGGGATAGGCTTTTAAATGCAGTGGGTAGCTCTGGAGCCTGCAGAGGGTCAGGAGATATCGGAGTGTTTATAAGCTGCTGGAGGAGGGAAGCTGGCGCTAATTCTGAGTTGGTCAATAATTTATCACAAGCAATTTATTAACTAAGTTTGTCCCTTTTCCTTGCCTGGGTGAAAAGCACCCCGGCGCCAAAAGCCAGCACAAGACTTAGGCACCACTTAAGTCCCAATTAAGCCCTTTGTGAATTGTCTGGGAACGGATCCCAGTTTTCCCATATTTATTTGTTATTCAGAATTACATGCCAAACAGAGCCGAGGCATAATTCCTGCTCTGCCGCGGTGTTTGCAAACAGCTCCCGGGGAGCGACAGCGGCACAGCCTCGAGCCGCCTCGAGGGGCCCCGCGGCCCCCCCGGCCGGGACGGCGCCTTTCGCAGGAGCAGGTTTCCCGGCCGCGATCGCAAACAGCGGTGCGGGGGCGGATGGGGGTCCCGGGCTGCCCCCCGCCTGTCCCCTGCCAGCCCCCACCGGCGTCAGGGTTGCAATGCAACTGGAGCGATTTCCTTGCCCGTTTACCACCTTCCTAAAACCTGCCCGTCAGAACGGCCTTTTGCAAAACCCGCTATAAATGTGTTTATCACCAAACAGTCATCAACAGTCTCCGAAGCTGCACACACGTTTCACCGCCTGTAAAGCGACTGATGCCCGGAGCAGCATCAGGCTTTTGAATCGCCGCGGACCCCGGCGCCTGGCAGCGCTGCAGACAAACCCGCGGCCCAGAGCCCCGCGCAGAGCTCCGACACAGACCACCTCCCTTAAGAGCGAGCTTTAAACTCATCTAAATTTAATGCTTTTCCATTTCCGACCCGCTCCGAGCAAACACGAGGCAGCACCCTCCCGCGCAGCAGCGCCCATGGCTCCCCCTTCCCTCGGCTTTCCCGGCTGGAGGCGGGAAGCAGCCAGCGGCTCCCCGTGCCGCACGGAGGAGGAGGAGGGCGAGGGCATCTCCCCGAGCACAGCGGTTTTGGCTCCAGGAGGCTCTTTGGCAGGACCCGAGTCACCGGTACCTCCCATGCGCACAAGAGCAACCCGCAATCAGCGCCGGGGCAGCCAGCGGTGCACCGGCCCCTCCTCGCCCTTCCCGCGAAGTGGGGGGCTGCCGGGTCCGGGCGCCTTTTAGGACAAGCCCCCAGCAAGGGAGAGGCACCAGGACCTGCCCCGAGGGGAGAGGACGCACCTTCCTCCGCTGGGAGGAAACAAGGGGAGCGAGCCTGGGTAGCGCTTCAAGGGAAGGCGCTCCCGGATCCGGCCCCGAGGCTGAACGGTGGCGATGGGCGAGGAGCGGGCAGGCATCCGCCACGAGCATCGCATCGCATCGCTCTTCACAGCGAGAGGCACCGCTGCGGCTCTGCCTCCGCGGCCTGGGCTGAACCGTGCCGGGCGGCGGGGCTCCCCCGGGGCAGCGATCATGCAGCCTAAGGCGCAGCGCTGCCAGGAAAGTTGTTTTTCCCAGCGCTCGAGCAGGATTTTCCCCCTTTCCTCATCCTCTCTCCTGGCTCACAGTCATCTCCCCCAGGCCCCCAGCTCCCCTCTGCACGAGAAGGATCAGCGCGGGCTCCCGCAGCACCGCGGCATGCAGAGCCCCGGCAGCCGGCGACAAGCTCCTCGCTTTGCATCGCGGCCGGTGGAGCTGGGGGATGCAGAGCTGCATGCTCGGAGGAGGAAAAACACCAGGGGAAGGGGTATAAAACAGCTGAGGAGCAGGGACCCGCAGCAGGATTTGGCCCCTGGCCATGCTCTGCACAGCCACCGGCGCCCGGCCGAGCCGCACCGCCGGGCACGGAGCACCCGGGGCAGCACCGGCAGCGGGATGGGCTTCGATGGGCTCCCCCGAGCAGCAAGGCCGGGTTGGGAGGAGCCCGTCCATGGCGGTGGGGAGCTGGGGACAGTGTCCCAGGTCCCGAATCCCAATGGAAACCCACAAAAAGAGAAGCCCTGGGGCAGCCGACACTTGGGTAACTTGCGCTGTGCTGGCCGCATCGCATCACCCTACGGCCATACCTGCTCCGTCTTTTAAAGCCGGACAAGAAGGATCTGCTTCCCAGCCTCGCAGCACACTTT
This sequence comes from Casuarius casuarius, assembly GCA_003342895.1. Classification (NCBI taxonomy): domain Eukaryota; kingdom Metazoa; phylum Chordata; class Aves; order Casuariiformes; family Casuariidae; genus Casuarius; species Casuarius casuarius. The sequence goes on along the minus strand of PTFA01000104.1, from coordinate 1,081,874 downwards.
CCTGCAGCGGGGCTGTGGGATCAGGGCTGCTCATGTGCAGGAATCGCATCCTGGTCCGGTGCCGGCACCACGACCCAAGCACGGGGTGGGATACGGGCAGCACACGTGGGCACAGCGCCGTCGCCCACCCCTCGGCCCCGGGGATGCTGCCTCGGGGAACCAGATCCTCATGGGCAGAGGATTGAGGGCTCCCGCTCTGCTCCCAGCTTCCCGCTAAGCCTCCTGGAAACGCTGCTCCGGGGGCCTTTTCCTCCCACACAGTGCCCAACCCAGAGCACCCTCCCCTCCTCTGAGGGATGAGGGGCTTTCATCCCCTTCCCCACGCTGCCGAGAGCTCCCAAACCCCTTCCTCCAGGCTCTGGGAGGTGGAAAAGATGGGGAGGACCCAGCACCCGCCCGAACAGCGCGGGAGAGGAGAGGAGATGCCCGAGCACCGTCTGCTGCCTTCCCTGCCTGGAAGCAGCGAGTGCAAGGAGCACAGTGCTGGGATGGCAGGGTCCCTCCTGGACCCCCATCACCGCCGTGCGGCTGACGTCCCCAGCACAGCCGACGTCCCCAGTGCGGCCCCGGTGCGTGCCGGCCACGCATGCATCTCCTGCCGAGCGGCGCAGGGGAGGCGCGCGCCGGGAGGAGAGGGGTGAGGAAGGGTGGCAGTAAACACGCAAACAGCAGAGCCATCTCTCAAATGCCACCTTGCATCGCTCGTGCGTGGAGGGGGGGCCGGCGTCCCAGCCCAAAGTCCTGCCGGCCTCGGCTGGGCACCGTCCCCATCACCCACCGGCTGCTCCGGGCGCCCGAGGCTCCCCGGGGTGCCTGTGCCGAGCATCCCGGCGCGCGTCGCCTGCTCCGGGGCTGCAGTCACCACCACCTCTCACTCCGCCACCCCAGTGCAACCCACCTGCTCCCACGCATGGGAGACCTGGAGCAGACGGGGTTACCGATCTCAGCCTCTCGCCTCCCCGCACGGCTTCTGCCGGGCTCAGGCCCTACTGGGGTAATGCACCAAGCGCCTGGGACCCCCCCTTCCCCCCGCTGCCTCGCTTGTCCCCTCCCGGGCTGGCGCGGCTGCGAGGCTGCGTGCCTCCCTGTTTTCCTCTGCTTGTTATCCGAATGCACCGTTTCCCATCCGCAGCAGAGTCAGAGCGAGACGGAAAGCAAAGCTCTGAAAGGAAGGGGAAAAAAATCCCCCGAACAAACTGCCAGGCAGGCGGCCCCGGGTGCCGACGCTCCCCGGCACAGGGGACCCCCGAGCCTCCCCAGCCCCGCTTACCCTTGGGCTCTCCTGCCGCCGCCAGCCGCGCCGTCATGGGGCCGGGCGCTGCCCGCCGCGGCCGCCCGCACATCTGGCTCCAGCGGATGAAGCGCCGGGCCCGGGCGGCGCGGGAGCAGCGGAGCCGGGGGGCCCTGCCCCAGCGCGGGGGGCTGCTCTGCGGGGAGAGACCTCCGCTCTTCCCCCGCGCACGGCTCGCTGGCGGCCGCGCGCTCTGCTCCCCGCCGCCGCCTCCTCCTTCTCCTCTTTCTCCTTGCTTCTCCCCTCCCTTTCCCCCTCCTTCCTCCTCCTCGCTCCAGCCTTGTCGCCACGACGTGCCACCCACCTGCATCAGCTCCTGCCGGCTGCGCCGCTTAACTCCCGCGGCTCCAGCAGGAACGCGCGTGGCACCGCCACCCCGGGCCGGGCTCGCGTCCCCAGGCGCCCGGGCCACGGCCGGCGTCCCCAGGGCTGGCGTCCCCAGGGCTGGCGTCCCTGCTGCAGCCGCGCCGGAGGATGCTCGCGAGGATGCTCACCCCGAGCATCCGCAGCTCCTCCTGCTCCCGCTGCCGTGCCGGGGCGCTCCTGCCTCCGGGGCGCCCTCGCCGCCGAGTCTTGCTGCGGCACGGGGGACCCGCGCCGGGCCCCGGGGAGGGATGCGGAGCCTCGGTCACCCCAAAGCCAGGCCCAACCCCGGGCTGCCCCCTGCCACCCCCCGCCAGGCTCGCTCAGGTCTCTGCCCCACAGCACAAGCCAACAACAGTTAATGGGGCTGGAGACGGAGGCTGCAGGGGGGCAGCGGCCGGGGCCGTCCCCGATCCCGCTATTCCGAGCTCAGATTCGGCAGAGGCGCCAGCCAAGGGGACCGCAGCGTTTCGACAGCGAGACGCAACCGCGGGAGGCAGAAGTACACTTGACGGGGAGAAAGGACGAGCTGTCTGAGGCTCGTCTTCCCCGGGAGGGGATGCTCCGAGCCTCTTAACCTTGAAAACACCGGGGAAAAGCCGCGTTTTGCTCTGCTGTGCCTCAGGGGGGGATCCGGGCCCTGGCTGCCTGCCAGCGGCACCTCTCACGGCGAGGGAGGAGAGCCGAGGGGCTCCGCGCGCAGGAGCGGCGCAGGGAGCGGAGGGGAGGGGAGGGAGGGACGGACACCCCCACCCCACAACAGCAAGAAGTGGTCCCCAATTTGCAACGAAGGGCTGGTAGCAAGAACGGCAGGTTTCTAGCAACCTAAAGCCTAGTATGGAGCAGAATTGCTGCCAAGCCAGTTTAAGTCATGATTCAGTCACAATTAAAAAAATAATAATAAAGCCCAATTTGGGGTTTTGGGCAATTCCAAAGGCCCGAAACGCCAGGACCTGGGAGGTGCACCGAGACCCAAATGGACTCCAGGTT
>PTFA01000104.1:883505-1079085 GCA_003342895.1 Casuarius casuarius | reverse complement strand
ACTTCTGCTCGCTTTCCAGCAGCCTTTCCCCCAAAACGCTTTTCCCAGCCCCAGCCGGCCGGCGGCAGAGCCCTTCGGACGCCGCGTGCCCCGAGCGCGCAGCAGCCATCGCAGCCCCGTTTCGTGCCTCCCGCGCGTGCACGAGCCGCGCCGGGGATCTGGCTCGTTCCCAGAGCGTTTGCCTGGGGCGGTGGGCTGGACCGCGGCGGTGGGGAACAGACGCGCAGGCTCCGGAGAGGGAGAACGGGAGAGATTGGAGTGACCTGATTTAATTGGCAGGACTTCAATAACATAAAAATCCCTGCCCATGTGCCCAAACCAAATGGGTGATGTTCTGGCACGTTGGCCCCCGTTCAGCAAAGCATTTAGGCAGATACTTAATGGGAACACATGCTTAATGYTAGTCTCGCTTAAACACTTTGTAACATAAACTGAGAGTCAAAGAGGGGTCTCGKCTGGCGAGTCCCTCAGGACCTTTCAGGCAGCGAAGGGCGAAGTGCGAGGCCGTATCAGAGCACTGGGGTGGGCAACCCGCCGCTCTGGATTTTGCAAAAACCCTGTAAGCATCCCCCAAAAGCCGCCTCTCTCATGAGWTTATGGTCAGTCAGTTCAAAAAGCCCTTCAGGAGGATCTCTGTGCCAGCGCCCAYGATTTGCTCCTGCTGCCAGGAGCGCCGATGCTCAGGAGGGAGCAGGGCGAGACGACGGGATCGCTCGCGGTTTGCCAACCCCCCGGCGCTGGAGGGCAGGCAGCCCCCGGCTCCGCGTGCGAGCGGCACCTGCCCTCGCCGCAGCGGTGCTCACGGCGGTGCAACCCTTCAAGGACTCATCCGGCCCGGCACAGTCACTGCGCTTCGCTGTGTGAGCGGCCAGTGCAGCACTGAGCCTGGTCGTGCTGAGCCACCGCTTCCTCAGGGACCCCTTTCCCATCTGCAGGATGGGGACACCAGTGTCACCCTGCTCCTGGTGCAAGGGGACATTGTGGCTGGGGACAGCGAGCTGCTCTGCCTTGCAGGTTGCTGGGGGGAGATGCTGGCCCACATTTACAGGGCTCCCCCATACGATTTGGGTGCAGGAGAAGCRTTTCTGGGAGCACGCTTAAATTAGTCTGAGTTGGGAGCAAAGCAAGAAAATGGAAACGGGCATTTCTCCCCACCCGCTCCCACACGCGAGGAGGGAGATGCGAGCCCCGGGCGGCCCGGAGCCGTCGCCGTCTAACACCTTGCTGGGAAAYACGCTCCCGCCGCGCGGCGAGCCAGCTTGCTGCGGCTGGTGACTAATGCGTGTCGTTCCGGAGATGCTGTCTTCAGGCAGAGGAGTACAGCCTGATCCAGGTTTTAATTGTGTGGGATTTTAGCCGAGATGGCACTGATTTATTTTCTCTGCTGCCTCAGCAGTTCTCATGCTTGTCCTGCACTTCGAGTTACTCGAAACATGTTCCCTTAGTACAAGGGGTTAAAAACTTTTCTTGCTGGAGAAGCAGCTTGCAGCCTGGGGAGGATGTTTTGCCCGCAGCCRGGTACGTGTGTAGCGTCGTACGGAGCCTCACGTCCCCCTTCCCATCCCCTGAGGGGCAACATCAGCTCCTTGAGCAACGGCACCAGCGCAATCCTGCAAAGGAGGCCGTAGCGGGGGCACAGCTTATCCAAGCTCAGGCCCCCCCAGCCAGACCTCAGCGCTGAGGGACACAGCTCTCCGCTCTGGGATCGGAGGGACCAACGGATGCAGYTCTGTTTCACCCCACCTCCCACTCCAGCAAAGAGTAACAGGCACAAGAAACCCACGTGAGACCAGCGCACCAGGAGCCTCTCCTCTTACCCATACCTTTGGGATTTTTTTTTAATTTGGCCACCAAGCCGCACACTTGCTTTGATTTCACGCCCACGGGGGACTGATAGCTCACGAGACCAGATCACGAACTTGCCAGCATGAAGAACAACCACAAGAAAAGTCRCACTGACCTTGCTCCTAGCCAGCTCTGCCACCATGGTGCCTCCCTTCCCAGCCCTCTGGATGCTCTGAAAGCCAAGGGTGCTGCTGCYGGCCCTTTTCCCAGCTTGGATTTTCCCCCAGCTGAAGCCCATCCGGCCCAGCTGGTCCAGGTTTCATGCCCAGCACCTGGAGCAATGGGACGGGCTGCGGAGGGAGGAGCTTTCCCGGCCACGGCCACCCCCTGACCCACCACCGTTCTCACCTGGCCCCGGGGACGAAGCTCTTTGCWGCCTAGGAAGTCTCTGCCAGCTCAATATTTTGACATCCCCTTCCCAAAAGAAGATATTAAAAAAAGAAGGACCCCCCAAACACGCGGTTCCCCCTCCCTCGCGCAGGCGGGTGGTGGCTGTATCAGCCCGACTTCGCTGACTCCCGGCAGAGGCAGGAACTGCTGGGCGAGAAGCGCTAACTCCTGCCGGAGACTTGCTTCAGCATTATTCATATGCGGGTATTGGTTTGGGTGTCACGGTTATTATTATTATTTAATGATTTAAGGACATAACAGCAGCTCCCGCAGGCGGCACGATGGAGTCATAAACCCTGGAGGTGTTTGGAAAAGCTGCCCGTGGAGCCGGGGAGCAGACACCCCCTTCCCTCCCACGTCTCCCCGGCGCAGAACGAACCGAAGCTCTGCCGAGCGGCGCGGCGTGAGTTACTGCAGCCGTATCGGCGGCGTGGGACAGCGCCGTAACTCACGCGGGCGCCGGCGGCCCCTGAGTTACGGCAGCTCTCTGGCCCGTGGCAGGGCGGCTATACGTCACCCCGGCACCCGGGGCTCTCCCCTCGGGCGCTGTTGTGAGCCGGGATCGATGAGCCGGCTTCCTTCGGCAGCGACGCCAAGAAAAACCAGCCGGGAAAAAACGCGAGCAGGCTCATGCAGCCCCGGCCCCAGAGCTTCCTTCATCCGGCTCAGAAAGAGATTTCCAGGGATGGGCAATTGCTCCCCTCCTCCTCCTCCTCCTCCTCCTCCTCCTCCTCCTCCTCTTCCTCCTCCTCCTCTCCCTGTGCCTCTCCCCGCCGCCCGGGCGAGCACCGGCCTCGCTCCCCCTCTGCTCCGCACGGCCTCGACGGGAAGCCGTGCATCTCGCGCCGGAGACTCTTGCGGCTGCAAACCCCTGGAGCCTCCGCGCCGCGGGAGCTGCTCTGCGGGCCGGGGTCCCGGCGAGCCGTCCGCAACGGGCTGCGTCACGCGCTTCCCACCCGCGGCGGCTCCCGGGGGGTCTCCGGGGCGAGGCGGCCGCACAGAGCGGGTGCGCGGGTCCTGCCCGTGACACGAGCCCGCCGCTCCGGCGAGCTCATCCCAGTGAGCAGAATTGCAGCCCGTGCAGGGGGCCTGGAGACGGTCATCCACCAAAACCACTCAAATAATCGCCATTTTGGAGAAATAACATTCAGAGGATTTTCAGAGTTCCTGGGGCCTGAGGGGCTCCCTATTGTCTGAAGCAGCCACATACCGACAGCCACTTTCCATGATTACCAGCAAATCTTCCCTTCTGCTGTCGGTATCAGGTACTATTAACATCCTGTTGTTATGTTTGCAATTACATTTTTATATATATTCTAAGTGTTTCCAATACTTTGGGGGGGATAATTTCCAAATCCCTAATCAAGAGCGATCCTCGCACGTTCAGTGCTGCGCAGAGACGCTCTGCGTCCCCTCTCTAACGGGGGAGCAAAGAAGCAGCAAGGCGAAGGGCCAAGCCCGAGGCCACCGACGCAGCCGGCGTCGGAGCTGCCGGTGCCGCAGGGCCACGGTGACGCCGCGCGGTGCTCTGCTTGCCAGCCATCGGCTGCGCGCGCGGCCGGTGCCGCTGCTGCCGTGACGGAGGGACGCGGCCGCTCCCGGGGTGCTGCGAGCAGCATCCGCAGGGCCCAGGCGCCCCTTCAAAGAGGCGAGTTGGGTGGGAAGGGAGAAATGTTCTTCCAGCTACTTTATTTCTCTACTTTGGGGCTGGTTTACAGCTACTATAAAAGCAGATAATAAATCAGGGGCGATGCTGTAAAATGCAGGAACAACCGTAGTCAGAGCCCAAAAGAGACCGGCTCCCTCTGCCAGCCCCAGAGACGCGGGAGGAGCAGCGAGGTTTATCTTTCCCCCTCCCGGGTGCCTTTATAGCCACCTTGGGAAGGGAGTTATAGGGGTGAAGTGAGCCTGATGAAGTCCCCCATTATATGAACATGCCAGTAAGGCGTGCTGAATAATGTGTCCGTTTTTAATGGCATGCACTTTGCATTGCAGAAATTTTATATTACGCTCTCCTCCTCTCCCTCTTGCTGTCTGCGCCCCCACCCTCTCTCAAATTTATAGGCAGGAGATTGGTCCAGGGGGAAATAAACTTCCTAAAGAGCACAGTGTTAGCTGATAAAGAAAGGAAAAACCAGTAAAGAAAATGATGACAATGCCTCCCGCCTTACGTGCTGCTTTACGCGTCAAATTTGTTTCTTTTACTGCCAGACAAAAATGTAATTAAAAGGCTGCAGTGTCAGCCGGTTGCAACCGAACTTGTTGCATTTGTTAGCAGACAGGATCATTAACACCTTTTGTGTCTAGGTCTTTTAATCTCCCAGGACCAGTTGGCTCTTGCACGGCCTCCTTGCACGTATATACCCAAAGCAGCGTGGATGCACCCAGCTGAACGGCAGCACAGAGGCTTCAGGGCGCTGCCTTCCTTCCCGTTTTCCGGACTGGAAAATTAACTGCATGCTTTTATTTTGTTTTCCCAAGGTCACACAGTGATGTAAAGGTTCCCGCAGTGGGGGACCGTGTCCAGGACAGGGCAGGCAGGACGGCGGCGGGGGAAGCGGGGTGGCAGCAGTGCCACGCGGGGTGCGATTCCTCCTGCCCCTCGCGCGCGGGAATGTTCTCTGCCTCGGAGCCGCTGCTGCTCCAAAGCGGTTGCGGAGTGAGCCGGAGTGAGCGGTGTTTACTGGCATATTTGTATTTGTCAGCGTTTCCATGACAATGTGAGCTACCTTCTCTCCCCTTGTACGTGTACAAACATGCACACACACACACACACACACACAGTCGCTGCAGGCACACACATGCTCACCTGCATGCACACAGGCTCATGCACTTGCATGCACACACGCATGCACACAAATGCATGCACACACATGCATGCACATGCATGCACACGCGTGCACACACGACTGCCAGGCGCACACACGCACACACAGAGCCCCCTCTCCCCTCTCCGCCGTTCGAAGGGAAGGTTTTGCAGGCCTCCAGGCTCTGCTTGCTCCTAACAAGCAATAACGGGCAGGCTGCTTTTAGTGCCTGCGCTGACGGCTGAACACTGATTGGAATAAAACGGCAGAGGCGAACGCCGCGGTTACGAGATGTAGCTTTTATTTGTTTCCGTGTTGTTGGATCATTTGCGCGCACACGCTCCGCGCTGCCGCTGCGGCCGCCCCAGGTCGCTGCAGAGCGGCTCGTCACCGGCGTTGCAAAAAATCATGCTCTCTCGCCGGCGCGGGAGCCAATTCCTCGGGTGGTTGTGCCTGACGGCTGCGGCTGGGATCCCGCTGCACCAGGCGTGGGATGGAGCGCCTGTCCCCGGGGTCTGCTGCCCTAGGGATGAGCCAGGACAGGGAAGCAGGAGGGTTCCCCTTCCCTCACCGCGGCTGGGGATCGGACACGGATGGGGACCAAGAGCGCAAGAGGGACACGGTGGGGCTGAGGGTGCCCCTGGCCGGGCTTTGCCGCGATCCCGCGGCGGCTGTCGTCTTAACCGAAACCGATCCCTCATTAATCACCGCCCACGGCTCTCGCTCCGGCTGCCCCCGTAATCCCGTTAGCCTTCCCTTCCCGGCTCCCTCCGTGGCCTCTTATCGGCGGCCTCTCAGCAGCCCGGCTGGGGGCTGCCATCCCCCCCACGCCGCTGCCTCTCCAGAGGAGCCGCGAGGCGAGCGCGCGGCTTGCTTCCCCTTTCGGTTTTTTTAATTGGAATCTCTGCTGAATCTGCTAATTAACTTCTTTGCCTGCAACTAATATTGTGCTGCTGATTCCTCCCCGGAATGATCCCTCCAGCAGCCACAGAGGTTACGCTCGCTGGCATCCTGCCACGGCTCCTTTGTAAGAAAAGAAGAGCCCCGTTTAATCGCCGCGAGTGACTCATCCATTAGCGGGCCTCGCGCTCTGCCTTGCTGCCGCTCCGCGCGCGTGGGACCGGTGCAGGACCGGTGCTCCCTGCCCCGCGGGCTCCTGCAGCATCCTGCTGCATCCCGCAGCATCCCGTCGGCTCAGTCCCCGTGGCTGCGGGCACAGGTTGGTCCCCGAGCCCCGGTGCCGTCGCGCAGCCGGGGCTGCGCTCCTGCTCTGCTCCCCGAGGCCTCCGGCGCGGGGCTGCGATCTGAGCCGCGAGGCTGCTTGCTCACACGCAGCATGAAAATTCAAGAGCTCTTTGATATTTTTCCTCTCTCCCTGTTTCTCCTGCTTTCTATTTTTATAAATAATACCTGGTCTCGAACTGAACAGAATACCAAGCATGCAATTAAATCCCCGGTGCCAGCAGCGCCTTTGAGGGCGGCTTCGGCGCGGCTCTTCCCAGGGGCTCGCGGAGCAGCAAGTGCCCTTACTGGGGCCCAACCCCACGGTGATGGCCGCTGGAGCCAGGCACGGCCCCGACCTGCGTGCCAGCCCCAAGCCGCATCCAGGCTTCCCGGAGCAGGGCTCAGCCCCCCGTTTCTTTGATCTCCGCTCCCATTAACGCGAACGGAGCTGGTGCGGGAGCTGCAGCTCTCCCGGCCTGCCGCGAGCTGGCTCGAGCGCGGCACCGCGTGCAAAGGGCAGGGCACAGCCTGGGACCGGCATATTTACTTTGCTTTGACATATCTGAGGGTGCTAATATCCCCCCAGGACAGGCAAAATGAGACCTTGCTCCCAGCCCTGGGGCCCCGGTGACGGTCGCGGCTCTGCAGGCTGTGGGGAGCTGCCCCAAGGCTGCTCTAGTGCCGCCAGGGCCGGCATGCCAGCACCCCACGCACGCAGACAGGGACAAAATCCAATGTCACAGTGCGTGAGCCGGGACCAGGGCCAGGTCCGACCCCGGGAACCGCGTGGGGCTGCAGCCTGCAAACGGGGGGAGCCGGGGGCAATCGCACCGCCGGATCGCTCTCCGGCCCCGGCTGCAGCGCAGGCAGCTCCGGAGAGGGAGGGCTGCGGGGTTGCCATGGCAATCAAGCATCTACAAATTCACAGCTTCTCTATCCTCAGCTTTGTTTTGGCTGGGTGAAAGTTAAGCCTGGCTTTTCGGCTGAGGGCTGACAGCAGGCTGCGGGCACAAATGAAACGTGTGCGGGAGCCGAGGCTGTTTTGCAGCCGCGTGGGACTGCGCACCTCAAAAACGAGACCCAAACCAGGAGTCACATCTGCAGGGCACCTGCGCAGCCCCAACGGGAGGCCTCGACCAAGGAGGAGAGCTCGAGTACCACCACTCACAGATTCCCGCAAAGTTTTGGCTGTTTTATTTGCCATTTACCTTCTCGGGGCAGTACAAGCCCGAACATCCCGCAGACCTACAGGTCTTTGCAGGCGCCACGAGGCCACGCACAAATCCGGCACACGCAATCCAGGTTCGGGCTTCTTTAATTAGTCACTTAATTTTGGCATCCGAATAGATTTGGAGCGGGCCCTGGCTTCGCCTGCAGGGCCTGCACGGCTGGCTGCTAGCAACACTTCCCAAAGCAACTTCCAAAATCCAGCAGAGCTAACTGAATAATTCTGATTTACGACATTTCATGCCATCTTTCTCGCTCCTTTGCTAGAGCATCGCACGGTCTTTGAGCCTCATCCAACTGCAAGCCCCTTTGCCAAACACAGCGAACAGGGGACCCGGCCCGCCGAGGCCGAGCTTGTGACGCTTTCAGAAATTAAAGACGCCTGACGTGGAGCCTGAGCTACTTCCAGATGCCTCGCTCAAGCCTGCTGTCACTGGGGCTATGAAATACGAGGGGACCGCGGGGTGACGTCTAGCAGCTCGTGGCTGGGAGCATCTCTGTAGGGTGCAAAGCAGAACGACAAGCGTCAGAGAGGAACGAGAGCTGCGCTGCCACCAGCCTATCCAACCTCCCGTCGCTTCCCCATTCCTCCCCCTCTATTTGAGGCATTTCAGTAATTGCTCCTAAATCTAATAACGGATTCTTTTTGATGCCTTCAGCGGTGCTGTTATGTAAATCCCACTATAACGATGCTGTATATTTTATAGATCGTGTGTTTGCCAACGTCCCTGAGTGTTCGCGCAGCTGAAGAAATACCTTTGATTGCAGGATCAAAAACATCGCGGGAAACGTAAGGACAGCACCAGCAAAGAAAAGCCCAAGGAAATCAAGGACCTGTGGTTAAATTGGTTTGATTTGATTTTGCCAATAGAGGTCAGTATGAAGTATTAAGGTTCTGAAACTGTACAAAGAAATCCCATTATTCAAGGAGCAGACAGGCTATTTCCAAGCACGAGAGGAAATGATGTGAGCGAGCGAAAGGCGACCAGAGCCGAAGAGCTCAAGATGCTCTAGCAGGAGTGTTGTACTTACAGATGGAAATATTGGGGATACCAGCTCCAAGCTGGGGTAAGCCGGGGGGAGCGAGAAGCCTCGGTGGTGCTCTGCTGATGAATCCTCCCCCATCTGTCATCTGCACAAGGAAGGAGGAACCGGGACCTTCCCTGGCTAATTACGGGCATGAGCTGATGATGCTGAAGGAGGCTTAGATGAGAGGCAGCTTTTCCCAGAGCCGGCGTCTCCCTTCCCCTTCCCACATTTCACGGAGAGCTCGGCTCTCCCAGCTCCCACCCCGCAAACGCCCCCGCAGCTCCCGCCGAGAAACGAAGGGGAGGTTCAGCGTTTGGCTGAACAAGTGGAAGATGGAAAGGAGCTCTGGAGAGGACTTCTTGGGCAGGGGGAGGAAAGGTTTTCCAAGAAATGCCCCCCCATGCAGGGAGGACAACGACGAGCGAGGTGAATTTGGAGGCTGCGGAGAAAACTGGCAGAGCATGGAAGATCTGCTGCCAGGTTTGGGGGAGCTTTAAATGGCATTTAATTAGCAGCATTCAGGTGGTCACAATAGTGTTGAGGCACCATGGCAGCGGCGAGACAGGACTGCAGTCCCTGGCATTTGTTAATTAAAGCAGCTCCTGACAGAGACTAACGACTTTTTAATGAATCTGTTGTCTTAATGTCTTATTAAGTTTTGATTTTTCCCTTTCTGTCCCTTTTGAGGTCCTCTGCCCAGTCTCCCCCTGCATTTTCCTGGGGGCACTGGTGTCAGAAGGGAGGGATGGGGCCATGAGGACTGTGGAAATACTGGAGGAAGGTCTATATACGGCCGCTGGGCTTTTTGTGCCCTGTAATGCAGCGAGCACGCATTATCTCCGCTTTCCCCCCGCCTTCGGGAGCCCATCTGCCTTCCTTCCTGAGAGCTGCTGTCTCGCTGATGGAGATAGCCGGGCGGAAAAACAACGCTAGAGAAAAGCCTCGTCCCCCCACCGCTCCAGGCTGACCTGGGATCTTGAACGAGTCAGAGCACAGGCACCGAAGCCAAGAGCACCCATTAACCCCTCCCATACAAAGCACAGCGTTTCACCCCAGAACGGGCAGCTGCCCCTCGGAGATGCGCTGCAAGGCCGTGCACACGCCGTCACGACCCCGCCCCTGCAGAACAGCCCAGGGAAACCACTACATTTGGGCAGAATGGATGCTTTTAGTTACGGGTGGCTTGAACACACACACAGCCCCTGGAGAGAGGAGAAGGGGGGGTCAAAGGCGGCCCCAGGGTACCAGAGATCAATATTAGAGGTCAGCCCCAGCCCTGAAGTTCAATCAGTGTTTGCAGGGTAGTCACAATTCAACCATCTTTCCTTATTATGCCAATCCTGCAGACCAAGAGAGAGGTAATTAAGCCCCTAATTCTCCTTAATCTGCTCCACACACACATGCAAAGACGTGGCCCGGCACAGGGGGAACCACACACGTTTAAGAATAAATGCATAAGCACATCCCAGAAACGCGCTCGGCTGCACACGCGCCAAGTCTGCACCCACACGCGCGTGCAGACACAGGAGCACACGCAAAAGGACACGCTGCGCCAAGAGGCTTGCGTGTACGCACACATCGCCCCTGCGGTGTCACACCCGGGACATGATGCAATTCAGTGCAGCAGAATTTTTAGTTATGACATGCTGCACAAGTGCTGCCAAAGTGCGGAAAAGCAGCTAAGCCCAGGTATCTGTCAACAGTCCGGCAGGTTCAATCCATCAGGCATTAGCCCTCGGCAGAGCTCCACAGACGCCTGGCATTTAATCCTCCTTTGCAAAGCTCAAGGACGTGCACGCTTGGACACGCTCAGACGCCCGCACACAATTGCACACTCCTGCTCTCGCAGACAGGGACACTCTCACCTGTCAACACGTCACGCGGGGACAAAGCGCACCCATCGCCATGCTCCAGCTGCGCCTCGCTGCAACCGCATTCGCGGTGCTGCCGCAGGGCCCCTGGAAAGCAGGGGTTAACCGCAACAAAGTTTTATGGATGCTGGACTGGAGAAACCTCCGGACAGCTAATTGAGCCGAGCACCGCTGAGCAGCTTCAAACGCGCCCGGCCAGCTGCTCTCCACGGGTGCCACTATCCTAATTACGGAGGAAACGTTTAGTGGAGTGGGTTGAATGGAAGGAAAGGGCCGTGGAAGAGAGAAAATGCACAGAGGGTACGAAAAAAAGCTACAAGATGGAAGAAGAAGAGTGCTCTGAAAAGGGGGAGCATGCAAGGAGAGCAAGGCTCCTGCAAGTCTGAGGCCCAGGAAATAGGTACAAACAGCTCCTTCAGTGGAAGAAAAACACCTGCCTCGTGGTTAAAACATTGGGCTGGATTCATCAGATCCTGATCCAGCTTCTGGCTCTACCACTGTTTTCCTGATGCAACTTTGGGCAAGTGACTGTTGGAACCACGTATTTCACAGGGTTTCCCAAAAAGCCAAGTCCAACATGTAAGAGGAGCAATTGTAATCATTTGTTAGGCATCACCCTGTCCAGATTCCCAGATGTCCCAGCCAGGAGCCCAAGTCCCACTGGCTGCTAGCGAGACCTCACCATTAGAAAGGTGCTCGGTGTTGACATCCATAGGACCAGCGGCACTCAGAAGCCATCTGAAAGAGAGCACAAAGTTATAAAAATAGATCCAATTTCTACATCTATATTTAAAACTGTGTTCTCCTTGGAATGGACTCAGGCTACAGCAATTAACTAATGATGACGATGATTAAGGATTGCTCTTGCTCTTTACATTTATAGCATCTCTCCCACTTCTTTTCCGCATAATAATTCCTTTCCTTTGCAATACCAGCAGAGCATTCCCAGGAAACCGAGACGTAAAAGGCAGCAAATGAGAAAGGTGACCTGCTAAATGGATCAGAGGAATGAACAAACCTGACACTTACCAGTCCCCAAAGCGGGGCGAGAACATCAGCCCCGTCCAGGACTTCCCTCTAGCTCTCAGGTGACAGCGAGTGGTTCTAGCAGAAGAGCAAGCACAGGGGGGTCTCTAGCTACTAATGAAGCCTGAATAAGGCGAGAAGGGACACAGCTCATAGGGACAGGGGCAGAGCCCGTCCTTGGGGACATGGGGCTGGCTCTGGCCCACACTGGCTTCCCCAGAGCTCCATTCTGCTGTTGGCTGGAAGCATCGACCGAGTGTGCAGCGATGCCATTTCACCACAGTAAGGGTGGCATGGAGGCAAGGAGAAGAAAAATAATAAAAAAAATCACCAGGACAAAAATAGATGTGAGATGAACAGGAGGAAGGAATCCAGCTACCTATCCAAGGCGCGTTTCTGCTAGCCCGCCGAAGGGCAGGGGAGCGAGCAGCTGCTGCCTGCGGAGGCAGCTGGAAAGCGGGCGAGCGGCCGCCCCTTCGGAGCTCTGCTGTTCTGCCGGACCCCCGCCTGCCCCGCCGCATTCAGCATCGCTTTAGCAGGGAGAAATATTGTCCATCTTCCAGAGACGGAAAACAAACAGAGCATGAACAAAATCAACTAAAATAATTACAGGTTACAACAAATCAATTGGAACTGTGTAAATAGCCTTCAGGCAGGCATAAGACACAATGTTCTTTGCTTAACACGCGCGGCACTCACCCGCTTCCCGGCCTCAGCAGCAGCTGCGGCTCCGGTCCAGCGGCGCTCCGGCGATGGATGCTCCGTCCTGCATGTGCCGCGGCGAAGGCGCCCAGCTTCCCCAGCAGCGAGCAGGAGCTGGGTCAGAGAGGCCAGACAGACTCATCACATCGATCCGGTGACCTCCGGAGTCACGCGGGCCGGAGGGCTTCAGCCCTCGAGGCACCTAGCAGAAGCACAGCCATGACAAGCTTGTTGTCCAGCTGCATCCACACAAGCTGCACCACGCTGGAGGCACGCGTGCAGGCCCAGCCCAGCAGCTGGGGCGTCCTGACACCGCAGATGCACAGACCTCGTGCTGCAAAGTTTGCCCATGGCATTGAGATGAGCCACACAAGTTCTTCTGGAAAACAAACACAGAGACCTCACGCCTCTAGGAGCCAAAGCACTGGGTTCAGGTTTCATCACGAAGAAGCTGGGGGAGGCTGGAAAGGTCCAATGTTTCCTCCTGTATAATCCTGGGAAGCCAAGAAGGAGCCGTGGGCCCAGGCTTTGCGCAGCAGCCTGCAGAGCCCAGGGCGCTCCGAGGACACCCCATCATGCATTCGTAAGCCTCTCTCTGCAGAGACTGTCTTTAGGTATTCAGGCAGCTAATTCTTAGAGACACACTGCTTGAAATGAGAGGGCAAAAATCATCGTAGTATTGAAAATTTTATGGCTTGCAAGCCTCATTACAAAACATTTTGAGGAAACAAGACAGGAGCAATTTCCTAGGATGTTTCTTTTGCATCCAGAAACCCCGATGACTATCAGTGCCGCGCATCGGCTGCCAGCAGCATCCAGCTGCACCCGTCCCCAGCCTGCAGTTGTCCTGGGCGTTTTGGTGGCACGGCTGTCCCAGCTGGGGATGCAAGGAGCTTGAACGGGACCGAGAATACGTGCCCAGTGCCTGAACACCCTGCAGCTGCCGTGGAAATCGATCTGATGAGGTTTCCAGCTGAACACGTGGCTGCTATAGATCCATCCAGGCCAGGTTTCTGCTGCGGGAGCTCGCAGAAAAGCACATACGGGCTCGCTCTGGGGTCTGCCCTCGGTCAGGCCATCCCAGGGGGCCGCGGGGATGGGACATGGGGGTCAGGCCGCCCCAGGGATGGGACATGGGGGTCAGGCTGCCCCTGAGGAAACCAGGGCCCGGAGCCAGGCCGAGACTGGCCCAGGATCCCGGGCAGGCAGGGCCCCGCTCAGGGGCAGCAGGTGGCCTCCAGCCCGGCCCTGCCGTCACCCGTGGAGCCACCTCCCCACAGCCCTCCATCACCACCTCCATGCCAAAATGGAGGCGCCTCCCTGGCACCCGCCCACCCTCAGGCCAGAGGGCTGCCTAGAGCCCGGCCTGCAGGAGAAGGAGGAGCACAGGTGACTCAAAAAGGCTTTTCTCACCTAAACACCAGGATTTGAACCCCAGGGAGGCTGCTGGGGCCCTAATAAGCCTTCACGGCCCTGAGTGGCCGCACCTGAGGCCTCCACCCCCCACCCTGCCCCCAGCCCCCGGCTCCATTTAAGCTCGGGCTGGGGCCCCTTGTCTAGTTCTGCCTGAGAGGGGCCATGTTGGGGCAGGCCTGGTCTCCTAGGCTGGGGGCCCTGCTGGGGTCTGGCCCTGCCTCGTGCTCCTGGCTCAAGCCTGGCTGCTATGGACATGTCTGATGCTGCCTGGAGGATCCTGCAGCAGTGGCATGCTGTTCACCCGGTGTCCCCAACGCTTGGCTGCTGATATGCCACCACCAGAGGCTTGTTCCTGCTGATCAATCCCTCTGTGCCTGCTTAACGAGATGCTAATTTAATGCTGTGGTCAACTGGTTGTCTATGAGGATTAATGAGCGCTCATCCTGCTGCTGCTGAATGTTGTGTGCTGTGAAATGACTCCGCGGGCGAAACGCTGCTGCCGTCCCAGGGCTTTCGGGAAGCTCCGCGTGAGTGTGGACAGAGCCCGTCCAGCTAACTGAGACGCTTCCCGGCCCCTTGCCCCCGTGCATAGGGAGCCTGGCGAGATGCTCCAGTTCAGTCACAGCCCATAAGTGTGAGACGCAGGAATTTCATGGCTTGTTATGCTGGAACATAGGCTAGAGGACTGCAATGGTCTCTTAGGACTCTAAAATCATGGATTTGTTAGATTAAAAGTAGAACTAAGCAAAAACCTTGTGGAAAATAAGTTTCTGGACAAATCTTAGCTTGAAATTTGCTTGTGAGCAGCTTACAAGTTTCCCGGCCAGATCTTCTTTTAAAAATCAATGGTAGAATCACTTCTGCAACAGCTTCTCAAACTGTGGCTAATGCACAAGCAGCAGACAGTATTTTCAGCATAAACTGCTTGGATGAGCCTTGAATTGGATATTTCCCCCTGTGATCCTGCTCCCCAGCTGGAGGATACTTTAATTCGGGCTCGAACGGTCACAATATGGAGTTCTGAATTTGCTTTCTAGAAATATTCTCCAAACATTGCTTTGAATTTGGCTGTTTCTTCAAGCCCATGTGCCAAGAAATTCATTAGTAAACTATTAATGGAAAAGAACACAAAGTCTGAGTGTCCATCAAAGAAAGTGCAAAGGAGATATTTGACAGCTGATTGCTTTCATCAAAGTCAGAATATTGGACATATAAGACACTGAGCACCTGTGCAATAGCTGCTGTGGAGAAAAAAAAAGAAAAAACAACTAAATAAGAGGGTCTGCTTTCCTCTTGGTGTTGCTGTTCCTGGCAGACCCACAGCGATGCTCTGGTTTGATGCAGCACTGATGCATGTGTTGCTCCTTCCCGAGCGTGCTGTCGATGATGGAAAAGCCTTGGTACCAGCTGAGGCATCCATGGCTGTTAGGACACACGGCCACAACCAGAAACCCTTGGCATTGCTAGCTTCCCTCCTGGCTTACAGCTTCTGCAGGAGACCAAGGACCGGACGTGCAATGGTGATGCAGCGATCTTCCTGCGCCTGTGGTCAGGTAAGGAATGAAACCTTTTTTATGGGAGATAAAGGTACTGTGCCATTGCCTGTGCAGAGGAAGGAGCACATGCCTCTGAGGAGCAGCTCCAGCAGCTCCCGCCAGCATGAATTTCACTGGTGAATAGGCTGTTGGGGCTGGCTGCATTTGGGATGGCACATCAGCCCCGAGGTGCTGCTGGAAGGGTTTAACCTAGCAAACCCTCCCAGAAAGAGGTGTTGACTGGCACATTTTAGTGCCATCAGGCCTGGCTTTGGAATAAACCGCTACGGAAAATGAAGCAATGAGCAGATTGCCGTCCTGGTGGTTGAAAGCAGCCGGTGAAGCAATGCCATGCGGGCAGCCCATCAGTACAGCTGGGTTTTGTGTTTCGCTGTGTTGTAGGTAGCTCTGGTTTCTTTAGCTCTGCGATCATTTGGTTAGAGCTGATTGTGTGGGATGTCCTCGGCTGAAAGGGAAAGGGCTGTGCAATCGGTTCCAGCTGAAAAATGACACAGGAAAAACTGCTCAACGCCTGGAGACACAGGCAAACGCTCGAGCAGCGCTGCTTTCCTGGAGGAAATAATGCAGAGGGAGGTGCTGAGCAGGGGAGACAAGTATCACTGAGGAAGCTGTAAATAATATCCATGCTCGAATCGCTTTGCAATGCAAGACGTTGACTCTGTTGTCTCTGAGTTCATGCTATATAAATATTTATGGCCCCTAATGCAGAGGTTTGTCACATGTAATGACGTGAAGCTAACGTGATGTTGTCTATAGGTGACACACCGCACCAAGGGAAACTGGCAAATGTCATGCCCGGCTCCCGGGAAAGTGCATTAGCAATGCTGTATGTGTAGCTAGAGGGACTAGAAAATTTGGTGTGGAAGTGTTATTTTCTCCCTGCCATGATACTTGAAGGGAAGCTCAGAAAATTAGTTCTGTCTCTGTCTGATGGCTCTACAACAGGGCTCGGTGCGTTGGGCTGGCGGTAGCAGAGGGGGTGGAAAGGCCGCCGGTGTGGAGCCGCTCCTGTCCGAGCCCTTAGAGGTACTCGCAGAGATGGGGCTGCTGCATCCTCTGCGTGCTGAGGTGTTGGTGGGGGGGGAAAGCAGGGAAGGAGTCACCCCTGCTCCCAGCACCTCCCGTGGTATTAGCAATTGCAAGCATCTGACTCATCGCTTAGGGTGACCCAGACCCTGACACCCTCGATGGAAAGCACCCAGCCGCAGGTGCCTGCTGGCTCTCCAGAGGAGCCCAAACCCTTGTAGGTGCAGACATGAGTGGCGGAGGGTGGCACCATGGCGTGCCATGTGCTGGAGTGCATCCCCATCCCTGCGCAGCCCCCCTCGCGTGCGCCATTTGCAACCTGCTAATAATATGCCTGCGCCTCCTCCCAACCACCCAGCTTTTCTCCCGTCTATTGTTCTGCGTATTTCAGCTGCCGGAGGCTTTGAAAGAGCCTCCCAGCCTCTCCGATAATATCGCCCATTGTTCTCCTCACCTACCGCTGCCGCTCTGAGTCATTCTGCTGTCTGACAGGGCAGGCGCAAAGGTCTCCGCTATCAGATGCAGCTCAGCCAATATCTGGCTGTTTGGTTAGTTTTGCATCTTCTATTCATCTTCAGAGAAGTTAAGGGGCTGGGGGAAGGGAGGAAGACTAATAGGATTAATCCTCTGAATTCATTATGCAGAAACTTGGCACCCTGCCAGTCTTTCTCTTGAACAAATGGTCAATGCTTTTCTTTAATAGCATTAAGGAAAATTACAAATCACAACGTTGGTTAATCAATCTCAATAGGTTTCTCTGCATGAATTTTTTTTAACTGTCTCCTGGAAAAGACTGTAGCAGCTGATGTTTTCCTTCTGCCTCTCTTTGCCCCTGGTTCTTGGCATTAGCAGTAATTGCTAGAGAGATGCTGGTTATTTGTGTCTCCTGAACTCCTGGCCTGGGTGGACAGAGGCCTGCATGAAACGCAAAAGGACATAAATGAAAGGGACTCTGACATGCTAATCTTATCACCCAACCTCATGCAAGCAAAGAGAACCAGGGCTTGGTTCAGCCCCATTTCAGGGCTCTGGACATGGGAGAGGGTGAGAAGAGAAGCAGAAGTCCTTCAGCATGAGGAAGCGCTGGGTGGGGGAGGACAGGCAATGGCTCTGCTGGACCACGGGGAAGGGACACACTGCCCTGAGCAGGGCACAGACCCTGGTCTCCACGACCGCAAGGCTCAGGGGAGAGACCTGCTCTTATCCAGGGCTGCTGGGCTGGAGACAGCCTCCCCAGGGGCGTGGAGTCCATTCCTCCTGTCCTACATAGGGTTTCCCCCTAAATGTCCCTAGAGATTTACTGCAGACTGTTTGAGAAAGAACTTGGCCTCCTGCTACCTGTCACTGCACGTCATAAAACCGGTCCCATCACCCGAGACGGGTGGCAGTGTGCGTGCTGCAGCTGGCTGAGGCCGGCAGCGGAGGCCGGGGCTCCTGGAGAAGCTGTGCCGGGCTGGGGGTCCGGGAGCCCGGCAGCAGGGTCGCCGCATGCTCGGGCTGGGGGTCAAGATCACAGCGAATCAGCAGAGCTGCTGCCCAAGTAAATATAAAGTTAAGAGATCTAGAAGGTGCCTTCCCTGGGCCAGATCCTTCCCTCTGGCATCGCTTGCGGTACAGATACCCTTGGAGCTGTGCTCGGGGGCCGCTGCGCTAGATGCTGTACAAACAGCCCGTTACAGCAGCTGTACTGCAGGCATGAATGCAGACAAATACATTCCTGTTACGCTAGGCAACGGCTTGGAGCCAAAGCAAGGCATGCTCAGGTTTTGTTTGTATTTCACTGTTGCTTTTTTATATGAACATATGCATATATGTATTAATAGACAGTTGAGGTTTGCATACAGTGTATGGTATATAACAAAAATGCTAATGCATGACTGTATGTGCACGCGTTGTATGTACAGCTGTACCACAGATCTGTTTGACATTGCCGTTCGATGCATTTGCCCACCTGCAGATTTGCGGTGTGTCCATCAGGGAGTTAACTCGCTGCTTATCAGCCAGTCGGGCTGCGGACCGGGCGCTGCTGGACGCACGACAAGCAGCAAGCGCCTGGTCTGCTGGGTGGTGCGCGTCCTCGCGGAGCGCGTCGTCTGGCTGGGACCGGGCGCAGTCCGATGCCTGCAGCAGCTGCCCTTCCCGCGGGTTACGTGTAAAGGGCGGGTGAGCTCCAGCTGGGGTGAAACAGCCCAAGCGATGGAAGGAGGAGCCCAGGCTGGAGGAGGTGTGCGCGCAGCAGGGCTCCTGGGCTGGGGGAGCAGTCTGTGGGTGAGCGCAGGGAGCCAGAAATATCGCAGAAGCAGGCAGTGAAGAGGCAGAAAACCCAAAACAGCAAAGGAGGCCCTGCTAACACAGCCCCCGAGAAAGCTTTCCAGGGTGAGTGTTGGCTGGAGTAAGAGACTTCGGAAATCTGTCTTGCATTGGTGCTTCCTGCGATCCCGGAGGAAGCACTCGTAACAAGCAGGCTTAGGAAATGCCCACTCACCACCTACTCCACGTCCTCCTGAGCACAACCAAAACATGCCGCTTAAGTCCAAAGTACTAATTATGTTTAAGGTCACTTCTGGCATATTTATGGTTTTTCTCTGGCTAAAGTAGGAGTATTCACATCAATATGCGTACATGAGAGTACTGAGCTGGGATATAACTATTCACGGGCCTGGGTTTTTTGAGATATTGGTGACACCTTTATAATGCACCAAGAGGAAATTATCTCGGTGATGTATGCAGTGCTAGAATGGAGAGGGCAAGTCAACCCACCTGGGTTAGATACCTGTTTTGGGATCCATCTGTTTTTCTCCACTGACTCTGTGCAGCACAGTGGAGAAGCTCTGACTTGAGGGCTGATTCTTAGCTAGAACAGAGGAACCCCCCAGCAGCGTCGAAGAGGATGTGCCGGTGGCTTGGAGGGCTTGCGGATGACTAATGAACTTGCTTGCGGTTGGTCTGGAGCATGGGTGGCTGAAGCCTGGCATATCCCGGGGAGCGCAGGGATGCGTGCGTTGGAGGCCCGGTGCATGACTGCGAGGGTACAGCCAACTGCAAGGAAACTGGCAGGTGGAGTGAATTCCATTAAAGAGAAGGAGAGGAGAAAGCTAGTGCTGAGCTTCCCTTGGTGCACCAGCCTCCTCCTCACCTAATCTAAAATTAACTTCACTGTTCAGCTGCATTTAAGCAAAACCAGTTGCCATGGCCACGCCAGGGGCTCCTAGATATAGCAAACGAGGTAATCAGTTAAAATGAATAGCCACAGAGCTGATGCTGTAGGTTACATGTGAAGTTCATTCACTTGTTAAACCTAATGGACTGTATTGCCTATGAATTGGAAATGTAAATTCTCTCTTTCGGTGGCTGGAGTTTGAATCAGGCTGGAAAAGCTGGAGGAAAATGTCAAATTAAAAGAGCTAGTGCTGTGGATAATGTGAGCCCATAACGGATCAGAGGGGATTTCTGTGTGGGTTCAAGCCTTAGGTTTGCTGGCAGGCACATAGCTGAAAGCTGAGCCCCCTCGCTGCTTTTGAGAGGGACACTGGTATTTATAGCACCTTATTAATGCTTGCTTTGCTGGCGCTTATTAGCTCACCTATCCTGCTCTGAATAAAATAAGCTGTTCTGCCCTGCCGGTGGTTTGCAAGGCTTTAGAAGATGCAGAAAGAGCTCTGTTTCTATGGCACAGCCTGTAAGTGCTCGGGAATCTCGAGGCACGATGCAGTGCGAGACATCGGCCGTAAGCAGGCACCTTTCCGTTCATCGCCACGATGCAGCCGCACCGAACGCTGCCCGGGACGCCTGGGAGCTCCAGACGGGGTCTGAGGGACGAGCAGATCTGCTGGCAAACGGCAAGGCGCATCAGGAGCGCCGAGCGGGCGAGAAGGCTGCCAGCAAAGGAGGTGGGCTGTTGCTATTTTAATAAGCCCATTGCCGTAGGAAAAAATCAGTCCTCAGCAATGGTCCAGTCCTCCATTTCGTGCCTTGCACAGAATCTGGCAAGCGTCCTGCTCCCGAAGCTGCGAGCCAGGCCCTGCCTCGGTAAGGACGCGGGGAGCAGAGCCCGTCCGCCCGGCCCCTTGCGCTGCTTTCCGCAGCCTCCACGCAGCCGTTAGAGCTTCGCGTGGACCTGTCTTGGACTTCGTATGGTCTCAGAGCGTCTGGAGGTTCACACTTGGGTCACAATACGTATGCTCGTATTTCACGTCCTGCCATGGCTAGGATTCCCTCTGGGGAGGCTCCAACGCTATCAGTAGGCAGAACAGCCTTTCCTTGTGCACGCCGTGTCTGCACCAAGTACGGAGGAGGCTGATTTATCTCCTGCCACCCTACCCCTCGCTCGCGTATCCCTTCCCGCCTACTGCAGATGAAGGGCTTGTAGCACTGGAGAAAAGATGCTCCAAATACCAGACTAGCTTTTAGGAGGTCTGGATTCGGGTCTTTTGCTCTGCCACACATTTTCTGTGCAGTGAATTCATGTTTTGCAGTGCCCACTCTAACCTTAAAATTGACGTGTCCGTATCCATTGTCAATATGTGACATTTCCAGTGTTAGTGTTGTACTTATTAAGTTAATCTTTCTCACTAATTCAGCTCCAACCAACCTGCAAAACAAAATGGACATTATTTTGTCTACTCAGGTCCTGTAACAATTAGAAAATTTTACTCTCCTGCTAATCTGGGACTTTTGATGGGCATATAATACATCATTAGCCTTTTTTATTACCTTGAATCATAATTGTGAAAGGAACAGTAGTGGTTTTGTGCAGAGTGTCCATATCTGCATCCATATGGATAATTACAGACCCATATGGACATTATGGACTAGTTCATCACCTGGCATAAATCGGAGCATCTCCATTCTCCGTAACATACTTCTGCTGATCTACATCAAGCCAAAATCCAGTTCTAAATAAGCTTGTGACATTGAGTAATAGGCCTCATTGCAAATCTAGGAGAAATTAGCTTTGCTGTGACATATGGCACAACCTTCAGGTCCTAATTGTGCTGGCTCATGCATTCATAATACCACCAATTATTTATATGATGAGGCAAGATAGCGTGTTTATCAGTAATTTTCCTTCACTGACAGTTTATGATCAGCCGAGCAGCACCCGTTGGAATACTCCAGGCAATTAGACACTCTGATGTGCACGGTGTCATCAGATTGTCGCGTAATAAGCAAAAAGAAAGGTTTTTATGCGTTCAAAGGGGGCCCTGCCAGAGCTGCTAGGTCAAAAATACGTCCTGCGTGTTGTGACCATAATTGCGGGAGGGTGTGTGATTTGTCATTGCTGCGCCTTTGTCTGAGCCGTTCCTGCACGCAGACGGGAAAGCACATTAACCACCGCCACAAAAGTCTGCTGCCTGAAAGGCTCCGATTTGTCTCGCAGCCTCCAGGTTTAGGATTTGCTGCAGCAGCCAGAGCCATGCATCAGTCGGGCTCCGTATCTCCCTGCTGCACAAACGAATCGGCGGGCGCGGGGCACACGGGCGCTGCCTCCTGCCCTCTCCCTCTGAAGAGGGCTTCCTGGCCAGCGCTGCAGGTTCGATGCCACGTGCACCAGGTCTGCTCTGCACAAACGAAGGTGCCCTGTGGTCCCTCAGCTTTTGGCTGTGCCGGCAGCCCACCGCGCTCAGCACGTAAAATCGATCGCTCTTCCCTTGTGCGGTAGGTCTGACTGTCCAGGCAGCCGTGCCGGGGGCCTCCGCGCTCCCTTGGGCGTCTCCGAGTTGGGTGATTGCCTGTGATGTAGCTGAGGGACTCACCCAGGTGCCTCCTAAGGAGTCTGAGGGGGTGTTATTTATAGACTTCCCTGTCTTCTATAATTTGTGGAGGAGAGAGCATTGCTGACTGACACTTTCTTCCACTGAATCATATACGTTCATCTGTCAGCATAAATACGTATCTCCAAATTCTGGTGAACTCGCTCACGTTCCCACGTGAGGGTGTCCGTGCTCCCATCTACGCTACCGAGGCAGAACGGGTGCAGTGGAAAACAAACCGGCATTATCTTGGTGTGCTCAGGGTCCCGCTTATCTCCTCTGCTCCTTGTAATTTCTCTGGCGAGGTGTCAGCGTGCTCCCGCCAGCGCTAATCAGCTGTTTCCGACTGCCCCAGCATGTCGATCAGATAACGCGGGCTGATAGGAGAAGGCGAGGTGGGAAATAAGCAGACATGGCACCTGGGAAGATGTTGTAATTCCGAGGCAAGGAGAGGGCGTGTGCCGTAGAGAGGAGCTTCGGGTGCAGTCTGCATGTGCCCTCAGGTCCCTTGGTGACAAAGTGCTTTGTAGTTACGTGCTGCCAGCTGCCATGGGAAAGCACCGCGCCGGGGCCGGGGAGAGTCGCTCAAGGACAAAACCGAGCCCGGCTCTGCCAACAGCCATCCATTAGCTAGATAAGTCACTTGTGCCGTCTTTGTTTCGCCACTCACCTTTTTCTAGTCCTTCTCGTTTCAAGGACAAGGCTCTGAGACAAGGACACCTTCTCCCTGTTCTTCCTGCCTAGTACAACCGCGTTTCCAGCCTTGGTGTGTGAAGCGTAGGAAACCTCCAAGCCTGGTACTAACAGTTGTGTCTTTAGTAGAACAAGCAGATCAACCAAGTATCATAGGAGGAAAGGGCCTGGGAAAAGGGGAATCTGTGTAACTGTTCAGGCTGCCAGTCCAACCAACAGCAACTGGTCCTCGCCAGGATGATCCACGATTTGCTGCATTTCACCCCATTCATCCTAAATAGCCAGTTGTCCTTACAGTGCACAGGCAAGGGGAGAGGTACAGGCCAATCTACTGTCAAGACAACAGGGCCCATTTCATGACAGCTTATGCATTTACCTGGGAGATGAAACGCACCAAAAAACCTCTTCAGCCCACACTTCTTTCAGCAAATTTTCCCTTGCAGAGTTTTCTCCAGTAAGTGGAAATGAAGGCAGTAAAATGATAGCTGTGTACAGCTGTATCACGCATCGCTTCCTGGGCTTGTGCTGGGAGGCATGTACGCGCACAGAATAAAGCGCTCCTTAACAGTGTTTAAACAATATAGAGACACTGGGGATTGTAAAATACAAATGCTTTGCGCAGAGGAGTTTAATGGTCAGCTTCTGTTCAGCATAACGCTTGGGGGCCAGGACACTCTTCCCTGTATCAGCGAATATATATTTGAATTTTGAGAGAAATAGAGCAAAAATAATGCTTGTGGATCCCCACTTTTACGTAAATCATTGGTATCCAGAATCACTAATACAAGAGAGGAAGAAAAGTTTTATTTCTGCCTCTGACTCTCCCTGTGGACTTGGTGAGTCAGTTCACCAGGGATTTTCCAGAGAAGCTCCATACGGTGCTGGGGACGCGTCTGATGTGCATTCTGCTTTAGTCTGGCTGACCAACCCCTGCGAGCGTCGGGAGCCCTCCTCTTCCTCGTTCCCAGCACTGCCGCCAAGAGCTGCGGGAGTCGGTACCTCCACTGAGGAGTTACAGCTCCGATCCTCTCCCACACAAGTTTTCTGTGAATAATTAATTAATGCCTGCGAGGCACTTTGGAGGCTGGGTAAAGCTTTCAGCGTTCATATTTATTCTTTTTGAGTAGGACTGCGTCCAAGCCGAGGTTCCCGTCACCGGAGCGTGCCGCTGGCAGGCGCAGTCCCGCTCCCGAGAGCTCTGCTCAGGTCGCCTTCCGCGAGGACGACAACTGCTTGCAAAGCGCTCATCCGCTTCCATGCCAACACCTACTAACGAGAACTGAGTATTTAGTAGCTTTGCTCTTCTACGGTACGTCTCCTAGCCAGAGAACCGGGTGAGGCGGTTCAGGTAGGGGCAGGACCTGCCTGCCGAGATGCTCAAAATCCGATGCCCCAGCTCCAGCTGAGAAGTGTGTTCAGCTTCCTGAGCGTGCCAGGCCAAAGGGAGATGAAACCAGCCGCCTGCCCCTGACGGTAGCTGCCTTCCCCTGCGGTCTCTGCTGCCAGGAGCACCCAACGCTGGAGCTAATTAGACTTTCCCGGGAGGCTCTGGGTTAAGATGCTAAGCAGGGCCCCCCATCTGAGGTGCCGGTTTCGCCCACGCAGGCCCYGAGCAGCGCAGGCTTCTGCAGTTTTTTGGATGAAAGCGCGGCACAGCGCTGCACTGATAGCAGCCCAGCACGGGCACCTGGCTGGGACGGTTACGGCTGCCAGGTAGATCGGCTGCACTGTACCATCCTGCAACAGGCACAAATTTACCCCGCGGCTGCGGTCCCAGCTCTGTAGTTTAGCTTTCCAGGTTTTATTAAAAAGGGAGACTGCTAAAACTTAATTGTTTTTCTCTTGTTTTAACGTTTTGTCCTTTTTTTTTTCTGGCTGGGACATTGAAATGCAACAGCTCGCTCAGGGATCAGCATCGCTCTCTCCTCATGAGAGTGACTTTGTGGCTTTCCCCAGCACCTACGAAATCATGTCAGGTCAAGCTGTGAAATGTAGTTTTATTGTCCGTGTCCCGCAGTCGGGCCCCGTGCCTGTTCTCGTGGCTGCCTGCATGCACTGGCTAGCCGTGCCCCGCGTCCGGCCTCCGCTGCGTGCTCCCGCAGGCTCCTCCGCTGCCGTCGCAGCCCCGCAGCTAATCAATAGGGCCGGGCACCAAGAGGAATTTTAATTAAAGAGGAGATTTACTGAAACGGGGATCTGGGAGGGATGTGTGGAAGTTGTTGTTATTGTTACACAAGGGGCCTGTTTTCCTGCACAGGGTAGATAACATTTAAAACACATCAGCATCAGGTTTAGTGAAGTGGGACCGACAATAGGCAGCATTAAGCCTTAACTGCGTGGCTAACAGGGAAATAGTCGGGGGATGTCTCTCTACAGCTCTGCTTTCCCAAACCCGCCGTGTGTCTCTGCTGATATCGCTGCCTCCCTGCTCCCCGGGGCTGCCGTGTCTCTGCGCCGGGCCTCGGACACGAGGGTGCCTGATGGTGCGACCTGGTGGATCCGGGCGCGGAAACTCCTGGAAATGGGCTGGGCTTGGGTGCAACTTGTATTAGTTTCAGCTTAGTCTAAAACTTGAGTTAAAAGCGGTCGGTTAACTCAGGCGATGCTAAGAGAAAGCAGCAAGAGCCTCCTGAAGCCGCAGTTGCCCGTGCTGCCTCCTCGGCAGCTCCGTGGCTCTGGGCATCCGGCTCCTCTGCTGCGACGGTCGTCCTTTCCCCTGCTCGTCGAGACATGCAGGGACGACCTCCGTGTCTTAAAATGTCGCTGTGCTTCAGGTCTGGCAGGGATTGCTTGTGATTAAGGGTGTGCTGCAAACTGGCTGCCTGAGGGGCACCGAGAGCAGATCTAAATCCAAGCTCAGCTTGCCACCGCCTCCAAACCCCCTCGAGTGCTGCCTGTCGGGGACATTTGAGACCTTTTAGTCAATATTGCCTTGAGAAATTCACTGCTTGAGAGCCTTGGTGCCTTATCATCGGCCGTGCGGGGCGCGCGCGGCTCTCGGCGCTGCTGTGACCCCGGCTTCCTGGGGCAGAGCCTGGCGGGGCAGAGCCTGGCTGGCCAGAAACCAGGGTGAGGGGCTCGGGGGGGGACAACACGGGACGCCTGCAGGGCTGTGTTGCTTTTGCAGGGAAGGAGGGAGAGAGGATTTGTCTGTCACTCGCTCCTGGTGACGGCTGTTCCCCGGCGGGCTGCACGCGAGCCCCGGGTGGGACTCCTTCCTTCGGCTGTTGGCGTTCAGAGCCACGCTGTGCATAAATAACGGAGAGCGAGTCGGCTTCTGTTTTTACATAGACCTTTTATCTTTCTCAACTGTCTTGGTCTTTTGCATCCTCTTTTTCTTCGCCCTCCCTCCCCCTTTGGTTTGTCTCTTCTCCTTTTCGTGCCTGTCTCTTCTCCTTCATTTTCTTCACTTCGCAGCATAACACTAATTAATTCTACTAATTAGTTCATGTTTGTGCATGCAGCAAATAAATTCCATGTGATATGAGCGCTAAATATTATACATTAAATTGTCATTTAAATCTTAAAGACGCAAGAGGCTGCATCTACGAACAAGCAGGAGGGCGGGTGTGCGAGGCCCGTGAAGGCGTGCGTTGGTGCCGGCGGTGCGCTCGCGTGGGAAAATCCTTGCAAGCGTGTTCGTAGGCCCCGGAGCGAGTGTGCAACCCGTGTCCTGGCTGGCGGCGCGCTGTGGGTGCGATCTGGGCTGTGTGGGAGAATACGCTACCTGGGCGAGCCGGTGCGTTGCGTGTGTTTTATAAGTGCTGTTGGGTACTAGCTCAAAGCTCGATGTGTCTGAGCATTTACGGACTTTGTATCATACATATATGTATTTAGATATGAGGTCACTCACAGACAGATATACTGTACCCTGAGAGATGTGGGATGTGCGTATGGGTGAGTCGTTGCTACCTTAAAGTCCAGAAACAGCCTGAGATTTGACATGAGCATTTCCACAATTCGATCAAAGCACATAGGTCAGATGTATTTATTTAGGAACAGGCGGTTCTTTAAATGCCAGCGCTTGTTTCGTTATTCAGTGGAAGAATTTGCCCTTAATCCTCCTCCGAAAACTGTCTCGGAAATCATTTCATGTATGGGGCTGAGTATAAAATAAACTGGGTTATTATAAATAATGAGGCGCTTAGTTATGTATGTATGTTCTGTACAACTTGCTCAGCGTCTTCGCCACTGACATGGGGATAAAGTATCCTCTCCTGCGCGAATGCTAATTACGGCCAGCAGCCCGCTCGCTCCGGGCCCCGCCGTGCCGTCCGGCTCCCCGCGCCCGGCTCGCGGGGCTGTGGGGTAGAGGCACGCGCCACGCCGGCACCGGGGCACGCAGGGCTGTTTGCTAGGAGAGAAGCAGCTGTAGATGTTGGGCCAGCTCCTTCCCTGGATGCTGCTTTCCCACCTCCGACCTGTGACGTGACCCGCGGTGTTTTGCTCGGCGTTAAACACCTGCCTGGTGCTACAGAAGGGCCACGAAGAGATGCTTTTGTATTTCCCTCTGCCATTTGCTCACCGTGAAGGATTTTTTCTCTTTTCTGTGAAGAAACCTGTGCAGACGGACCCCAAGTCCTCTGAGCAGAGAGAGAAGCTGCCACTCTGGAAATCACGGAGCAGTAGCTAAACCGAGGGCTGACGTCCTTGCCCTGCTGCCTGCGTGCGAACCCGTGCAGCGAGCGCTGCCGTTGAGTGCAGACACCGAGGTGGGCACTTCTCTGCACCGCGAGCGAGCTGTCCTCGACATCCTGGCCGCTCCTAATCCCAATTATTTCTCTAACTGTGGAAACCCAATTATCTGCCGAGCTGCCGGGGTCAGAAGAAGAGGCAGTTAGGGCGATAAAACTTCCATTAGCGCGGCCCCCAGGCTGAGCTGCCTTATTTTCTTCCATCACATCTCGCTGTCAGGACCCGTTGCTCGAGTACGCGTGTGGCCTGGTCGTCCCAAACGGTCCCTGGAGGATCAGGGCTGATCGACGCTCGGTGAACTGGAGGACGTGTTGGGATGATCTTTCTTGGTGGATCCCGTGCTTTCCATCCATCCGTAAACATCCCGCGTCCTGCAGGACTTTCTCAGCTGAAGGCTGCAGAAAGCAGAAGTCTTTGCTTCCCTTAACACAGAGCTCGTTTCTTTTGGAAGCGGACTAGAAGGTGCCCTCAGTCGTTTCCCGATCTCCCAGCCCTGGCTTCACCCCGTCAGTGCTGGAGAAACGCCAGGAGCCCCCAGGCCCGCGGCCCCTGCGCCTAGGCAGGGAGYGAGTCAGCGCCGGGGCAGGAGCGTCGTGCCGGTTCCCCTCCGCGGGGTGCTGCAGGATCCCCCGCCACCGAGCATCCCGGGATGGGGAGGGCCGGGCTGCCGGGACGCAGCCTGTGCCCCCCCTGCCCCGGCCGCCCCGCTGCTCGGAGCCGCCGCGGCACACGCGGCTCCCGCTGAAGGCGGCGAAGATGCATGGGCAACGGGGAGCTGGACATTGAAATTCCTGCTGATCTGCGCTTTTGGTGCTGGACTAAAGCCTGGAAATGTCCTCCTAAATCATCCCCCTGCACAAACCACCTGAACAGCCCTACATCATCGATGGCGCTGGATCCCTCGGGGGTCCTTATTTTTGGCTGGTGCAAATTGGCGTGAGCGTACTGGAGACAGAGTGGTGGTGGTGAGGATCTGGCCTGCCGTTTCCATGAACATGCCTCATCCCTGGGTTACGTGCGGAGAACAAACACAAAGAGGGAAATTCAGCAAAGTCAATTAATTTAGAAGCTCAGCTGAAGGAGGTTATTTACATTCACCAACCTGCTGTCTAGCTACCCACTGTCCTGATCAAAAATAAGCACTGAGCTGCCTCTCTGGGAGCGCGTTCAAGAAAAGATCACATCTGTCCCCTACATTTCTTCTTCATCTCTCACCAGACTCCTCCAGATGGCTTCCCCGAGGAAGGGGGGAGCCCATCTTTCCAATTAGGAACCGGGAGAGCAGACAACTTTGCAGCACCGCTGGAAATTGTTAGGACTTGCTCGCTTCTGCAGAGCAAGCCCCGAGCCGTTCGCCGCGCGGCACCTGCCCCCGCCCCAGGATGCTCCGCAGAGGTCCGGGACGCGGCCACGGACCTGTGATAAACCCAGGCAGAAGGGAGCAAGGGAAGGCGGCGTGCGGTGTTTCCAGCTGAGACTTGGAGGGGCAGGAGGAGCGGCTGGGGCTGCGGGAGCACCGTCAGCCATGCGTGGGGCCGCAGGGGAGACGAGTCCTGCATCGTCCGGCGCAGAGCAGAGGATAAAGCAGAGCCCGGAGGAAGAGCCGGGGCAGGTCACACGTGCACAATCCATGGGGCGACTGCAGGCTCTGGGGGCTTGGGTTTTCCCCTTCACACTCATTTCTTTCATCAAGAAATTGAAAACTGGAAAAGCCAGAAACTGACACCTGAAAAATGGAACATTTCAGCTGAAAATTGAAACTTATTGTTTTGTTTGGTTTTTTTCCTGATGAAAAGCAGGCTTTTTTCCCAAGGAGGGCAGATGAATTGCCTGAAAATTTTCACCGAGTTGAAAGTCGAGATGGAAAATTTGAGATGACGCTTATGGGAAAGTCCCCAGCGAGGTTTCAGAGCAAGCAAGGCGACTTAACACTGAATCCAGCCAGAGCCAGTGCAGAAAACTGAATCCTCACATAAGTGATGCGCCCAGATTTTTTGCCTGCACGGGGGTGTGTGGGGAAGGGAGGTTTACAGAAGTAAAGGACGATGCCTTCCCAGCTCTCCGTCCCGTCACTGCAGTTGGCTGAAAGGAGCTGGGCTGTCCCCAGCTCTAATTAGCGCTTCCCTCCAGCTCAGCCTGCAAGTTTCCTTCCAGGAGAAACATTCGTGTCACCAGGCATACGAAGAGGAGAAACTTTAGGTGACATTCGTGAGCACTGAAAGAGTCAGAGTAGGACGAAAACGTGCCTTGTGGCTGAGAGCATCCTGGCGCAGCCGGGAGCCGGGCCCTGGGCGGCTGACGGTGACTTACACAGGCCAAGTCCAGACCTGAGAGCCGGGATAAGCCCAGTCTGATCACCTGCCAGCTTGGGCCGTTACTGGACACCAAAAGCAGCCACTAATGCCAAACATCAATGTTTGGCTCTCACGCTGGTCTTAAAGAGTGGCCGGAGGTGTCTTCTGGAGCCAGCGGTTGAGCTTCTTATCTCTGGCGAAGCCAAGCTTTATCCGGGTCGCACTTTCCCAATCTGGGATCTCTGGTCAAAAGACCAAAGACAATCGGAAAGCAGGAGAGTGGCACCAGTGGAAAAAAGGAGCAAGCTAGCAGGAACGAACCAAGAACATGAGCACATCAGCTGCCGCTGACTTTGTTCCTGCAGCGGCTGACGTGGGGCTGTCAGGTACCGTCAGTGTAATTATAGAAAATTGCTACAGGATAAACATCACTGTATTTGGAGGAGTAATTGTGCGGCAGCCTCAGGTTCCTTTCTGCGTGTCAGGTAGGCACCAATTTTAGCTCCTCACGCCTTGACAAGCTCAGACACTCGGAGCGAGCGTCCTCCGTCCCTCCCTCGCTGCCTTTATTTCTCCGGTCACAGCAAGCGAGCGCTTCTCCCCCTCTGGCTCCCTCTCTCCTCGGGTGACCATAAAACACCATCCCAGGGAGTGCAAGTGACATCCCAAAGGGGACCAATTTTCCCTTTTTCCTCCAGAGAAGGAGCAAATTGGTCTGGATAGTACAAGGCCACCAGAAGCCGAACCAAAAGCAGCCCCAGCTTTGGTAAGCAGGTGCAATCCAGCGATTTTTTCATTTCATAATGTTTACTTTTTTTCCATACATTCTTGGTAATCATAGTGGTAAATAAAGACCCTGGTCTTTTAAATATAATTGCAAACAGCTTGCCACTATTTTGAGGAGAAAAGATCTGGCTAAGACATCGGACAGGGATGCTGGAGAACTGGATTCAACATATTGAGGTGTTTCTTGTGCAACTAGAACAGCTCGAGTCCAACCTTCCCTGTCTAGCATTTCCCATCTGTAAAGAAGAGACAAATAGGAGTGGAGGTAATGCCACATAAAACAGGGATATAGCGAGAATAAAATCCAACAAGTGTAAATCAAAAGTAGTAGCATAAATACAGTATCACTGGCAGGCTCCACGCACCATTGGGCAGGGACCTGCACAGATTTCCAGTCAATAAGTGAGGAGCAGGTAGCTTTGTCCGTGTGAGTGAGTGTGCGTACGTGTGTCATCGCTTGAGTTTGCTCTGCGACGTGCCTGGTGCTGGGGCGGGCGTACGCCTTGATTTTTGAGCCACTGTGGACACGTTTGGTCCTGGGCGCCCTGTGCATCCGTAGGGTATGTTATGCTCGTGCGGGCATATGCATGCGCCGGAGCAGGGGTGCGCGGGCTGGCCCGGTGCACGCTCGCCGGCAGGGCTGGGTGCGAGTGCGAGGGCAGATCTCCAGTTTGGGTACGTCTTTGTGCCACACTGACTCACAAGGGGGTCCTCTCCCACCCATGTAACCACTCTGTTCCTCGGAAACGGCACAGCTTTTTCACGTAGAAAACGTGCACAGGCAGCAGTGCGCCCCAGGCAAGGAGCCTCTGTTACCAGACCCAGCAGCTCCGAATCCTCTTGAGAAAGGGAGCGAGGCCGTAAGTCGTTACTGAAGCATGGTGCTGCAGAAGGCTCCCTCTCCTCCTTCCCTTGGAAACGCTCAGAGCCAGGGTGTCCTGCACTGACCCTTTCTTCAGCGAAAGCAGATCCTCCAGACGCAGAAGGGACGTGCCCGTCTGCCGAGCGCGGAGAGGCAGAACGTGCTGCGCAGCGGCCTGACCACAGCTCAGCTCACCCGTGCGGTGCCGCAGCGAGCTCTTCTCCCACCGCCGCTCGGAGCCAGCTGCACGAGGCTCTGCAAAGCCGTGGTTGCCCGCCCTGGCTCCGAGGAGCCATCCCAGCCTAGCCTGCAACTCCCGGAGCTCATCCCGCTGCTGTCGCTGCGGCCCGGAGGGGAGTCCCTGGTGCCCAGCGCCCACGGACGGCCAAGGCCGAGCTGATGGACAGGAGCTGAAGGCACTTGAGTCTAACTTCTGCTCTGCCTCGGGCCCAGGAGGTGACCACAGACAAGTCAAACGGCCCCTGGGCAAAGCGGTACCTCCGGGGAAAGAGGAGGATAAGGAAGGCTTGGAGGAGCAATTAGATTAAGCGGATGGATGTTTGTGTTTACGTGTACAAAGATAAATAGAGATATGGATGGATAGCCACGCCATAAAATATCATAGGTAGATAATTACACAATAGATAGATGTGTCGCAGAAATATGATTGGTACCTGGAAAGAGCAATGAGTAGATAGAGAAACGGATACGAAGAGATGGAAAGGAGACGTCTTTCGAAGGGAGCAATCTCTCATCTATGTAACTCATGACAAGAAAAACACTCAAGTCAACACACACCCACATGTGTGTATAGTTGGCAAATTTTGTAAAAACCTGTTAAAACCCCAGAACAACTTTATAAATAAAAACTTTGATGTCTTTCAGCGCAAGCTTGATTTCTTGATGTTTGGCTTTGAAGAAGAGACCAGGAGTTAGGACGCTTACCCCCTTGTGCAGTCACGTATGCTCCAACACGGACGGCCGCAAGGCTGCTGCTCAGGACTGTGTTTTGGGGTCGCGTTATTGTTGTGCTTCTGGCATTCGCCCGGGAAGGAGCCCATCACCACCACCACCTACCTCTGACTCCACTTGTGTGCCGCCACCGCACCGCCTGCAAAGTGCTCGTTCTGCCTGCCTGGCTCCAGGTAGCGTTCTGGGGAGAAGAGGGCTCTTGGTACGGAGGGAGCTGGGGTTTGTTGCTGGGCACAGCCAGAGTAACGCATCTACTTCATTTTTGAGAAGTTTAGAGAAAGCAAAGTTAAGAGAAGACTTGAGTGCAGCATTTATAGACAAACTGCAGCACTCAACCAGCAGCGCCTGGCTCCTGCTGCGTGGTGCCACGCTTGGACCTCGTGGGAGGTCTCCTCCCGGGCGGCCGAGCCGCAGGCAGCCCCGGTCTCCCGCGGTCCCCCCGCGAGCACCAGCTCCGGGGGCCCATGGGGCCCAGCGGGTCCTGCTGCGGGCTGGGAGCAGCCCACCCGGCCCCGGTCCCCCAGAGACGCCCTGCAGCCCTCTGAAGGAGACCACGAGGGACAACTGTCTGCTGCCATCGCGGTGGAGATCCGTGTGCTGGGGGGACGTGCGAGAGGAAAGAGACTCCGCCTGGGTCCCTGTCTATCAAGAAATCCCTATTATGTGTGCTATTGACAGAGATTAATTTATTGTTAAAGAGAGCGCTCTGATTCCATTAAGGAAAACACTAAGGCACCTAACAAATTTGCTGACCCGGTTCAGGCTGTTTGCCTGTCAGTCAGGCTAATGCACCCTGGCACTTCCCAAGTTAATTTGCTGCCTAGGTTAGCCAGCCTTACAGCTACGACGTCTGATAAATCATGTTTCTTAAAAAACAATGTTTGCATACATGTATTAGTAACATTGCAAAAATCTGCACACTCTCTGCAGTTCAGAAACTCGGACGTGATGGGAAATTTAACAAAAAGCAGGTTTAAGAGTGAGGTGTCAGAACTGTCCCCCTACATCAGGGGACTCCAGCACGCATCACAGCTAGGGTTTTCAGTTAAATATTTACGCTGCCTATGCACGGTTGGGGTCATCTCTATAAATTCCTCTAATCTCCTTATCTGTCTCTTTCTTTTATAAGATTGACTGAACATCTAGATCCTGAACTGTAGCAGGAGGAGAGGAGGTGCCCGCAGTGAGCCTGGTGGGAGCAATTAGTACTGATGAGTTTAGTCTTAATTTGTTGAGGGGGGGAAAAAAAAGATCAAAAGGAAATTTTTCCTCCACTGCAGGAAAAGCAGATACAGTGGCTGCAAACTGGGGGGAAAAGAGCTATTTTGGTATTCATATAACTCAGCTTTTTAAGGAGCTGTAATCGACAGAGCTGCACATTGATCGTTATTGCGGTGGCAGAGCGCAGGGTTGGAGCAGCTTGGCAGGAATGCCGTCGTTGCCGGGCTGAGGATGAGGATGCAGGCAGCTCCCGGCGTGTCGGTGCGGGTTCGTGTCTGGTTCCTGTGTCCCTTGCAGCAGCAGTGTTTTACAGCCTGTCCTGTCACTGCAGGGCTGTGCAACATCGCTTCTGCATGTAGTTCCTACCATGGGCTTTTTCCATTCTCCAGAGACCATAAGAGAGAATCTCATCAAAACTCTTTGCTCTSCACCGCACACTGCTTTCACACGTGATCTACATCAAAGCAGCCAAGAACTATTTGGAACGTCACTATCTGGAGAGCGAGTTGTTTCCACCCAAAGCAGAAGTCTACAGAGACCTCCTCCTCCTCGCTGGGAAGCCAGACAAATCAACCTCTCATCAAAAYGTGGCGGACGCRACGTGGTTCATCTGCCCGTCAGCTSCAGCCRTGGAGCACAGGCCCCGGCTGCACCCGCTGCCGTCCCCAGGCCGCGACCGCTGCAGGCGGATCTCCCACGGAGAGCCGACGGTCCRTTCCTGTGCCCTGAGCTGCTGTGTCCAGGAGGAGGAAACTCCTCTCCCTCTCTTCCCTTTCCCTAGTGGCTCCTCTGCTGATCCGGCGTGCAGGGGTCGGCACGTTTTATTCGCTTACTTCCCGAGGGCCTCTCGAGCTGCAGGCCAGGTGCCGTTCTTGTGCGTGCGATCTGCGTATTGAGTCCTTCCGGGGCAGCTGTAATGCTTTTCAGCTGGTGGGGACCTCAGCAGAAGGTTCTGCAGCAGCCTCTGTGCATGCGTGTGTGTGTGTGTGATGTTTAAAAGAATAATATCATATAAACCAGGAATGGTGTAGGTTAGTCATTCTCAAGATATAACAGGATGAGAATAYTTAGTTATATATTGGAAAACACAAAAAAAGGTCATTACTTGTAAAGGACCTAATAACTTCTCTCCCRTGTGCCTCTTTGTGCTCAGCCGAGTTGCCGCAGGTCCGTCTCCGTGAGCGAGATCCCCGTGGAGGGCTGCTGCTCCGGTACGTGAACACACAAGAACGCYGTAAGGCATTCGAGAGACAGTAGAAACAAAACTATGGAAATTTGTTCCTCGGGGCTCCGTCCAAGCACGAGCATTTGCAGCTCTGGTGGTGGGGACATCAGTGCTGCTGAACCGGGGGACCCAAAGCAGACGCAGGACAGAGAGACGGGAAAAGGGAGCAGAATGACCTCGCGCTTCCCAGGCGGCTGCGGGGAACAAGCCTGCGTGGGTGGGGATGGAGGGTGGCATTTGATGCCCCCTGTGCCATACCCAAACACTTTCTCCCCCGCTGTCTAGGCTCCCTGGGCTGGCCGGTTGTCTGCCCTTCCACCCCATCCATTACACCGCACGGCAATGCCGTGCAGACACCGGTACCAATTTACTTG
This sequence comes from Casuarius casuarius, assembly GCA_003342895.1. Lineage (NCBI taxonomy): Eukaryota > Metazoa > Chordata > Aves > Casuariiformes > Casuariidae > Casuarius > Casuarius casuarius. The sequence continues at coordinate 1,044,091 of PTFA01000104.1, read as the reverse complement.
ATAAATTCTGCTGCTTGTTATTTGAGGGATCGGACAGGCCTCGCACTTTTGGGAGATTAATTTTTGATTTATTGTCGGCTACTATGATTTATTCTGATCCTTCCCCAGGGGAAAGACAGGGCTGTAAATATTTTAAATGCCGTTAGCTGGTGACAAGAAGCATTGCTGGATGGTAGCAGGGTGGATGGGGGATTGAAATCATAGCAGCCTTTCTACTAAATTACTTAAAGGCAACTCCAAACGTCTGCTGGTCTGTTTGAATGGAGGCAGAGGAAGAGGGAAAGAAACCCCGGCACATGTTAAATTGTTATCTTATTAACTGAGACAACGTTCTTGGCTTTCTCCATTTGCCCTCGGAGCTGCTGCTGCTGATTGGAATGAATTGAATTTCAAAGTATGATATGGCCTTGCTAAGAGCACATTTTGCTCCCTAGTGAGAAATAGAAGCAACTAATAGGAACTGCGTTTTGAAACATGCCAAATAACCAAATGGAAAACCCCAAGGCAAGGGGCCTTTGAGACCTTTGCTCCTCTTTAGGATCTCAAAGTGCGTTATAAAAGGGGGTGAGCACCGCCTGATCTGCATCTCGCAGGTGAGGGAATTGAAGGGCAGAAAGGACAATCACAAGGTCACCTTATAAACTGGCCGCAGAGCTCGGAGCGGCCCTTGGGTCTCCTGAGAGGCTGGCCATGCCCTGGCCACTCAATCCCATTACTTCTCAGCAAAGGACCCAGGAGACCCAGAAGTGCTCAGTATTTTCCAGCACTAGGACAATTCTCCAGTGCCAAGGGAGTGCCCCAAAACGTCCTTGCTTGACCCCGGCCTGAGCTGGAGTTTGCTCTGACTCCAGCCGTTGTGGTGGAAATCCTTTAGGGAGATGAACAAGGATGCTGCCTGATCTGGGATGAATTCTCGCCCGCCGGGAACCATGGCGGGTTGCACGGATGCACGTCGCCGTTCGTGGGCGCCAGCTCCCCAGTTAGCGCTGCTGCAGCCACCGTGGCAGCAGAGGTGAAAGCAAATTCCCAGGAAGGAAACCACTTCCCATGTCCGTAAAGCTCCCAAGGGGAGAGGGATGTCTGAAATACCTCCAAAAGCTGGACCCGGCTGTCGCTTCTGTGCCACTCAAAGTGTTCTTGCATCCGCAGTGGTGATGGGCAGGGTGCGAGCCTGGAGGGGGGAGAGGTGGCATGGCCRAGTCTCCCGCGGCAGAGGCACGAGTGATCCCCGCGTGGTCTCGGGCAAAGCTAAAACCTCGTGGTGCAGCCTGCTCCTCCGTCCGAGAAATCCCGTGGTGGCCCCGTCTTGAGGCTGTGTTTTATTGACGACGTGAGGAGCCTGATCAAAGGGAGTCTAGATAGGGCTCTTGCAGGAGGGGAAAACACACGGCATCTCCTGCTAAGTTATGCAAAATATGCAAATAGGTTTCTTTTTTTAAAGATCCATTTCATGCCCTTCTYCCCAAAAGTGTGGGACAAGTAGAAGTTTTTGGTGTTTGTGTTTTCTTTAGGGTCCCTCTTTCTGTCTCCCTGTGCAGCAGGGTGATGTTTACGCGTTAGCCTCGACGCTCGGCCGCGGCAGCCCCTTCCTTGCTGTGCCCCATGCAGCRCCGGCTTCGTGTCACAGCGTCGCAAACGAAAACCCTCCCGTAAACCCGAAGAGACGCGTGGTGTGGCGGTGGGGAGGACTGGGCAGTGTCCGGAAGCAGGGTAGCAACCCGTTCCGTGTTTTGGTGGACTTCCCATGGACTGTCCTTACTTCTCCGCCGAAGCCACCACGGCCGCGTGCTCGGAGACGCTTGGAAACTGCTGATGACCCGCCGCTGTGCGGAGCCCAGCTGTGCTCTGTGCCGTCCTCGGGGAGCCAGCGGTGCGGAAAGAGGAGGCAGGCGCAGCTCGCGCCGGCGGGGCTCGGAGGCTAACCGTGTTCTCAGGCCCGCGGTCGACCCCACTGCTAGTTCCCTTGCTCGTTTTCCCGCGGTTCGGTGCGGGCTGGACCCGGCAGCTCCGCACCTCTCGCAGAGGTGATCCAGCCCCAGKGCAGACTAGGCCAGCGGCTGCTGTGGGCAGAGGCACCTTGCCGTCCTCGCGCTCCGAGTGCTTCGAGATCCTCAGCCCTCAAGAAACGCAGGAGACTTTTCCCAAGCATCTTCTTTCCCCCCAGCGCGTGTGTTGCGATGCTGCTGCAGTGCCAGATGTGCCGTCTGCTGGGAGACCCTTCCCCCGCTCCACCGAGGAGCAAGGCCACCCCGAGCCCCTCCGGCTGGGCCGGTCCCGAGCGCCTTTGTCACCTGCGGAGGTGGCAGGAGGAGGCCGCAGGCCCCCCGTGTGCAATACCTGCGCGTCTCGGAGCCGCTCTGCCTCCCCGCTCAGCCCGGCGGAGCGGTCTGCAGGACCCTGAGCAGGACAGAGCGCCGAGCACTTAAAGAAGAGCTGGGTTTTACCCCCCGCGGGAGCCCCGATGGCTCAGGGGAGCAGGACACACTGCTCCGCAGCATCCCCTGCTCGCCAAAACGGCACGAGAGGGAGCGAGCGCTCCGTGCCAGCGGGGCTCTGTTAGCAGAGCGGCCGTGCGAGGGGCCGTCACCGGGGCAGCCCGGAGCCCATCCATCTCCGGCACCGAAGCATGGAGAGGGCCCCGCGCCAGGAGCTGGAGTATTGGCTCCCTTCCTTCTCCACTCTTTTTTTTTTTTTTTTTTTTGCCTGAACAGCAAATAAAATCCTCTCCTCCTGCTGCTAAATTGGAAAGAAGGAAAGAAAAAAAACAACCCAAAACAAAAACCACCCCCAACCTAACAATAAATATCTTGGAGGAAAAAAAATAAGTGGAGCATTGAAGATAAAAGAACGGCTGTTAAATGAAAATGTTGAGGCCGAAAGGCATTAGACAGCGCTAGTAATTGTTAATTTGTACTCGGATTTAGTACGAAAAGGCTTTTATTACTTCAAATATGCATTTATTCTGGTTTTCCATTTGGAGCAGTAACACACAGATGAGCTTTCAAACCCCCAAGGTATTGGGTAAAATAAAAAATAAAAAATAAATCCGTTAATGGATTTTCAAGTCTGTAGTCCCAGCAACCATTTCTTGTTTTTTCGTTACTGTTTAGAGCGACGTCGTGTGCAATTACAGCGGCCCAATGGGTGCACCGCTAATTGGCCAAGCTGCCCGGAGAGGGGCAGCCCCGGGCGGCATCGGCGAGGGTCGCGGGCGGGGACCGAGGGAGGGAGCAATCCTGCACTGCTGTTACCTGTCGTACGGGGAAAGGAGAGACCGGCCCAAAGAGCAGAGCCCTTCTGCTCCAGGGGCTCACGGTAGGAGAGTGTCTGCCCCAGCGATCTCCTGATAAAAATGTCCATGCAAGAAAAAAGCAAAGATTATTACTCTGCTATGGGGACGTAGGAGTGAAGACGGTAACTTGTGTTGGATTTAACAGTCTCCGGCAGGTCCTCGACTGAACCAGCGATCCCGAATCCCAGCCCGGTGTGAGTAAAGAGCCGTTGTTCCCCATCCACCAGTTCATTTTGGCTCTGCTCGAGCGCGAGCCGCGTGTGCTCGGCGCTCCCAGACCCCAGGGGCGCTGGTGGTGGTGCCCAGCTCCAAACACCGAGGTCTGGGGCGCTAGGGAAGGGGACTTCAGGAAAGCTTTCTGTGACGCTGATTTTTCCTTCCTGAGAGAAAGATTCTGGCTTAAATGGGAATCGATTCAGCAAAGTCTGACAGGCGAATACTATAAACAAGATCAAATGAATTTATGACTGTTGTCCCTTCCAGCTTAATAATCAATGAATTCTCCGGTGAAAGATGCTGGAGCAGCGAAGCACTGCAGTGTGTATTGGCATCCTAACCCCAGGGCTGAAGCCCTGCGAGAGGCTCCAGCACAGACGTGCTCCTTAGCAGCAGCTTTGGCAGCTGGGTCGGATTCTGCGCGGGGGTAAAGCCACACGGTTTAATTACCCACATCACCGGCTAACTGGTTTCTCCACTGTCTTTTATCAGAAAGACCCAGGCCGACCAAAGTGGCCGCCAGCCCCTCGGGGACGCACGGTCCTGACGCGCTGCCTCTGCGGGGCACGCGCAGGGGAGCCGAGCTGTCGCCCCATCCATCAAGCCGCACTAACAGCGACTTGCATTAGAGCCTTTGATCCCGGCTGATGGCAAAGCGGCACTCTCACCCGCTGCCGACGTGCATCAGCCTCCGGAAGGTGAAGTGTGCCCGGCAGCACCCAGCAGCACGCAAGTGCCCTGAACGGGAGCCTGCGGACGCACTCCAAATCCCCTTGAGATGTCGGCTGGAGTAGCACGTCGGAGAGGCAATGTTTCAGAGCGCGCTGCGGGGATGAAACGCCGAGTGATGCCAGAGTGAAAATCAAACCAGGTGCCACCGGACACTTCCAGTTGCTTCTGAGAGACGTACAGGCTGGAAAAGTATTTGATTTACTTATTGCCCCTGAAGCCGAGGAAATAATGACATAATTTGCACCTAATTCCACTTTGAAATCAGTGAGATTTACGTGTGTAAATGGAAGGCAGGTACTTGAATCTACTACTAGCTATTCACCTATGCTATTCGCTTAAACATTGCATCTTCTGCTGCTTACTTGTGTTGCCTTCATATAAGCGCTCTCCACCTCCGTGCTTGGGTAGTGCTTCCCCTCGGGATATTCACGCGGGATGAGCCGCGACCTGCCCCGCCGGCTGCGTTGCTCCCGCTCTGCACAAGTTTGTTGCCTGTTGTCGGCGTAGGCTCAGCTGTGCCACTTCGTTAATGCTCTGTGCGGGTCCTGCAGCTTTATGATCTGTTATTCTCCGTGAAGAACTTGGTTTTGTTAAAAGTTTGTGGCGGAGGCTCCCAGTGGGTGGGTTTTACTGCCTGAATTGTAGGGTTGGGACAGTCTCATCTCAGCGCTGCTGTCTGGTCCATTAACAAGTAATCACTTTCTCTTCAGCCGGGATTCAGGTTGCGTTTGCTTCTCGTCTCATTTTCTTTAGCTCGGAGTGAGCTTTGAACTGTGTTGTGCGGTGCCAGGAATCATGAAGGCAGGGAACACAAACCAGCCCAGACCTCTCCGGAGCCTTTCGCAGTCAATGGAAACCTGCCCTCTGCCTGGACCTGCCGGAGCAGGGCTGCAGCTCACCCACAACGCCCAGCCCTGCCTGCGCTGGCTCCCGCGCCGCTGCGAGCGCCGGCCGCAGAACCCGAAAGAGAGCCCAGATCCAAACGGGGTTTTCCCACCGGGGACGTGGACCTGCTTCAGTCTCGTGCACCTCCAGGACAGGCAGACGGGGGGAGCAGATCACTTGTTCTTTGGAGGGTGCAACCAGGAACACGTGTCCCAGGGTGAGGGCTCTTTACCCCCATAAAGTCCAAGAATTGAAGACTAAGGTGACTAAGGTGATAGCACAGTGCAGAGGATTAATACCTAATTCTTTTCATGGGTCCTACTGACTCCTTGGTGTAAGAAATCCCCTGTTCCACAGGATTATCAAGAGAACTCTCTCGCGCACTCGGCATTGATCCCACTGCCTTTTAGTTCTCATTCACTGTCGTATTACTGCGTAGTCTGCAGACTGGATACAAGAGTTAATACAGGTGCAAGGGATCAGGCAAACAGAACTGTGTCTTCTAGCCTTGAAATTCACTCCATKAATCCCGACTTTTAAGTGTGCTCTGCGGCGGAGCTCAGGCAGGCTGGTAACACCAAAGCTGCACAAGCGACGGCCAGAGCAGAGCCACCAAGGCAGCCCACCCTCCCCGCCCGGCCGAAGCAGGCGCCAAACCAGCGTCGCATCCTTCCCTCGCGCTCGTCCAGCGATAAACATGTCAGATGCGCTAAGCTTGCAAGGATCGATTCTCTTCACAGGAACAACAAAGCAATTTGCTGTCTAGGTCTTGTTCTGCTGTGAATAACAAGCAGTCATGGAAGCCCGGCCTGTGCGACACCTTGTGCACTCGAAATTTGGAAGCCATCGGGGATTGCATTAGTCATTAAAGGCAGGGAGCGGGGAAAAATACGGAGGGGGAAGGAGGGAGGGGAATTCCAGCGACTGATTGTCCGCACTGTCTTCTCAGATACCTAATCCATTAAGGGCTCTTCAGGTTCTCAAGTGCTGCAGGCAAACAGAGGCCACTAATTCAGTGAGGAGTGAAAGTGCCTCTTCGAAGGAGGCAGCGGGAAAGGCTGGCTCTGCCCAGCCCAGCGCTCCTACCACCCGCAATCAGCCTGGAGACCATGGGTCACCGCTGGGGCTTCAGAAGGTTGGGCTGCTCCATGGTTCAATCGTCATTTTGCGTGGAGTACAAGGAAGAACTCATGCACACATCATATATGCACATGCCCAGGGCCAGCCACATGTGTCCTCCCTCCCCTAAAGCCACGTGAGATACATTCAGCTATCTCTTTGATAGAGGTGTTTTGTCCCTTTTGCTCCCTAGTGTGTTTTCAGCATACCTACATCAGTCCATTAACATTGAACCCAACCCTCCTTCCTCTTAGCAACAGCATCAATATTTATGATGTGTAGCTAATGCAGTCTACTTATATGATTTCTAGGATTTCAGGTGGGAATTCTTTGTACAAAAGACCTCTATTACCTTCCAGGATAGGATGACGCAGTTCACCTGCAAAACAAGCATTTTGGATCTGTGACCTTCCTTTTACAAGCTGTGTCATGCTAAAGAGACCCAGCCTGCAGCTGCTTCTCAATCCCTGATAATTCAAGTGGGAATATAGGTACCAGAAACCCATGTATTACTAATTACTCTGCTTAAGCAGGTTTCTGTAAGTGTCTGAAAGGGATCAAGCCTATTGATTAATTACCCAATAACCTCCCTGCAGGTGGGCATAGGCTTTGGTGCAGGCTCTGCAGCTGTGTGCGTGTGTCGCTCTGCTGCCTTGCGTTGCACAAGATGGTGAGTAAGTCACGCGCTCGCCGGGTTGGCTTTATCAGCCTCTTGCCTGAAGGACTTAAGAGGCTGTTTGAAAGACTGAAACGTCTGCACCAGGGTGTAACGGAGAGCTCGGCGGTGAAGGAGGGAGGCTGCTTGTGTGGATAAAAATTTGGTCTTTAACTATTGAGTAGGGCTAATCTTGTGGGGCTGGTGCATGATAAATGTTAACAAATTCATCAGGCTCTTAAATATGGTGGTGGGCAGCCCAGGAAGGGCCTAGGAGAGAGTGTCGTCTGTGCTGGGTGAGAGTGCTACCTCCAAGGCTGCTCTCGGGCGCAGGAAATCCCCGTGCTGCAGAGGGACTGCACCCGCTCTGGGGGCATAAGGCGTGCGTGAAGGTCTGCTCCGTGCCTCCTCTCTGCTCTTCCCTTTCCATGCCACCAGCTGTCTGTGCTGGCAGAACGTGGAAGCTCTCTGCCGTTGCAGTTCTGTGCATTCTGCTGTTATTCAGCGAGGACTTCAATTTTTAACGGGGGTGACTTTGAAAGGGCATTCGTGCTTCCTGGCAGGAAAGACTTTCCGCAAGAGGAATCTCTTCAGCTTGCTGCCTGGTAAGGAGGGCTGGGAGAAGCTTCTCTTTTTATTTTTTTTCTTCTTCATATAAATAGGGTGTTCACCAAGAATTGTGGTTTCAAATCAAGCAAAAACATTTCTGGTTGTTGATCAGGTTCTGTGTGCTTTATTTTTTTTCAGACGTGGGTATTCAAAGAAGGAAGCCCAAACACTGCGTGACCCAGAACAATTACTGTGCTTCTCCCCTTCCTTGTTTTTCCTGGAACGTGTTATCTGCGCAACCTTAACCTAAGCCTTCAGTGTCGTCCCTTGTCTCTGCTGTTTTCTCTGGACCCTTTAATTTTCTTGTGGTTTAGACAACCCCTGAGTTGCCCCCTGATCCTGAAGAGAGATTTTGCTTTAGGACTGACATCTGCCAGACACCGTGTGAGCAGTGCTGCTTTGGACGCATCCCCTCTTGGCGTTAAAAACACATCTACTGCAAGGCATCAAGGATGAGGCAGCAGCCATCTGAGCAGTGGCCCAAATGGAGAGAAATCCTTTCAGGACTCTCAGCCCCCGGCCTCGGTGTTTCTGCTAGGGCCCATCCTACCAGCCCCTGCCTTTTTCTGCGCAGCCCGTCTAGCAGTCAAGACCTAGAATGCTAGCTGTTAAAAAGAGTTGACTGATGATTATGTTCCCTCTCTTTTAATTAAAAACATGGCATTTACAAATCAAAAATATCCACACTGGGATTTTTCCTGCCATGATATTTTAAATAATAATTGTTAATTATTAATTATTCATGATTAATGGATGCTTTGCACATCTAAATGTCTTCCTTCCAGACATCCCTGTAAAAACATTTGCTATAATCATAAGAAACCTGTCAGGTTGGCGATAGCAGTGGTAAAAGGTCCTAGGTCCTCCTGGGACTCCAGTGTATATGCTGCAGATCTTGACCGATATACGGCCAAACTGATCACTCGGGAGGCTTCCTTTGGTACCGTCTTAGTTAATGGGTCTGCTTGTTGGGTCTGCCTGCTCCGGCAACAACAGGAGGGCCATTTTGTTCCTGTTGTCTATAGGAGTCCGGTCTGGACCACTCCCCATCAACAAAACTGCAAACTAAGGCACATCTCATCTTCGGGAGGGCTGCAGCCTCCTCCTTTCGCACAGAGCAGTGGTGCAGCCTGCAGACTTGGGTCAAAGGAGCACAACAAAACAGCTGAACTGTAAAATAATGATGTAAGCTCTAGGACTCAGTGGACTGATGTTGAAGGGCACTTAGCATGTAACAGTCCTCTTGACTTTTTTTTGACAAAGAAGGAGTGGTTTGGTGACAGAGCTACTGCTGCTTGCCAATCCCTCCAGCTGCTGGAGCATGTTGTCTTTGTCAGCCCATCGGTTCTTCAAAGTCACTTGTTTCTTGAAGGATTCACAGATGTTTCAAGTTTGTCAAATGTTTGTGCAAACTCAGTTGAAAACAACAGTCCAGTTTCACTGGAACTGGCTTGAAAAGTTAACATCCATGGCAATGCAAAGCCTCAGACAAACTGGCAGAAAGATAACAAGATGCTGGCCGCAGCCCCTATGGGAGATGCTTTGAGCCCAGCAGCATGGGCAAGTAAGATATTCTTGCAGGTTGCATGCAGAAAAGACTTGCATATGAAATCATGCACCCAGTTCATCGCTTAGCACACTGGCTTTCCGTCAGACTTAGACACATCAGGTTTATCTCCTGGAGATCCTTACAGGCATGGGGCTGAAGATCGCTTCTTTTCCATCCTAAAGACATTAGTTTCCTTAGCTGCAGCTAACTTGCTGCAGGATTTCTCGCCTAGATTTTTGCTTGGGTGGCTGCAAGACATTTCAGTGCTGCAAACCATTCATCTTCCGCCTCTCCCCTGTCCAGCAAATGCATTGGCAGCAGAAATTGGTGTTTTGCTGCAATCTAGTGGTATACCACATCGAACAGGTTCATGGTATTCATTACAGGCTGATCATAGGCTCGCAAGCTGATTTTTCCAGGCCCCAACGGGTACAGCCCGGCTTCTGCAGGAGCTGAGGAGAGATGCTTGTGCATGTGTGCTCTGTACTAACAACTCCCTCCCAAATTAGAGAAAGCAAAAGTAATGTGTGTTATTGTTCATATTAAGCAATAGAGAAAATAGTTACTGCATAAGATATGTTATGTAGAAAGGTCTTTTAGGAAGTCTAACCTTCTAAATTTGCCATCTGGAGCCTGCTGGAAGTCTTAGGCTTTATGGCAGGGCAACATTACTGATTTTTTTTGCATAATGAGCAGCTGATTTGCATTAGAAATCAAGGCTATAAAGGAATGGGCAAGTTGCCCTAATCTTTTCTAGTTGAGCAAGCTCCTGACCCTCTGGCAGTAAATGAGTAAAGGGAGGCACTTAGCGCTCCTCAGGTCAGTAGAACTGCTCGGAGGATGTGATGCTATTGAAAAAGAGAGAGGAAAAAAAGGTTAAGAGCTTGTTTGTTTTCCTCCCTCGCTTCCCCTCAGACCCCTCCTCGGGACCCCGGGGAGCTGAGGGGATGACATAACTCAGCTTTCCCTTGAAAACGTCTTCTTTGCTTGCATCATCTTCCCATCCACTCCTGCAGGCAAAACGAGGCCGGAGTTGGTGAGCACAGGAGGCAAAGCAAAGCTGTCCCGGAAAGGTGATGTTCCTGGGATGAAGAGGGAGCCGAGGGGACTTCCCTGTCCTTGGATGCTGCTGGGCAAAGCTGCCTGGGCTCTTGCTTCTGTGATCTTGAAACCTGCATGGAAAGAGCGGTATCAGAGCAGAGCTTTGTTCATGCTGAGCTGCTTAATATTTCATAGTAACCCAGCGTTGGACACAGGAGTCCCCAGGAACGCCTGAAGCTGTGTAACGGAGACACTTCAACGGGCTGGGAAGCCGCCGTCGGCAGCAGGCTTTGCTCCCAGCTCTGCTGGCGTTCGTGTGATCCCCTCCGGGCCGTTCGCGCCCCGTGGCCAGTGTCCCACCGAGCAGGGCCTGGTGCCAGGCCAAGAGCTCTGAGCCTTGGCTGCAGCCGTGCAGAGGAGCTTGACCGAAGCAGAGCGCGCGTTAGTAGAAGTAACTCTCAGGGGAAAACTGCTTTGGGATGAAGTTTTGCAAAAACTTCTACGGGCCACACTCAGCCTGTTGGAATCCCTGCTGATTCTGGAACAGAAATTCCAGTGTTTTGTTGAAGCGTTACCTGATGACACGTCTCTGGTTTTCACCTGCCTCCGTTTTGGGGTGGGCACAGTCTCGACTGTGACAACCATGCAAATAAGGATCTGTTTTCTGGATCTGAAAGCTGAAGGAAGACTTTTCCGGATTGGAGGCTAGAGCATGCCTCGCTGACCCCACGTAAATCCTTGGGGATGCAGAGCACACACCTCACTGGCGCTTGGTGAGGGCAGCCCATGTCCACAAGACTTCGGAAGTAAAAACCATCCTTTCCAACTGGCAGCTGTGGCTCTTTGCTACCAATTTGGGTATTAGAGACGCTGCAGAAGAGAAGCAAAGATCAAGCAGGGAAATAAGTCTCACACTTAATGTGCGAGAGTCGGCGAGGCTTTGTTCCTGGCGGCTGGCTGAGCGAAGAGCAGGGATGCAGATTGCTCTCCTGAAGAGCCCCAGGCGCATTACAGAAAACAAATCCAGCCTGTCCCTGTGCCACACGAAGGAGGGATATCGACTGGAACGCGCCGCGGAAACATAGTGACAACGGGGGTCTGGCAGGGGCGGAGGATTGCTCGGATGCATGGCTCCAGCTGGGTGTTTTTTAGCTTGGTATTTTGGCACAGGTCCCTGAATCAATAGGCCTCGGACAGGTTTGCCATTTTTTTTCTCCTTTGCTGGAGCCATTACATTTATCCTGCCGAAATTCTTTTCCATCCCTTCTGTGTCTCTAATACATGCACAGAAAGCTCTGCTCCCAGTGCCAAGCAGCTCATCTTTTTTGGTGGGCATTTATAGGGAAATGAAATAGTTGCCCTCCTAGTTCGTCACATATTTTCTACAGATTTTCCTGGTACACTTACAAGTGGACGCTTACAGGTTGGTTCACCCGAGAATCACTAGGGCCAGGATAACATATAGCACTTGTTGGAAGCTCAGGGCCTGATCCTGCTACCAGGGACCGTGCATCAGCTTCTTGGGATCACCGCCAGCCACTCGCTCTTTGTTTGGCCAAAACAGGGTCATTCTGTGACACAAAGAAGATTAAAACGCACTAAACCCACTTTCGTCTTGAGACCTTCTCTCCAGAGTTGAGTGGACTTTAGCTGTATCATCCCAAAGCCCCTCAATGGTCAGGTAAGATTACAAACAGGTTAAAAATAATAGCTCTGAGCAGGAAAACACGGCTGTGCTGGCAGCAGTAGATGGCAGCACCGTATAACGAACCGCAGCGCCCGGGTCGCCCGGGGCCCCCAGGAGCTGAGCTGCGGCACTGGCGCGACCGGAGGCCTCCAGCCTGGGTGATCGGTGCTGGGGTCAACCACCAGCCCCGGCCTCAGCTGTGGTTTGGCAGCGACAAGCGTTTCTCAACCTTTCTGCAGTTGCAGAGGTCTAGTGTTGCTGAAAAGTGCGATCCGAGGCCCGTGAAGGTGGGTGCTCGAGAGCCGAAGGGCCCCCTCCCCTTTTCAAATGTCGGCTCCGAGGCAATGCAAGTCGGTGTCGTGTTGCAAGGGTCTCGCTCTCGCCCTGGCTTAGCAAACGACAGAGTGAATGTGTTCAAATGCCAGCCTGGGTCTGGCTCTTCCATCCTCTGCACCAGTTCTGGGTAAAACTGCGGATGCGTCTATGAGGCAGGACACCGCCGCCGCCACGGCGTTGCTGCAGCCGGAAGGGGCTTCCTGGCCGCTGCCCCTCAGCTCGGCAGCGCAGGCTGGCTGCACCGTGGGGATTTACGCCCTGGGGGCAAGAGGAACCGCCGCTCCATTAAACCGAGCTGCCTGGGATGCGCATCCATCACTAACTTTTCCTGAATAGCTCGAGTGTCATAGCAGGGCGCCCATGAATCCATCTTCACAAGTGCAAATGCTTTAAGGCCAATCGATATTTGCTTTGAAGAGATTGTTCGGAGGAGATGAACTCATCTAATTTCCCCTCGTTGCCCATTCCCTGGTTAACCACACTAATTAGATTGCAGTGGATCTCTAGGGAGAAGACAAAGGAAGGGACCCTCTAGGATCTCCTGACTGAGGACGACTATCCAGAGTGGATCTGGCGGGGAATGGGAGCCGAGGAGGGAGCACACCACTGCCGCCAGCTCCTCACCTCCCCGGGCTGGACTCTGCCCCGCAGGGAGATCTGGCTCGGTAACAACGCACATATGTCTCTCCCTGTTGGCGTGGGATGATCTTCTAGTTCAGCTGAATGCTTGCTGGGAAATCCCAAGCACCTGGGACTAGCTTCATGCTAGTTTTAACTGTTAACTAGCACAATTGTGTCTTAAACGTACAGGGAGCATTTTCCATTGCGTGTTTTCTGCCTCATCTCAAGCTGCCAGTGGTTTGCAGCAAACTGTTTCTGTCTTGACCATTTTGGTTCCTACCGCACCACCAGGTCTGATTATCCCTGGACAGAAATGCATGCTAGGGAGGCACTTTTCAGTTTCGCTTCCCCCATACACCCCCATTTGGGCAGTCTCCAAACATTTCATCAGAGCTCAGCTCACCAGAGATCTTCTAGGCAGGTTTGGTTTCTTCTGGTGCATCTCCCAGAGGGAGCTACAAAGAAGAATGGATGAAATTGCGATCAGATGCACAAACAGATCAACGCTGCATGTTGCAAACCGATATTTGCGTGATGGAAGTAAGTAGCATTTTCCTCCAACCGGGACTTTCTGCAAAGAGACTTCCAAAAGCAAGAAGGGATATTTCTGCTCCTGCACAGTGGGCTGCTTTGCAGCCAACACCGCTAACAGGAGAGAAGGGACAGAAATTATAGGAATGAGGAGAAATAAATTTGGCAAGGCACTGAGCAGCTCTTATGAAGTACAGCGTGCCCTCGGATCCCTCTGGAGCTAACAGTAATCAGCATCTTAGAAGAGCACTCGATACTGTTTAAGAGGGAGCTCTTGAAGAATGACTTTACCCACTCCTGCCCTAAATATAGCTACACTATGGGATCCCTGCAGAAATGGCAAAACCCGACAGAGCCTAATGTCTCCGATGGTGGTGAGCAGCCCTCGGGGAGGGGAGGGGAGCCTGTGCCCCAGTGACACCGACAGCGCAAGGCCCCCAGCTTCAGGAGCCCGGGTTCCCTGTGCTTTAGTTGTTACTGATCCCTCTTTGCTCAAGTGCGTGGTTTGGCTTTCTGCTCTGTGTGCACCAAAATCCTGGCAGCTGGGAACGGGGGGCTGCAGCACTGTTCACCACTGGGTCCTGCATTGTCTCAATTACCCTTAATTGATTTATCTTCCTTCATTTGTAGCAGCTGGGTTGTTGCTCCCCAGCAGCACCTGCTCTCTGAGTCTGTTTCCATACAACTGCATCTCCTGCTCAGGATCAGAATTACGGTTTCTGCAGCTCCTTTTCCAGATCCCCTGGGAAAGGCGCTTTTCTCCGGAGGTCCAGTAGACCCAGCAGGACAATACTTGGGCATATGTTTAACTTTGGGGCATGTAAATTCTTAATTGGCTTTCATGGAGCGGTGACACGCTAACTGCAAAGGCATCTCCTGGGCGAAGCTGGGGTGCTCAGCGCTCGCTGCGATCGGCCCTGAGAGGACGAGGATATATGATGTGTAGCAGCATGTTCAATATATGTTGCCTAGAAGATAGCTAAATCAATAAGGATCAGTGAGTTGCTGCTAGAGAATACGTCTATATTAGTTAAAGTTTCACAACCTCAGCAGAATATTTGTAGTGTAATAAAATGTATGGAGGGGGCAGCGGCAGATCTCGCTGCGAGTGTTTCCTAGATGGAGGAGGTTTTAATTAAAGTGACACTTCTGATAACCGAGTCACTGAAGAGATGTCTGGGCTGTGATGTTACCAGGAGCCTCTGCTGGGTGGCCCGGCGGGGGAGCGCGCGTGATTGCAGGTTGCTGCCAGCCGGTGCCTTCCCCAGAGCCGTGATGCTCCTTGATACCCTGATGCTCCTTGATACCCTGACGCTCCTCGTCCCGGCTGGGTGAAAGACCCCCCCGCCCCGAGGCACCCTGGGGTGGCAGGATGCACAGCACCCCCGGCTGCAGGCCGCTGCCCCGGGGGCTGGGACAGGCCTCGCTCGCCAGGAAATCTCCCCCAGGAAGCCCGAGGCCGGCTTTCGGGCCGGGGCCCCGCGCAGCTCTGCAGCCCCGGGCTCTCGGGGGCTGCTCGGCCGGCGGCCGGGCTCCAGCTGCGCGGCCGCTAACGAGGGCGCCGCTAATTAATCCCTCCCCCTCCCCTGCGCTCAGCCCCGCGCGGCCGGTCCCTCCGCAGCGCACCGCTCCCAGCCTCCCCCGGTGCGCGCTCCCTCCCAAGCCGGGAGCGCGCAGTGCAGCCGGGAGCGCGCAGTGCGGCGCACCGAGCGCAGGCTGCGGCGAGCCCGGCGCTGGCGGCGCAGGTAAGCGGGGCCCCGGGGGGGCTTGGGGAGGGGGGGGACACGGCGGGGGGGGGTCGGCTCTGACGTCACCGTGCCCGCGCGTGCGGTGGGACCCCCGGGACGCGGCCGGGAGCGCTGCGGGCCCGCGGGCGGCTGCTCCGCGCTGCTCCGCTCCCGGCGCAACGCGCTGCGCTGGCGGGATGCGCTTGCCGGCCTGAGGGCCCGGGCCTGCCCGGGGGCCCCGGGCTGCTGCAGCCGACGGGGCCGGGCCCCGCCGTGCCGTGCCGTGCCGTGCCGGGGAGCGCTGCTCGGTGGCGGCTGCGTTTTCAGTCTGCGTGTGGCGGCGGGGCCGGCGGCGAGGCTAGCTGCCATCGATCGGGCTCCTGGAGGTGGGGAAAGTGCTGAATCACTCGTGCTCGTGGCTGTGCGGATGCCTCAGCTGTTCCCAATCTCCGCGAAACGCGCAGAAACCGGCTGCAAGGGCTGGGGAAGGGTCTGCGTGCGAGCGGCCGTGGCCGAGGTGGGCGTCTCGGGGGCCTGGAAGAGGTACGGTTGGGCTCGAGCACGGCGCGGTATCTCCTTACGCGGCCTTAGCTGCTCCTCGCAGAGCAGGGCGCAGAAAAACGCACCCTGGGCGCGTTGGTGAGACGTCGGGTCCCGCAGGCCGGGGCGGAGGGCTGCGTCCCRCCTGGGGACCGGGGAGGTTTTCCCCTAGAAAACCCCGTCCCTTCGGGAGCTGCGAAGGGGGCCGGGGGCTTGTCGCTTGGACGGGTTTTTCCTTTTCCTTTTGGGTGTTGTCTTTGAGATTTCTTTTCTCAAGGTCGGCTCCTGGGAGTAGTGTATAGGCTACTGAGCATTTTTGGAAGTCAAATTSTGATGTTTCTGCTCTGTTTTTGAGATTGTAGCAATATAAAGGGGCAGGGGGACRTGCACGTTGCAGAAAAACTGGAATATTGAAATGCTGCCCAGATGCCTGGCTGCTTTAAGATGGATTCTGTGGAGATGTCGGTGTTTCCGGGGTGCTCCTATCAGACGCTCAGGACAAAAGCAAGAATCTAGTGACTCTTACTGAGATACTGGGTCCTTTATTGCTGGCTGTGTTTCTGTAAAATGCCTGCCCTTTGGCAGACAGCTAAACCCGTTGTCAGCATGACTGCTTTGTTTCCAGAAAACTTCCTTGCACAGCCTACCTTGAAAGATAACTACTCAAATTCAGCATCACGGCTCCAGGCTGGGGCCCTTGCTGACTTCCCTTTTTTGTGTAGCTGTAATGTGAGCGCAGCATAAATAATGCATGGGAATCCTCCTGGCTGACTGAGGATGGGCTCAAGTTCTTAAATTTAAAAATTGACTTTGTTTAGAGGTCTGGGGTCTGGCGCTCTCGCCTCTGAGCTAAAACGGTGTGTTGGTGCTGACTGTTGTAACCACAAAGCTCTGAAGTCATCTTCAGTAAATCCCGGTGGGGGAACTGTAAGCCGCGATGTTTCCTGAGTTTTGTTGCCTTGGCTGTGGCTAAGGATCTGATTTAAACTAAGTCAGTCAATCCAATCATCTCTTCTCCTAGCTAATGATTAAATGGAAAATATCCCGGGCCCTCAAATGATATTAATTCATAATGAATTATTTGCCTAGCTGTGATCTAATTGTCTTCACGTCTATGGGTCTTTGTATATTCAGTGCTAATGCTGGCAAAGTGCCACCGAAAAGGCTTTCTGCAGTGCCCAGGCATCAAAAATGGTCAAGTATCTTTACTCATAGTAGCAAGAGATGAGGCATAATCCTTCATATCTGTGTTCCTGCCAGCTGTGCGAGATACTGCAAGGAGGCCGCTCGCAGGGCCGAGGTCCCTGCGTGCAGATCGTGGCATCGTTGTGTCCTGCTCACTGTGACCCTCTTCCGACGGGAGGCCCCGAGAGCCGCGGTGAGCTGTTGGGTGCCGCCGGTGCCGTGCGGCTGGGGAAGGCGTCGTGTTCGAGTGTGGATTGTAACATGTGAATATCGTGTGTCACGGACTGAGTGTGAAAGTAAAGGAAAAGCTGTACGTGGAGACCCAGGTAGCTGTTGGCATTGCCTGTGATCCGGAGATGCAAATTCCAAGGGAAGACTCCGCATAGATAGGAAGCGAAGGGGCTTTTGTTGGAGTGCCGTCCACAAGCTGAGGGGAAAGGGGAAATGTGTGGCTTTTAAAGCAGTCTGACTCTTTCCATGGAAACAATTTTTACTTCCATTGCTCTGTTTGGGCCTGGTCAGGTGACCTAGAAAACAGTGTCCTTGGGAGAAGACTTGCTGCTTGAATTATTCACAGATAGCAAGTACCTTGCCAGAACCTGAGTCCKAAGTCCTGTCATCTCCTCAGCCCCACTTACCAGAAATGGGGCAGTTACTGTGTGTCTAATAAAATACTCTCTTGCTAAGCTTCAGTATTTCAGTATATTCAGTAGAAATGAAGACTACCTGGGTGGAGTGAGGGCTGTGCAGGTTACTCGGAGCTTCGGCGAGCTCTTRCTGCGTTTTATTCTTGCTGTGCTCTGTTAGGGAGGAGACCGCGAGTAAAAGGTTTACGCTTGAGACTATTAAAGAAGACTGGGGAAATTAAACAGCCAGATTCCCTGGACGGTTCTGCAGACGTTAAGCTGTGAGACTTCTAAAGGAGTTGCTGACTTTCTTCCTTCTCTAYAGAGAAGTAGCACGTGCAGATTGACTTTTGTGGGGGTTTTAGTTAGTTGTYTTTGTAGCATTACGCTCTTAAATCTCATCAGCATGTAAACTTACATGCAGATAAACCCGGGCAGCAGGGCAGAGCTCCTTCAACTGTGTTGTTACAGAATTTCAAGGAAGGTGTGCGTTTGCCTGGTTTCTGCACAGTTGCAGAGGTCTGCTTGTTTAGATGAAATAAGAGTGCAGCTGAACTGTGAAGACTTCAGTCCATTCCACTTTACTATGAATTTTCTGGAGCCACATATAGAAATTCAATTTTCACTTGAATAAAAACAAAACCTTTTCGGGAGGGGGGGAAGTGGGGAGAAGAGACTCCTAAAAACTCAAGAAATAAACCTAAACTCTTTTAACCTCCCCTCTGGGTCTTTGATGCTTTGATTTAGTTTGCCCTTATCAAAAATATTCCCTCATATCTTAAAAGCAAGCAGCCAGCCCCAAACCAAGAACTGTATTGAGTTACAGTTTTTGAAAGGCTCTAGCAAATCTTGTCAGAGAGTCTAGCTTGTCTCCGTGCCCTGTGGGTAGCTCCTTTCAAAAACTGTTTTCTTTATTTTGGTTGTTGTTGGACAACTTCTGCTGTCTTTTTCTGCTGAAGCAGGTTGTAGCTTCATTCTTTCTTTCACCTTTGCTGTCTAGGATAGTGGTTGCATAATTCTGGAGACCCAGCTCAGACTGAACTTGCTTGAAGTTGTTGTTATGCTAAACATTTTTTTTTTTTTTTTTAATCTGGAGCTGAAAGAAACCTTGCTGTGTTGTTATGGATTAAAATAGAGGAGGATTTAGACCTCAGCCCTGCTTATAGGGATCATGATTCCTGGTTAATGAGATAGAAAGCAAAGGATTAACAACTGAACAAGTAGAGATGGTTTTGCAGGGCGAAGCCAGGTAGCAGTTCTCAAGGGCGCTACGCAGGGACAGGTCTCTGCCTTGCCTCTTCAGCTCCCCTCAGTTCGTAGGCTGCTGCCCTTTGGATCGCATCCCGTCATCGTGCCTCTGGTCATACCTGGGTCCTCCTGCTCCTTCTGTTTGGGGCCGTAGGAGTGCAGCTTGGAGAGACCAGCCTGAGGGCACAGGAGAGGGCAAAGCCCTCACGGTTCAGCTGCGTTATTTCCTCTAGACGAGCAGACCTTCRCAACTGTACAGACACCGGGCAGAGCTGGGCAAAGAGCAGGCTACGGGCCTTGGGACCAGGGAATGGAGACTGCCAGAGAAGTATCCGCACTGTAAGGACGGTGCTTYGTAACGTGAAGGTCCAAACCTGCATGGTACCGAGCACCTTCTGGTCTTGGTGACTCCCGGGGAATCCGAGGGGGTTTGATGCCCTCGTAAATGGAGGCCTGTGCAGTCTGGGGCAGCCCCACCCTGCTGCGGCCTGCTGCTGCAGGCACAGCTGTTCCCGATCGCAGACCACAAGTAATCTCATGTTCAAAGCCTGACACAGGTCTTGTCCGGCAAATACCTGGCGTGGGCTGTCCCAGATGCTGCTCTCCCACCTTCGTTTTGGAAGGAAACGTTGGTCCTTGCAGATACCTACTCAAGAGGGAGCATAACCCAGAGGCTTGGTGCAAGATGCTTGGTCCCAGCTGCGTGACATTGTGGCTGGAGGTTCCTTTGTGTGCCCGGGAGGTTTCTCCTGCGTTAAGCCTCCGTGATGGTATGTTTTGCAGGCATCCAGCATGGGGAGTGATGTGTTCTGCAGACCTAAGTGACAGCAAGCGTGACACTGACTTGCTGTCAAACCACACACCGTCTTGGTCCTGAAATGCCCAGGCACTGGTGGGCAAGGTTGGCAACCGCAGTGTTAGTTGTGGAGTGGGTGGTACTCCCCTTTAAGCTGCAGAAAATGTAATGAAGTTGTCTTTCTGCTATAAAATGCTCACTTTTCCTAGTCATCCCAGTGACCTTGAGTAGCCCAGTTAAGAGAATGCAGTGCCTCTTTAACTGAAGGAATTGCCTAGTGCACYGACTTGTTGCTCATGTTCTTTTTCCCCTCTATATAGTCCCTCCCTGAGGAGGAAAAAAGGCTTCTGTRTTTTAGGCACTCCTTGGAGAGCAGTGGTCTTGGACAAGTATTCAAGCTTTCCGCTTTTAAGTTGCTTGGTGTCCTGGTGGTGTTTGCATCTGAGTGCACAAGTGGGATGTACGCTGACTTTTATTCCAGATAAGATCTAAATATGTATTAGAGATGCACAAAAGCACAGATGATGGTGTGAGCCTGTCGGATCATTGAGAGCATCTCAACCCCAAACTTCAGCAAGGAAAAATGTTTAAAGAATGGTTTATTCTGAGTTAGCAGGGAAGAATGAAAATGACCATGGGTCAGGGAATTATAAGGAAATGAGTGCAGATGGACGGAAGAAAGACCAGATCAGGGCTTTTCCAGAGGAGGTGATTCAAGATAATATCTTGATAAGTGAATAAATCATTTGGTATTGATAAAGTCGAGATAAGTCAGCAATGGGATCTCGGATCAGGAATCCCAGGAGTGTGGWGGAAAGCAGGCTTTTCCTGGTGCACCGCTGGGGCTTCATTTTGCGGTTTCCCCTGGCATGGCGTTTAGTTCAGGCTCCAAAGCAGCTGTTATTGCTYGGAACGCAAACGCGTCCCGTAAACAACACGCTCGGATTGAAAGGGAGATAATTACGACTATTACCCGGTTGCTGCGTGCGACGTCTTGGGTAGCGGTGACGCGGGTTTCCGGGGAGCCATTTGCCTCTGCTCCCCCGCAGAGGCGGTCGGAGGCTGCTGCTGCTCCCGCTGCTCCGTCCCGCCTCGGCGCTGCGCGGGGGCTGCGCGGGGTACGCGGGGGCTGCGCGGGGTACGCGGGGGCTGCGCGGGGCGCGGCAGCTCTCCAGGGTGCTGAAGGGCCGCCGCGGGCCTCAGCCGGCTGCCGATCTCCTGTTGCCCCACCGGTCCTCTCCCTGCCTGGGAAGGAGAGCAGACAACAGGGATGAGTTGAAACGYGAGGTTACAACGTCAGGCGGTAGAACAGGTTGCCCGGGGAGGCTGGGCAGTCTCCACCCTTGGAGGTTTTCAAGACCGGACTGGATAAAGCCCTGAGCAACCTGGTCTGACCRCACGGCTGATCCTGCTTTCAGCAGAGAGTTGGACTAGATGATCTTACTGTGGTCCCTTCCAACCGGACATGTTCTATGATCCTGCGTTACTTTAAGGGTTTCCACCAGCAGGAGCCAAAACAGAACCCTCCCTCTCTGGATCGCTTTGGGCACCTTTTGCCATGCACAAAGATTGCCTGCCATATCTTATAGAAGTAGAAAATAACTGGTTTTTTTTTTTCTTTCATTCTTTTTTTTTTTCTTCACACCCTCCCTGAGTGGGGGAGTGGAATTACAGTGCTCCCCTCCCACCCTCTATCAAAACCCTGAAAAGCTGAAAGCCAGCCCTGACTCTTGACTTGTTCTTGGAAGCTTTGCATGTAGTCTGCTCAGTTAATGAGGAGCTGCCTCTGCTCTGGTGTGCAAGTGGTATAAAATGTCACTCTTCCTTGAGCAATTTAGATGATTAGTACTTGGAGCCAGCCTGCGCCTTCTTGTTCCGCAGGCTCTTAACGGTTCCACAGTAGGGTATGGTACCACCAGCCGCCTCGCATTTAATTACACAGCCCTGTTTGTGATAGTTGGGAGAGTTACTAATATGCCTAACAGCACAGCATGGCTCTGCAGTTGATAAAGACACATCTGTATGCTGAGCTGTACCCTTATTGAGTTAAGGGCATAGAAAAAGCCCTCTTTCTTGCTGTCACTTAAATGGTGTCAGGATTCGTGAAATCTTGCTTTCAGATTCCTAACAGACCCAGCAACAAAGACTGCTTGTTGCAAGCTCATTGGCTTCTGTTTCAATCCCTGTGACGTGTTCACAGATGTGTGCAGGCGAGTGGGAGGGAGGGGAATGAGAGAACTGATGCTTTGTAGCCACGCACATGTGACAGCATGTATGGGACCCCTGAAGCTCCTCTTAGGCTCGCCTTCCCTTCATGATACATCTGGCACACCCCAGACCACGTTTTGGCACTGTCATTCTGAGCAGCCTGTGTGTGGCTGAACTGCAAGTCTTGCAGCATGGCTGGGGACTGAAATCTAGGCTCTCGTTTTCCTCCCATTGCAAATTCAAAACAGCACRGATAGGTAGGATTTGATGCCCTCTGCAGTGAAGCTATGCATATGAGTGTGCATTGAGAACAACCCATGAAAGCCATATCAAATCAACCTACTTAGTAAATAGCTACTCCTATTTCCTTCCTCCATTGTATCTAGTAAATATGGATTATAATATAAAATATTTAAGAAGCTGATCTGGACTTTCAGYCAAAACTAAGTATCCCCTTGCTTATGCCAAGCAAAGCTTAAGTTAGGGTTAGTTCATACGTGTATTAGTTGATACAGAATACATGGGCTGCACTTATTAGGATGTACTTGAATATGCGTACAGTAAACCTGTCCTTCAAAATACTGTGTTGCATATCGCAGCCTGACATCTTCTATTGACAGCTCTGGTATCCAGATGCCAAGGCCCACAGGGTTTTATTTTCCAGCCCTATCAGCAGCTGGGTCCATGGCTATGTATTTGTGGTTGACCTCGTCTGAATTCTCCTGACCATGGCGACAGCTGTGAGGCTAATCTGGCTTGAGCCTAGTACAGCAGGCTTCTCTCGAATATTGTGTTTCATGGGCTCCACTACCCTTGTSTGCCTTGCTGCTCCTCTCCAAGCAGATCAACTTTTCTACGAAGCTCTGGTTTTCAGATGGAGGCGGGGCTCCTGTGACTGCCAGGAGATGAGCTGGGGATCCTGTGCTTTCCAAATGTTTCTGGCAGGCTTTTTATCCATGGGATCCCTATGCGTGCTCAGCTGTAATGCTGCTTCCTTGTTCATAACTTGCCTTGCAGGGCAAASAAACATGAATTACATTTGTGCCTATAAAATGGCCCTGGTCTATGACCCACACTAACATGTTTTACAGAGAACATTATCACAAGTAAGAGAGGAGTTAGGAACTTGTTTAAAAATGGAAAAAAAGCCTGATCGCAAAACTTCAGTTTAAGCGATTGCAGAAACAGGTTAGTTWAATTCAGTGAAGTGATCGCGGTTGTCATTTCTGGGGAGGAATGGTGCTTTTCTAGATCTGCATAAATAGGAAATTAATGCAGTGAATCTCGGCTCTCTCCTTGTCATGCAGTTGTTCCTGAGCACCTATTATCCTGGGAATTAACTTGCTGCTCTAGTTACTTGTTGAAGAGCGTGTTCACGGTGGCATTTMTACGGCACACAATTCGGTGGTCCTTTTGAGGATATTGAACTCGCCCTACCAGTGAGGTAGGGCTTGGGAGGTGGGGGAGTCCTTGGTTGAAGGGACCAGTCAAAGCAGAATAGACTAAGAATGAGTTTCAAATAAGTGTATTGCCTCTCAGAATGAGAAAACATATAATTAACAATAAGATAACAGGGTGGCTCTGCAAGGCAGCTAATTGCATTTTCAAATGTCAGCTTGTCAGCTCTTATTTAGTCTTCATTCAATCTGGGCTTTGCCAGAGCAATGTCTGGTTTTAAATGGCATTTGCCTCTCTTGGTGCTGTTGAAAAATCTTCTCCTCCCTTGTTCTTGTCAATCTCTGGTAGCCCAGCTACGGCTTTGTTTCCCCTTAGATGTGATCTTGCTTGCCAGAACGTGATGTTAGTGCACTGAGATTTTWTATGTATAAAATGTGTRTGTATGTATATAAAAAAAMATCTTTGCAGGGGTGGAAAAAATAGCCTCATAATCATAGGAGACAATCCTGCATGATATCTGGGATTGTGTAAGATTAGACCTGAATATGTCCTCATCCGTCTGATTCTTACATATACTGCTGTTGTTGTCTTGTCCGTAGCCTGGAGCATGGGGCTGATGCCTTTTAATAGCGATGTAGCAGACTGTAGGGAAGAAACCACCTCTTGCAGGCTCAAAATCTACACCCACACACCCTGGCTGGAAAATCTCTCTGGGCCCTGCCCGTGCCGCGACAGTGACCTGAGAGGCTTGCACGTGGGTCTGCTCGCCCGGGAGGCGGGCTGGAAGGGTCTGCAGTGCCTTCGCTGCCTGAGAACGTCTTGCGAGTACTTTGCTGTTGCTGCAAGTGATGTGAAGTCACGATGATGCCAGATGCCCTGCCGCAGGGGAAGGGCACATCTGCTGAGCAGAGTCGACTTAAGGTGGAGTCAATGCAACTAGCCAGGTCCTGGGAGCAGGAGAGCACTGAGMCTGGTGTCTCACTAATTACTCCTCCTTAGTTCTGCAGCTGGCACTGGGCTCCACGCCAACAGCTATACTGGTAGCTAATTAAATCTAGGATGCTGCGATCAATCGATATGAATCCACAGGGATTATTGTTACACGCATTTTATGACGTAGACTCCTGTTTGCTGATGTCAAGGTGGGACCTGGCTGTGTACAGACAACCAGAGGCTGCTTGGATGGAGAAGTTCATGCTGCCTTTGCAACTTGCTGAATCTGCTGCTGCTAYGTGGCTGAAAAGTTCCGTAATTCACTGCCAGTCCTCTGGTAACACCACAGCCTTTAAATCTGCATTCTTTTAAGGTAAAAGAAATATTACGGTGTACGACCCCACAGTAAAGGGATGTTTCATAGGAACGATAGGGACAGTAGCCTAGGAGGGATAGCAGCCCTCTTTCTTTTAAGCCCTTTTATTTTCTTGGAACTGCCGCTTGAGTTACGTTGTCTGAGCTGAGASGGCGAAGTGGGATGCCAGCCCTTGTGCTCACATCTCAGACATGGGCACAGGCCTTGCGCAGTGTCTGTTCTTAGGCCAAGTGTGGTGAGAAAGGAATCGCATGTATCTTCCGCTTAGTTACTTCAGCTTAGGAGTCACGACAGAAGATTTCACTAAGCAAAGAAGAAAATGGTGTCTTGGTTGCAAGCTGCTTTTTGCCATTCTGAAAACTTTAATCTCTGGTAAATGGACCCAAAGCATGTGCTGCTGCAGTCAGCTGCTCCTGGCTGCAGGTCCCTGTGGTGTTGGAGGTGCCTCACTGAAAGTGGGACGAGTTGCGCAGCAGCGGTTCTGGCTGCGCTTGTCACTCCGCATGCGAGGAGCAGGCAAGGAGGTCGTGTGGAGGTGGGATACCTGGGCCTCCCCTTGGCKGGGCTCGGATGCCCGTTCGCGAAGATGCTCGACTTCGAGCCGCTCTGTCCATGTGCTGGCACRTACCAAGAGTTGATCCAGGCAGGCAGAAACCCTTTGGAAAGAACCTGCTCAAACAAAATGAGCAAATAAGAGGGAAAGTGAAGCTCCCAGGCACCCCGTAAGTTTTTAGCCCGACAGGACATCATTCTGGCGGGGAGGGTGAATCGGCAGCCAGAACTCGGCCGTTGTGGAGAAGGCTGATGTGTGGCTGCAGGCAGGAGCTGTGAAAGGAGCCCGGGGACTCCCCAGCTCCGCGCTCCCTCCGGCAAGCGCGAGGAGCCGGCTCCCCTCGGTCCCCCAACAGCCCCCCGCGCCGGCGCGTTGGCTTTGCTGCACTTCGGTTTCCTGTTAACGGAAGCAGTAGGGAGCAACGCAGTGATTGTCCTAAGAAGGTATTTAACCAGCAGTGACCAGCGTGGGTATCCTGAGCAGAGATTAGCGTCATCCCTGTGTTTGAGGCAGGCAGCACAAACAGTGTCAGCTCCAGCCACATGTTGTACATGAGTGCAGCGAGCGGCAGTGTGTCACTTCCATTTAGCGTCGCCTGGGACGGTGCCCTCGTGGCTGACCGGTCGGTACAGCCAGCTCTGGCCTCCSCCGGTGCTCAGCTTAGCCTGTGATAAGTAGGAAAATGGCACTAATGAACTTCTCAGTGTCTAATCCCTGACATGCTTGGGCAGGGGTGGTATGGCCTGACTTAAGAGTGGCTCTGGGCTGCCTGCAGTGGCACGGAGCATCCGCTGAGCTAATGCTACCCATTCGAGGCCTGGAGGCTGAAAACTGCTTTGCACTGGTGTGCGTAGCCGTGCTGGGGTGGCTCGCAGAGGGTGGGCATTGCCCTCCCTGCTCTGCAGCTGGCCGCAGGCCTGCCAGGGCCAGGTAATTTAAGGATTGCTCCTTAAATTACAGMCAAAAGCTACTGAAAATATTCTATGGAACAAAACTGGAAATCCTGCTTCTAATCCCCAGCTCTGCTACCAGGAAGCTGTGACCCTGAAGTAGCCATTTAGGTACCGTGCCTCAGTTTCCCCATATGTGGACAAGAGGGATTGTCCCTGTTGCAGAGACTGGCACGTGTTTCTCCTCCTGCGAAGAAACCTTTTGCGGCCCTCTGAAAGGAAGTACTGGGAAGGCAGAAAACATTTAGTCTGTGGGCACTTGAACATATTAAATCACTGTCTTTGCCTGGTTCAAGTCAACATATGTCAACCAATTTGCAATAAATCCTGGATCTCAATAAAAAGGAGTGCTTGCAAAATAAAGTAGGGCATGCAATCATCGATGATGTGGCACATGCACAGCAATGGAAGTTGCATGCCATAAAGCAGAAAACCACTGCTATACAATAAAGTCCAGTTTCTCCCTAGTGCTGGCTATTGTCCGGGAAAAAGGGGTCTTTTCCGCTGCATTGGTGAGGCTCTCTTGTATTGATTCTGAACAGATGTTGTGAAGTGGGAAGGCAGATGGAGCCCCGTGGTGCAATCACCTCCCACAACGGGGTGGGCAGAGTTGGCCAGAGGTCAGGTGGGGCTGGTGGGGCTGGTCTGGGTTCAGACGGACCAGCTCTGGCCCAAGGCTGCGGCGAGCACGCCGGCTGCGTGGCCTGGGGTGGACGAGGCTGCGGAGGGGGATTTCTGGTCTCAGGCGAGTGAATCTGACACCTGACTAAAAGCCTAATTGTCCTGGTGCCGAGGGACCCTGTGCAGCTCAGAGCAATGTGTGCCACCGTCTTTCTATTTCTGAATCGCAATCTGTGACAAAGCCATAGTCGTCTTCAACATTGGGCTCTAGAGGGCAAAAGAAAGGCTTYTGGAGCTTGGCTGCCATCAGCATGTGCTCGAGCCTAATTATAGCCCTGTCCTGGCAGCTGTGGCTGCAGCAGAGGCGGGGGGAGCAGCAGGGCCCCCCCGCCAGCGGGAGGGGTGCAGCCCGGCCCCCGCGCTGTCGGTGTTGGACCGTGTTTTGCTCAGGCCGTGTCCCRCCTGCGGCGGTGCAAATCCGCCTGGGCTGGGGCTGGTGGCCGAGGCCCTGGTCCCGGGTGCAGAGGGCCCAYGGGGTCCTGCCCCGCAGCAGGGCGGGATGCGGGATGTGGTCGGAGGTTTTGTGTGACGAGCTTCTAGGCTGGAAAAAAGCACCGAGATAAGAACATTGCTGCAGCTGTGATTCCCCAAGCAGAGTAGCAATGTTCCCAGGGAAAGCTAAAGAGGCACTAAACTATTAATTGGGGCTTTTGGAGGRTTTTTAGGATACAGCTTGAAGTGCTAATCAGGCAGATAAAAGGCATCTTCCTTCTGGAGAGGAGCTGAGGCAGAGGAGGAAGTGATTTGCCTCTAGTCATGGGTGAGACAAGAACTCCTGGGTTTTCTGCTATATTCATATCCCTTCCTCATGCTTTCTGCTCAGTCTGGCCTATGGTGGTCTGTAAGCATGCAAGAGTGGGAAAGGAGATCCCRCTTAAGGGCAACATCCTCCTGTCCGCACGGGGCAAGATCTGGTCTGAGGTCTGGCCTCCTCCCGTAGAGAGGGACAGCAGATAGGAAAGCAAAACTGAGGATCCGCACCGAGTGCAGATGCCCAAAGGAGCCATCTGCTCCCCCGTGGCCTGTCCTTTGTCACTCTGCTCCCAACAAAGYGCGGCGTTTTAGCAGTCCTAATCCCTCAGCGAGATCCTAAAAGTAACCTTCATAGTTGATCAGCTTTAACGTGCAACCACTTAACTTTTTATCAGCACCTCTGACCTTTTGTTTTTGTTAATCTCTGAGTGTCTCTTTACCCGTAATCAATAATTTTGTCAATTCTGGTCTGAGCCTACTGCAAGTTTCCATGGAGACAGATGCGAAGTGGCAGGTCTCCCTTGTCTGATGTGACCCGAGTGACTCCTTGCTCCATGGCTTCCTCTCCGGAGAGCAGATGTCTGCTGCTGCCTTTAAAATGCCCCCTCCTGCCCACAGGTCCCACRTCCCTCTGCAGTCCCCAGCAGGACACAGGCAGAAGAGAAATTTGTTAGTTTGTTCTGTTTAGAAACTTTGCAGGATTGTCAAAATCATTCTGTGTGAGAGGTTTGCAGGGCTGATCGAGGAGAAGGCAGTGCTGTGTTAACTTGTGCTGCCGGGTCAAGGTGCAGTGAGTGCCTCTGGTTTAATAARACAGCTTTATTCTAAGTTAAAATTGTTTTCTAGCTGCTGAGCTGGGCACGTTTAGTCCTGGAGAAAGCATCAGGTATCAGCTGCAGAAGGAATTCAGAACTTTTCCTTGCCATGGCTGCTGATTCGTGGGCCTCTTCCCAGTGAATTGGCAGTTGCAAAAAGCCAGYCCCTCTCCGACAGCTAATTATCTCTGGAAGGTGACCACTTCCGAAAGCCTCCTCGGGCTTCTCCCGGGGGAAAGAAGAACCAGCTGTGTCGGACTCTTCTTGCTCAGCGCAAGCCTGTAAGCGATCAKTGGGACTTCAGGGGTCCTGAAAAGAGGACATGGCTTATTTTCCCTGGGAAACCTTTATTCTTCCTCATTATTCCCTATCTCCCAGGCCTGCAGCTCGTGCTGTCCCCAACTTAAAGCTACAGTGATATTGGACTGAGTTAATCCCTAGTGACTTCATTCATCTCCAAGCAGGGATGAATTTTTGCTGGCGAGGAGCCCTGCTTCTGACCACCCGCCTCCGCTTGCCGTGGCGGGACTGAGGCCGTCACCTCCCGCCAGCCTTGGCACCCGTTCCACGCACCTCTGCAACGTGCTGTCTGGCCTGTCCGTCGCTGGCAGACGCATCTGCCGCGGTGGGAGATGTTCTGCTGCTGCCTGGCGTCACGTGGCGGCAGATCCCTCGGGATGCCCTTGCGCTGCGAGGGGGATGGTGCTGACGTGCTGTCTGCYCCTCGTGGGAATGCACCACGATGGAAAGGTCAGGATCTGGGATTATCCACAGAGATTTGGTGGATTATGGTAGGGGGTCRGGATATGCCCTGGGGGCATCGCTGGGAGGTGCCACGTGGATACTGCAACCTCCCGGTAGCCACAGCCCGCAGAGCCGTGCAGACAGACCCAAACCCACTCTGTTTCTTGTGCGGGGAAGCGAAGAGGCTGTGGCCTCGCTAGGCCGGGTACAACAGCAGGAATCAAGGCCAGACCTGGTGATGCTGGGAGCTGGGCAAGACTTAGTGGCTTGGGCACCGTTAGGCCTGACCTCCTGCAGCAGGACCAGKTCTGCAGCGGCACCAACTCCTGCAGCCGTACCCGCCTGGCGCCCCAGCGCGATGGTGTGAAACGATGGGGCGGGCGGTGTGGCCGGCAGTGGAAACGTGCCGCTGTAGCTGCCTTTTCCAGCAGCTGCTGGTGTCCCCGGGCTGGACGCAGCTGATCTGCATCGTCTTCCACCTGGTGGAAGCGGCGCCGGGAGAGGCAGCGGCGCTGGGTGCCCCGAGCCGGGGCTGGGTGCAGCAGCAATGCCGGTGATGTCCGTGGCGGTCTGTCCTGGTCGCTGCTTCTCATGTGKTGCCCCACGTTGTGCCTGATTTCTTTGGTATTGTGGTGGTTCAGGCAAGGGTCTGCAAGAGGCAGTCTTGACAGATTAGAAGTAATTCAATTTCTGAACTCAGATCTTGCTTATGTCTCTAATGTTTACTCTTCAAGAGGCTGAATCGTGTTTTAATTTCACTGAATAGCAGAAAAGCGTTGCCTGAATACAGGGGAAAAACAGAGGTAGAAGTAACTAATCAAATACTAGGAATGTGGCTAGTGGTTCCAAAGCCCAGCCCTGCCCGCAGCGTCCCGCTGCGTTGGAGCCCTGTATCCTGCTCACTTCTAGCCCAACTCTAATTTTCTAGTGATTCGTTTGGGATTGGCTTGTCCGTTGGCAATGCCCGATCTAAATAATCCAGATCAGCAAGGCTGGCTGTGTAATCATCCCTGCAGCTACTCTGTGTTAACGAGAAACGCGGATAGCAGAGCTGGAGTGAAAGCGGTGTGTGGTGGTTGCCATGCCCTTTCACAGGGGGAGAAAGGGGTTGGTTTTCTTTTTTTATTTAAACTTCATTTCACTGTGTTTTGGTTAAATTAGCTGTCATGAATAACATTCCAACCAGCCGCTTGAGGCTTGAACTTCCTAGGAGTGTAATTGCTGCTGGAGGGTGAGTTTTGCAGCGCTGCGTGGGAAGCGGCGTGCGCTTGTTCGCCGGGGTGAGAACGTACCCCTCCGCGTCCGGCGTCAGACGAGCATCAGCAGCGAACGCTCGGGAGCCGGGAAACAATGGCCGCAGCCGCCTTTGTTCCCAGGCAGCAGGTTCCCGGTCCGTGTGCGCTGGGAGGAAGGCGCCTCCTCGGAGGGCACCTTCAGTCTCGGGATGCAAAAGGATTTCAGCGCTTTCTTAGAAAGGTTTCATCTGACCTCTCCCAGGGGCTTGGGGCTCTGGGTGAAAAACTGCCTCCTTCCCTGGAGGAGAGTCAATACCGCAAAGATTTTTCTGCTTGCATCCGTTTAATCGGGAAAATGGGAACCGCGTGTTGGCGAGGTGGTAGGGAAGCTGTGGGTCAGATTGCTCAATTCTGCATTTGAAGCCACAAAGGGGAGCTTTGTTTTTTCCTTAGGTTTATCACGTCTGGTCTTTCCTGATTAGTCATAATCTACTGTCCTTCACTGGGAAACTCCTTTTTTATTATTTATTTATCTTATTCTCTGCAAAAGTCTATAGCTAAGTTTGTGTATGAGGCCCCGGGGAAATCAGGCCGCCCATATTTCATTTAGTGACTTCAAACAATTAACCTACCAGAGATTCCTCCCCCTCCCCTCCTACCCCCATCTGTTTCCTAATTATCGGTGGAACTGGGATGCATATGCAGACTGTGCCCATTATTTTTATTTTTTAATTTTTTTAATTCCATCACCTCATGTTTTGTGGTTGGTTCTTCAAAAGCTGTGAGCTGCTACCGGGAAGGCGTAAGACACCGTGGACCGTGAGAGAATGAGCCTGAAAAGGACCTGAAATCCAAGTTTTGGGGATTTTTTCCACGTTGGGGCTGGGAGGCAGACTGATCTCAGTGCTGCTTTGGGATCAGCCCGGGGAGACGGGGACAGGCTGCCCTGGATACGAGCTGGCTGACGCCCAGGTGCTCCGGGGCCGGAGGCAGGCTGGCGTGGGCACCTCCGCTTCGGTCCCGCCGGGTTTTTGGGTGGTGGGAGCTGCTGCCGCGGCCGGTGGTGACGGACGAGCAGAGTTCGGAGGTGCTGGATGACACGTTTCCCGTGGGCCTGCGCCGAAATGCTTTGTCTTAGCTGGTAGCTCCAGTCAGCACCGTGTCCCCAAGGGAAGCGGTGGCTTAAAGCCGTGCAGAGGTGCTGGGTTGCTCGGAGGGGGAGGCTGAGGGTGCTGCAGGGCGCCGGGGGAGGCAGCACCTCGCCGCTGCGCCCGGGGGCTCGGGGATGCGCCGTCTCGGGGCTGGGGGAGCCTTTCTGCGGGGGCAGCCGGGTGATCTCCATCTCTGCTCAGAGAAGAAGGATCCACGTGCTCCCTGTCCTCGCTCCCGGAGCCCTGCCAGACCTCCCGCCCTGCCCGGGGGGGTCCGCGCCCGGCAGCGGCTCCGGCGCCGGGGAAAGCGTCCCTGTCTCGGCAGCTCGGCAGTTCAGTGCACGTCTGCATTTGGGGTCGGGGAGAGGCTGCGCGTTCCCGAACGTCGGCACCTCCGGGATAGGACGCCTTGGCCTGGGCACGGAGCCTCAAGGACGGTCGGCGTTCGGGTTTACGAGAGATGTGGGCAGCTCGGTTCTGCAATGCGCTTCTCGCTGTCGGTGTTGCAAGATCAGGATCCGGGAGCTCCACGGGAGTTTTCAGGATTTTCTGCCCACGGCTGGTAGCAGGACAGAGAAGCCTCTGCCAGCCCAAGGGGGGACATGCGGCTGTCCTCTCGTGGGTGGCCAGGCCCCTTCGGCTTCTCTTGTCTGAACGGGAGCTGCTGGCAACGGGAGTGGTTTGCCTTTTTTTAGGCTGCATCTTGCAATAAATAATCCTCATGATATCTGCCTCAGGCCTGTGGTTACGTGGCAGAGGAGGGGGACTCTGATTAAAATCCATCTTTTGCACATCAAGGTTGGTACCAGCAGGGTTGATACCTGAGCGATGGAGAGTTGCTCAGATGGGCACGTGGGACGTCCTGCTGCTCGCCTCACCCTCTGGACTCCTGTTTCCTCGGTTTCCCTAACTCTGAAACGGGGCTGTTGCTGTGGTGGAGGGGGGGAAAGCAGGTGGATCGTGCTGAAACGGTGGGGGAGCACTGCGTTGCTCTGACCAGCTGCCTCGCTGGCCTGCGGGATGCTCCGTAGGGAGCTAGCTGCGCGTTTTCCTCTCTGCTGCCACAGCCCATCCTTTGGCTCGTTTTGCTTTCTGCTGTTTTGCAAACATGACGTGTGCACCTAGCCCATTAATTCCTGCTCTCTGGGTCGCCTGACTGACACAGAGCTGAGTAACGCGGCCGCCCCGGTTTTGCTCAGATGGGTCTTGCCCGGGAACCGGGTTATTCCGAGGGTCCCTGGGTGCCCGGCCGCCCTCCCAGGCAGGGAGCACCGAAGCGCGCAGCGGCCTCCGGGCGCGAGGCTGCGGATGAGCTCCTCGGGGAGGTGATTAGCATCGTCTTCCCTCCACAAACTGCGCTGGGCGTTTTCATTACTATTTAATGGCAATCTTTGCTGCCCGCTCTGCCCTGCCCAGCCCCTGCTGGTGCCGAGACGCTCCGGCTCCGGAGGCCCTGCGGAGCTCGGTGCCCCGGGGAGCGCGGGCTGCTCGGCCGCCTCCGGGCTCGGGAGGAACGCGGGAGCCGGGTGCTGGCTGCCGACCTGGAAGAAGCCTCTCCTGAAAGCCCCGCCGCAGCAGCGACCGCGTTTAAAGGCTGCTGGCTTGTCCGTGAGGCGTCTGCCGGGGGATCGCCGTCCCGGAGCCGGGACCCAGGAGCTGCTGACGACTCCAGTCTCCCGCGTGTAGCTCAAGTTTCTGATCTTCAGCCTCTCTCCTGCCCATGGAGCGGCTGAAGCTGGGAATGCAGAAACCAAAGTATTCGGCTAAGCTCCGTTTTGCTGCTGTTTAGCTTTTTTATTCCTTCTATCGCCCTGGCGTCTCCTTGCTTCCATACCGTAACTGCAGCACAGCCCCAGCGCTCGAAAGGCAGCTCGAAACGGTGCCGCCGGGCTCCCCGCCGAGCCGCCGCGGCGGTGGGAGGGCAGCGAGGGCCCTCCGTCACCTCGTCACGTCTCGCGAGGTGCAGGGCAAGGGCAGGACGCGCGGCAGCATCGCCGCTCCGGCAGCACCCCGCTCGCGTGCCGACGATGGGCCCCAGCGGGACGGGAGCAGGCGCGGGCGGGCGCCCATCGCGCTGCCGACTCGGGGCACAGCGAGTGTGTTTCCATGCGTCTCTCTGTAAGAAGAATTAGCATAATTTGCTAATTTTTCTCCCTACAAGAAGGATTAGCATAATTTGCGATGGAGCAGGCGGAGCGGGCGCTCGCCCCGGCCGGGGACCCGGCGGGCGGCTGGGGCACTCGGGCTGCAGATGTTTGCAGAAACTCTGATGCTTTCAAGTATCGCTGAGCGTAGCAAGGGTTACGGCTCCCCTGAGCGAGGAGGCAGCGGATGCGGCCCGGCACGCGCGCCTGGGCGGGAGGGGGGCTCGCGCCGGCCTGGCATCCGCTCGTCACATGACGGCGTTCGGGTGCCAGCCGAAGGGTCCGAGGTGGCCGCCCAGAATAGGCGCTTGTTCTCGCGCTGATTGCCCCCTTTCAGCGGCTCCCGCGCGGCACCGTGCCAGGCGTGCTCTGCTCCGAAAATTCCTGGAAAATGCCTGACGCTTCGCATTGTGCCTTGGAAAGAACACTTTAAAAAAAAATGCTAACTAGCAAAATAAACAGCTGTTTGTAATTGCAGAATCATAAAAAGGAGCGTTTTATGAGCAGCGAACAAATTCTCCGGCTATTTTGAGCCGCTTCAATGGGCTCCGCTCTGACAGACTGCCGTGATTTACTGCGCTTTTTCRGAAAGCGCTTGCCAAGTGGGAACGGGCTCGGATCCGGCCCCCTCGCTGGTCGGCGAGAGCGGGGACCTTCCGTGCTCGAAGCCGAACCGGCCTTGGGTGCCGGCAGCTCCGTCCGGAGACCCCTGCGGGGGCCGAGGCGGGCGGGCTCGGGGCGCTTTCACGTGAAGCCGCCCGCGTGATGTCCGCGTTGCCTCGGCTGGGAGCTCGTTAGGAGTGAAACAAGCAGCGGGGCTGGAAGGCAGAAGCGACTCTCACCCCCTGTTATAGCTTAAAACCGACTGAAGCTGGCTTTTCCCCCTCTGTTCTTCGAGGGCGTTTAATAAATGAGCTGTAAAAATATCCCTGGGGAGAGATGATTTCCTTTCATGTGGCTATCTTCCAAGCATACGCTTGCCATATCAAAATCTCTAATAAAGTTATAAAGCAGGGAAATGGCTAAATGGGCTTAGGCTCTTCCCTCCCATTGACTTGCAGAGGGGGTTGGATGCCAGCTCCAGGTGTGCCTGGAAGGAGCCGTCCTTCACCTTCAAGCCCGGCAGCAGCGGTACCGGAGCACACGCTGCAGTGCTGATATTTGAGGGCAAGTGAGACCTGCAGACCAGCGGAAAGAAAATTGCTGTTAGCGGTACACTGAAAACTGGAAAACTTGCAATCAGTGTGTTGCATTTTTTTCCTTTACGGTGATCCAACTTGACACGGCTCCCCGCGTGAATTTTGGCCAAGAAACTCGCTTAAGCGGATTCTATTTATAAAATCAAACTGGTGTGTAGTTTTGCTTTTGGATTTTGTTCTACTCGTAAAGCCACTGCGAGACACAGACTCGCATCGTTCCTTCGATGTAAGAATAATCTCCCTTGGAAAAACTTCTGCTGAATTTGTGTTAGAAAAGAGGGAAAGGAAGTTACTCAAAACCGCATGGAAAAAAGCTATTTACTCTTTTCCATCTTGCTGTAGTTAAAGCCAGCGCGGAACATGCTCTGCATTTGTATGTCATCTTCTGTGCTGGGGGAAGCCAAGGAAGGAGCTTGGGAACGGGTTTTGAAAAGCCCCGGGAGGTTGTGCCCCGAGCCGGGCTCTTGTTCGGGGCCTGGCCCAGAGCGGGTCCGTCTCAGACCGCGGCTTTTGCGGGAAGCGAAGCCGCCGAGGCGGCGCTCGGCCGTCGCCCAGCTGGAGCTCGGCCAGGGCGCGCGGCCCGGCGTCTCGGCCGGGCCGGGGGAAGCGCTGGGATGCTCCGGCTCGGCCTCTCCGGCACCCGGCGCTCGCCGTGCCGCCGGGCTCGTCCCGCGCGGTGCCTGCCGGAGAGATCTCGGTGCCACCAAACGTGATCGTTTCTCTGCCCCTTGAGCGCTGCCAGGGGAAACCCAGGAACGAGGAGGTTTGCTAGGAAACCCCAGCCAGATCTCAGTCCGAATTTTGGCACGTGGAACTGGAAGTTGTTGATTCAGCCCTGAGCTCCCAGTCCTTCTTGTTGCCCCTTGTTTCTTCTTGGCTATGGTCTTCAGTTGCTTTAACAGCTTTTACTAAGATATTTTGCGTTGTAGCATATACAGCAGCGTTTGGATCAGCTGGGTGAATTTGAGATGAGGTGGGAGACAGTGGAATCACGGAATACTTAAGAATTATCCTTTCTTTTTTTGCTTGTTTTTATTTTGAATTCCGTTATTTATCCAGTGAACCGTTTTCCCCTGCTTCCAGCCTTTGCCGGGGAGAAGAGATTTGCGTTTGCAAGGGCGCGTAGGGCTGGTGCTGTCCTCCAGCCCGCGGGATGCTGCAGACAGTCTGCAACCGCAGGAGGGTCCTTATCCCACCCACCCTCCGGCTCGAAGCAGCCGCTTAGGCAAACGCTGCTCGGAGACTCGTGTTGACCTTGCACAGATGGCGATCGCGGAACGACGGCTAGTCTTGCAGCTGGTTTTGTGGGTTTTCTCCCCCTGTTGCTTATCTATCATTTATAGCTGGCCCCCGCGCTGCTCCTCTCCTCCTCCTCAGTGCACAAACCCGTTGCTCTCGCTCCCTGCTTTCGCAGTCGGGGCCAGAGCTGCTGTTGTCTGGCAGCGGCGTCGCGCCCGGCGCTAACGACGGATTCGGGAGGCAGCTGGGGAGCAGCGCTGCGGCCGGACGGCCCCGGGGAGCAAAGGTGCAGGAGCAGCGCCGCGAGGCCGGCACGGCACGGCGCGGCCCTTCCGGTTCAGTCTGGCCATTTTAACAGAAGTATTAAGCATCAGCCTGGTCTTTCAATACGCGTTCCTTTTATTTTATTATTTTTTAAACACACTGAATGAGTAATCCGTATCCCGCATCCTACACTCAGTCCTGAAGGTTAAAAGCTGTTTTTGTGCCAGCTTTATTATGCCGCAGCCAAATGCTTCTACCAATTAACTTATTACTGTTTTGGAGGGGGCTCGAAAGGCAGATGGAGCAGTTGTGCTGGCAATATTAATGACCGCGTTGCAAAGGGTGAGAACTTTATAATGAGCATCTTAACAAAAAAAAAAAAAAAGAGATTTGTCAAAGCAAGTTTTCCTGTGACTTTGCTGACAAATACCAGAAAAGGGTGTTTCCCTTCCAGTGCTGAGCAAAGGCTGCTTTTAGGGGTAATAAAAAATGTGCGATTTCACAGCATCTCTGCTCTGCCGGGCTAAAGCACCCGCTCTCATTACGGGCTGTAAATATTTCGCGTCTGAGGACACAGTGAGAGCGGGGCCAAGCGAACAGGCCGCGGGCGTGGGAGGCGCGTAGACCATCGGCTCGGGGTTGCCCGTCCCCGGCAGCTCCGGCTGGGAAACGGGCTGCTTGGCAGCCCTGGCGGGGGTCCCGAGGGAGGAGGGCAGGGCGAAGGCGCTGCCGCCCGCGCAGGGAGACCCGGCTGCACGGGGTTTGCTAGGGGAAGAGGGAGAATCCAAGCAGCCTCCACGCAACCTTGTTGCTTGGCTTTATATAAGGTTTCGAGCAACCGTGGCGTCTTTCTTGCTGCCCTCCCCTTCCTCCGAAGCGTTCGGCTGTGTTGTCTGGAGGCTGCACGTCGGCTCGGGGAGGAAATGTCAGACGCTGCCGCGTTGCGCTGTCGCCGCTGCTGAAGCGCCCGGGGTTTGAAACGAAATGTCACAGGCGGCGTGCGGAGCACGGAAACCAGATGTGCTCGAAGACCGGCTCTGGGAAAAGCAGGGCGGTTTAATTACGTACATTGAGGCTTCTCGGGAAACGTATCTCGGGATCGGGCCGATGCTGAGCATCGTGATACGGTCCCCGAGAGCCCGGCGCGGCTCGGCGCGGCCGTCCTCACCTGCCGGGGAGGCCGCGGTGTCCGGTGACCGCGCTCGTGCCGCCTACGAGCCGCAAGGCGATACCGGTGACAGCTGGGAGGGGACCGGTGTCTGTAAATACAGCTCACCCGATAAGCAGCAGGCACGTCCCCGTCTTGTTGGTGGCACCTGTTTGGTGGCTCCGGTTACGGGTCTCGGAGGTGGGGTGGAGGCTGTACGCCGAACGCCGGGTACCTGCGTGCGGGCGGCGGCGGGAAGGACCCGTGGTGGCACGGCTGAAGCCAGCACTGCTGGCCCCTTCCCCGCAGCTGCCTGCTGCTGCCGACGATGCTCGGGCCCTGGCGACGCTCATCTTCCGTCCATCTTGCACACAAGCTTGTGCTTTAAGGATATCTAGTTCTGTACGAAAATACAGCAGGGTGAAGAGTCCGGACAATTAAAATAGAAGCTGGTCATTAAAAAACTAAAAAGTCTAAAGTCCTTTGGGAGAAAACTTCATTGCAAGATAATAGTGGAGCTGTCCCCGAACTTCAGATCTGTAGTGGTGGGAAAACATCTGCTAAAGAAATTTTTGCAGTAGTAAACTTTAAACTTTTTTTAAAGCAAAGGAATAAATAAGGTATTTACTCAAGAACTGTCTTGACTAAAATGAACGCAGCCGGTGCCGTTCACGTAGCCGCCCCCGCGCTTGCCCGGCGTGTGAGCCGTCGAGGGCCTTTTAACCGCGGGGCATCCACACCCTGCAGATCGCACGGTTTTTGCCTCATTAACCTTTCTCCTCCGTGCAAAAGGAAAACCCTTCTCGGAGTGCCGCGACGCGGGTATTTGTGCCAAATTGCATCACRTCACGGGCTGCGGCGATGCAGCCGAACGGGGCGATTTAACCTAGGTGATGCCCCGCGCGGGCGAGCGCAGGCAGAGCGGGCAGCGCGTGCCGGGGCGCGGGGCGGCCGGCGGGTGCCGAGTGGCCGCGGTGGCCGAGGGCCGGGCTGTTCCCGCGGCGCCGCTCGGGCTGCCGAAGCCCGGATCGTCCTGCTCCGCGGGAAGTTTCCTGCTTTTGCATTTCTGTTCTGCTCTGGGTGACGGATCCGCAAAGGTGAAGTCGTTTTTTCTGCTCCAGCGCGGTGCTCGGTGATCTCAGCCCGTTTCCCAGTCGCGCCGCGTCTTCTGTGCGACCTTGGGGTAACATGTAACCCCGTGGACTGGAGTCTCATCTCCTCGCGTCGCTGGAAGGCCAGGAGGATAAATTAATTCACGTTTCTGTAGCGCTGGGATACGACCGTGATGAAGAGCCTGTCCCTGGAGTTACCTGTGCTTTCAGCAGCGCTGCGCAGCCCTGTAAGGACGCGGGTGGCCTGGTGGTTCTCCCGTTCCCCCCGGCTTTTCCAAACATACCCGGGAGAGGAGCCCCGGCGCTGCGGGAGGGAGGTGGATAGGTGCTGGGCCAAGCTGAAGTTTGCGGAGGGGCGGCGGTCTCGGAGGTGCCGGCGGCGTGCGCCCGAAGCTCTGCCCCTGCGCGTCGCGGTCGGGGCAGCCGGGAGCGAGGAGGACGGGGAAGCTCCTCGGGGGTGAGGAGGACGGGAGGGACGGGGCGGTTCGGAAGTCATCTTTGTGACCCGGCAGAACGGGGGCGGCAGCCTCTGAGACCCTTGCGGAGAGGAGGATGGAGGTGACCTTCAGCCCGGCTGGTAGCTGGGGACTGGGGACGTGAGGGACTCAGTCAAAACCAGTGCGGAAATTTCGGTGAGCTCTACTCAGGCTCACGTAACCAAAGGGGACCCGGTAACCAGTCGCCCTTAATTCGGCTGCTGCTTTTAAGCAGTATTTGCCCTTCTCTGTGATTACTTTGCCTGCTTCGCTGCAGCCCTGGTTATAGCGAGTGTCGCCCCACGGGCTCCTCCCCGGGCAGCGCCTGCCTCCTCGCCCGGAGCTGGACCGCGGCAGGCGTGTGGGGCAGACCTGTCCTTTTTGCACCAGGTTTCTCTGCCGGGTTGGCAAGCGCCGGGCCCGCCCGGTCGCTGCTGCTGCAGCAGG
Source organism: Casuarius casuarius (assembly GCA_003342895.1). NCBI lineage: Eukaryota > Metazoa > Chordata > Aves > Casuariiformes > Casuariidae > Casuarius > Casuarius casuarius. Next base: position 1,004,871 of record PTFA01000104.1, on the reverse strand, counting down.
GCTCAGCAGCGGTGGCGGTGGTGGGGCCCGCAGCAAAGGGCTCATGGCAAAGGGCTCACGGCATCCTCTGGCAGGGTGAGCCCAGGCCTCGGGGTCGGCAGTGGTCCGGCACCCGGATCGACACCTCGGGGCCAGCCTTGTGAAGTGGAGCCTACTGAGAAATTTCTTTTTTTTGGAGGGCAGGAGCAAAGACCAGTCTGGGAATTCATGYGTCATGGATGCAGGACCATCAGTAACCTCAGCCTGGACCCGGCGTCCCGGGAGGAGCGTGACTCCTCCCCAGCTGATGGAGGGCGTGCAGGTCCAAAAGCACTACTTGTTGGAAGGATGGACACTGTGTTTTTTCTTAAGGGGGAGAGAGGAGACAGCGAAATGCAAACGCGTTTGCTGGTGTCTGCCTCTGACAGTCGCTGCGTTTTGCAGAACAATCGTGAAAGCCGTCCCCAGCCGCGGGACGAAGGACAAAGCGCCTCTCTCCTCCCGGCGGAGGCAAGCAGGGAGGTGCCGCCCTGCCCGCGCTGTGCGGCTGCCCCAGGAAAGGGCGTCTTCCAGGCCCGGGGTCCCTGGGGATGACAACGCCGGGTGGTCGCACCTTTCCGCTTCCCCGTGCTCCGCTGCGGTACATTGGCACCGACGTCGGTGCGGTCGTGCAACCTTTGCTGTGCCTGTGCGGGGTGCGTACGCAGGCCGTCTGCTGCGGTGCGTCCGTGTGCAACCAGGGAAAACGGACAGGCRCGTGTCGGGATACGTCCGTCCATCACTGCGAGGGCTTTGCGTGGCGAGCTCGGTCCCGGTCGGGCTCAGCAGGCCGTGTCACGTCCGAGCGGGGCGGCTCCAGCTGGGGCTTTGCCGCCTGGGGCAGCTCCTCTGACGGGGCTGTCGTGACCCGCCGGCACCCGCTCGCTGGCCTCCACCACGGGTGGCAAAAGGTCCCGTCGCTGCCAGAGAAAAGGGGGACGTTGATCTGCAAGCTGGAAGTCAGCAACCTGGAAAGCCATCCAATACGTCGCGTACGGCGGGGGGAAGGCCGTGGGGACCTGGGGCAGAGCAGGAGCAGACCCCGGAAATGAACCCTTTAATCGCTGTTAGGGGATCACATACATATGTTCCTTCTAAATCCATGTTTTTCGTTATCTGACACCGCAAGGGTTTTCTCTTTGCGGAAGCGCTGCTCTGTGCTCGTCAATCAGTTTTAATTGAGTGAAACCCATAAAATGGTGCTGTCGGAGTCTTCCTGGGAACACTAGCAGCTAGAGCCTTACTGTTCCTCTTGCAACCGTAAATAAGGATAAACGCCTAATTGCTAGTGAAAGTGTCCTGCTGGATCTAATGAGCTGATTAAAAATAATTCTTCATTGTGGAATTATTTAATTTCATTTGTCTTCAACCAGGGATTCCTCCTGCCGCCGCTTAATCGGTTCGGTGCCCGCTCGCACGAGCCCGGTCTGCCGTGGAGAGCTCGGGCTCGGGGTCCTTTTGCAGAGTGGGGCTCTAGGAAGGAGTTTGTCTCGGTTGTCGTTCAGGAAGGTCCAATTTCATTTAGGAAATGAATTTCAGCCCTTCCCAGTGCCGCTGCTGCATCCAGGGGCGTCCTTGAGCCCTGCGTGGCTGCACGCGCTCCCGAGATCCCCCTTCTCCGAGAGGCAGCACGTTTGCGCAGTGCGGGGAGCCGGGCAGCGGGCGGGCTGCGCACGGAGAAAGAGAGGAGCAAYGTTTCTTCCCTGGTTATCGACCCTTGCAGTCGTGCCGTGCTGGCAAGCAGGCTGCTGTGCTGGATCCGTGTCCTTGAATAGCCCCGAAGCAAAGCGGCAATGCAGGTGTCTGGACCTGCATCTTTTTTCTAGTAAGATCCTCCGTATCACATCTGACGTGGTAGCAGGGCTGCAAGARACGGAGAAGGACCTGAAAGGATTTTAGAAGTTGTATTTTTTTCCCCTTCACTGCAGATTTTGAGTGGCTACCAGACAAGGTGCTTGGATATGTGCTTTATATTTTGGTTATTGCTATACGAGCATTACCTTTGCATAAGGGAAAACTGGAGAGCGTGAAGCCGTTGCAGAAGAGCGTGTGCCGGGAAATGACCGGTGGTGGTGTCCGGGCCCGCTGTAGTTTCAGTGTCATCTCATGAACTTGCCTGGCTGTTGGGGCGATGGTGGCACGTGTGCCGGGGTGSTTTCGGTAGCGCCCTGCGGCTGCTCCCTCGTCCCCACGGCTCAAAACCAGTGCTTTCCCCTCCGCAAAATCCCCTCCTGATTTGCATTTGTGTTTTTCCACAATGGCATGTATTTTCCTAAATTGGAAGAAATTGCAGAGGTTTTATTTTGGGGCTGGCGAGGCCCAAGCCATTCGCAGCCCCCTTTCTTCGCTGCGGTCCTGCTCGCCGAGGAGGGYGATTCACAGCTGCAACTGGCACCTGGGTTTGACGGCATCAGCCCGTCTGACCCTGCTGTGGGGGGAAGAGCTAGCCGGACCCGTCTGGGGGTGGTTAGAGCAGGAGGGACGGGACCAAGCGGAGACACCRAGGTTTTCCTCCTGGCAGCATCCTTGAGGCGCTTGCTTAACCGCTGTGGTATCATTTGAAAATCAGCATTTGGAAAACATTTGGTAATGCAGCAAAATCGCCCTCTGCCTTGGAAACGGAGCGGGAACCCCGTGACGGCACGGTGCAAACCTCTGTCTGTGTTTTGTGCTGCAAGGTGGGCTCTGCGCAGCCAGGTGTTTCCCTCCGCAGCCAGGTGTTTCCCTCCAGAAACCTCTTACTCCTTCCATCTGGTCCGTCGTGACTGCTGCCCAAGAAGAGAAGCTGGGGCTCGTTTTGCAATGGAAAGTACAGTTCCTCTCGAAACGCTGCAAATACACCTAATGCTATGTGGGCATTTGGCTGAGTTTTGCAAAGAGGAACGGTCTCTAGTTGTAAAGGTCCTGTCCTAGGGTTTCTAATGCTTTTACCGAAAGAAAAATGTATTTACGAAAATAGTTCATCTGGAAAGAGGTCTGGAGCAAGATCTGGGATATATTTCTCAACYTAGACTAAGACTTCAGAGAATTAAGGCTGCGGTAGGTCACTGGGGAAATGGAAAGCACCAAGTCTGCAAAACACACTTGAACTCTAGACAAGTATTTGGGGAAAAAGGCATCTGAGCCTGTCTTAGTGCCGTCTCGCTGGTAGCTGAGGAAAGCGGAGCGGGGACGTGGCCTCGCCGGTGCTTGGGTTCAGGTCAGCGCTGGAGCAGAGCTGTGCTGGAGAAGGCGAATTCCCGTTTGGTTGCATCCCGGTCGTGCAGCCGCTTGTGTGAGACTTTGGTCTGTGCTGCTGGAAATCCCGCGCGGGTAGCTGACTCCTGCCCACGTCTCCCCAGTGCTGCGCGGGACGTTGGGCACCGGCTGTCCTGGGGCCAGCACAGGGGACAGAGAGCCCCGTTGGGTGCTTCACCTCTAGGATCTGATCCGTAGAGCTGCAGGTTCGGAGAGCGTAGAGGTATCTCGGAGTGCAGCTAGCAGAAGTCCTCCTCCGAAGTGGCCTCTCTTTACTGGATATCATGGGGCCAGATTTTGGGTTGGTTTCTGGCCAGCTGGTTCAGGGGCTTCCTGGTCGACCCCAGGCTCAACCCGTGCAATTCCCTGGCTACGGCCGATCCCAGGAGGCTGCGGCAGATACGAGGTTGAAGGGCTCGCTCAGCTGTTTTGGCAGGAATCGGATCGTTTCTGTGTTGTGTGATGGGACCCTGGAGCACAGGCCAAGGCACGTTGAGCCTGGGGAGAAGAGGTCTCCTCTGCTCCTTCGCACGGGAGCCGGAGCCCCGTCCTCAGCGAGGCTCCAGCCTGGCCGAGTCACTGGGRCGTTTCAGACGTCTCGTGGATTGAGTCAGTCTCGCAGAAGCACATTAAGACATCAGGCAGCTTCGGGACTACCAGCAGCCCCAGATAAGCGTGTTTGTGCCTCGACCCCCTAACGCAGCTCGAGCCCTTGGTGCTGCTGAGGTTTCCCCGTGCTTTCCGTCCCGGCAAGGGACAAGGAGGGCCCGACGGCGTGGGCCGTGTCCAGCCGTGCTCGGCTCGGCCGTGCAGCCGTGGGCYGGCAGCGCTGCGTGTCCCGAGCAGCGCCCACGCACCCCGGCACGGCGCGAAGCAGCGCCCACGCCTGCCGCGGCCACGGGAGCCCGAGCCGTGCAGCTTGCCCTCGGGTTTCCGAGATGCGGGGATGCATTTTGTGTGTTTTGTTGYGTTTTTCTTACTACTATTATTTTTATTTGTTCATGCTCCTTCAGATTAGTTGCTTTGCCTTTACGCCAGCAAATTCTCCCCATCCCGTGCAGCTCTTCCCAGCCCGTCCATCCAGACGCGCCGTAGCTCCGGCTGTTCCCACCGTCCTCGCTGTGCCGCTCAGTCGGCCCGGGAAACACCTGGGTAATTCCCCCGTAGCTCTGCCCGCGTGCTGCAGCGTGCAGCAGCCCCGTCCCTGCTGTCCCCATCGCCTCCAAATGCAGCACTACAAAGTTCTCCCCCCCTCGCCGTTACTCTTCCAGTTGCAAAACTATGCTGGCCGGTGGGATAAATTTTTTCCCATGGGTTTCTTGCACAGACGCCTAGTGTTTCGCGTGCTGTATGTAATAGTGTTCAGGCTCAGTTCTTTCTGTATTAATGCTTAATGCAAAGTCACCCACACAGGCCTGTATGTACAAATACCTCCTAAGCAGCCGTGCCAGGAGCCTACTCGTTAGCGTCACGGCCATTTCTCTCGCACCAAGCAGTACCCAGCCCAAAGAAAACAGCATATTCTTCACTTTTCAGCCACAGAGTGGCATTTCGAGTTATGCATTATTTAAGCAGCTGCTGCCTTGCACCTTCCTTCCCGTATTATGTGGGGAAAGAGGGTTTTAAAGCGTTTTGTGGTGGTGAGGTGAAGCATCAGTATGCAAGCGTAGTAGGAACACAAGAAATTTTAGCCTCGCTAAATATCCAGTTGCAGTGTTGATTGATTTAGCTCATGAATCAAACTTTTTCTTGCTAACAGAAAGGTACAAAACCAGCTGAGCCATTACTCATTTTAAGCCGTAACTAGAAAAATGAAGAGCTCTGAATAATGAAGGCTACAGATCAAAATGATATCTTTCCCTAGACAGAAAGCTAAAGAAGCAATTTGGAAAGCTTTGTCCAGCGTGACCAGGTCACCGAGGACTGTGCCAGTCTTGCACGTGACTTTAATTACTGGCCCAGTCCCACAATTATTCTGTGCTTCAAGTATTTTTATTGCAACAGCTGGATTGGAAAATCCTTAGAATGAGCAAAAAAGAGCRGAGCCCCCCCAGCCCCAAGCGATCGGTAATCTGGTGTAACCGGGACGCGGGCGAGTGCGTTCAGACCACAGGCAAAGAGCAGGGGCCCGGCCCGGCCCTGCCCGCCTCTGAGCAGCGCAGGGAAGATGCTCTGGCCGGTCCCATCTTGTCTGGGAAATTCAGGAATCTCTGCAGAAGCCTGTGCAAATGCAGGAGCGCTGCGGGGAAGCCTTAGCAAGCTGCTCAGCTTGCTCCCTTAATGCTTTAAAATTCCCCGCCTGCATGCTGAGTCCGCGGAGGGGACGAGAACGGTGCACGTGATCCTTCCCCCGTCCTCCTGGCTTCGGAAACAGGCCGGCTTGCAGCRGTTCGCGGTGGTTATCGGTGGCAGGGCAGGATCGGCCCTTCTCTCGGGGAGAGGGAAATCCCGTGCGGACGGGATTTTTTTTCAAGGCCACCCAATTTAGCCCTCAGGACCTTGGTGACGGAGCTTTTCTGGGCTTTCCAGGGAGATGAGTCTGTGGATTAACCCCAGCAGCCTTCGCTGGGTTTGGTGGTGGTGCTGGCCTCCCCCCCCCCCTTGTGCCCTTGCTTCTCGCAGGGCTCGGGAGCAGCATCCGAAGCTGCGGCAGGTTATTTATATTTCGTGGCGAYGGGCTCTCCTGGCTCGCCGCACGGCCCCGCCGCTCCGCTCTCCTGCCTGCTGACACCCAGCTGCAGCAGAAGCCGGTGCACGGAGGCAGGAGGAGCCGCGAGGAGCCGCGCTGGGGATTTTCCACTGTTTGCTGCCCTGCCGTTATTTTTGTTCTAGCCGGAGAGCTGTCTGCACGGCCGATGCCCGGTATTTATACCTCCGCTGCAGACGGAGCTGTAACTCGGCCGCGATGCAACCTCTGCACCAGCGTGGCCTTTCCAAGGGGGTTTTGGTTGCACGAGTCGGGTAATTCGTCCTCCTTTTCCATTGTCTTTTAATCTCCATTTAGTCTGTGGGTTTATTAAAAGCCAAATAAGAAGCGTGTGTGTGCAAACCCCAATCCTGGCCATCCCCAGGAGGCCGGGATGGATGCCGGCAAGGAGCCCGGCTCGCCTGCCTGGAGGAGGCCACGGGGGGGCCATGCCGCCGCAGGGGCTGCCGCTTGGGCAGGGATGCTCCGCTCTGCTCCGTGCAGAAACCCCCCGGTGATCTGGGAATGCACAATATTATGTCAAGGCAGAGCAGGGGCCGGGCGACRGCTGGGCTGTGCCGAGCATCCGCGCCGGCTCCCGGCGGCGCTCCCAGCCCTTTGCTGCGCTCCTCTCTCCGGCGACATTCAACTCTGTTTTAATGCAGAGTGAAGGCTGGGTTTTGWTGTTGTTAGGTGCTTYGTGCTTATAAAACACAATTAAGGTRTTTAAACAACAACTCGCCCCTTTCACTTTCTCCCGCGGGCTGGTCGCTGGTTTCGCAGCCGCTCGCCCGCAGCGGAGCGGGACGCCCCGCTCCCCCCCAGCCCTCTCCGGGCTTGGGGCACGAACGATGCGGCAGGGCCGACTTTCTGCCAGCAGAACAAGCAGCTCGGCGATCCCGCTTTTGTGTTTGCGTTGCAGGTGAGGATCCCGGGAGCCCGCCGGCAGGCGCACGTGGTCGGCTGCCCTCGCGCGGAGGAGCCGAGGCCRGCGCGCGGCCCCGGCGGCCAGAATGGTAACGCGAAGATCCCAGCTCAGCCGCGCGGGACTCGCCTTCGCCCTGTGCCTCCAGCACCTCGTCAGCGCCATCGAGGTCCCCCTTGACTGTAAGTGCTGGTTTACGCCTCTAAAAACGCCTGTGCGAATGCTTGAGGGGATAGAGCCAGGAGGAGCAGAGCCCGGGCGGCTTTCGTAGTCCAGCCCAAGGTCTCCTTTCTTTTGTTTTTGGAGTTTGTTTGTCCAGAAAGTCATTTAAATCACTGTGATTTAGTCAATCAACCTCAAAACCTGAGCAAGGGCCTGAAGCCCCGTATCAAAATGGGACAGAGCACCTGGGCCAAGCTGCTCTGGAGGAAATAAGGTCCTGCCAAGTCTTTAGCCTGTTGGTTTTAGTGGAGCATCCCAGGACTCCTGGGGTTTGTGTTACCTTCTTGAAGGCCAGCTAGCTGGGAGACATCGTCCCTCCCGTTACCGTTGTGCTGGCTAAGCCRTTTGGACATAGAAGTTGTTTTACTAAGGACACCTACCTTGTATTTGTGCTGAAGACAGCACTGCTGTGTTTTGTTGGCATCTTAAAGGACCAGCATGTGTCTTTGCTGGTAATGATTTCMGTGCCCTGCACTGGCGCACCTTTCCCGGTAGCTGTTCAGCACGAACGCTGGCTTTGCCGGCAGAGCCAGCTTACTCCAAGTGGGCTCGACACCAGCAAAGGTGTCCCCATCCCGCGGGTCGCGGCTGAGTTACAGCTCCGGCCTCTGCTGGTCACTGCACCGGTGCTTCGGACCCAGTAAAGCTGTGCAAAATGGGCAGGTCAGTGCACGCGCGGGGTTTGGTGTGCTGCTTCGCGGAGGACGGGAGCTCCCTGCTCATCTGCTCAGATGCTGCCGCGAGCGGCATCCAGGTCCCACGGGGCAGCGGTGTTCAGGAAGGTCATATGCAGAGCTGCGCGATTTTTATCTCTGTCGGGACTTTTTGGTTAATGATGAGATGAGACCTGAGTTTGATTGAGAAGCACAAGAGCTGGGGGCTATGGAGCGAGGAGGAAGGGAACACGGGACAGCGATTCTGCTGAGTGGGCATCTCCAGGCCGGCACAGGGGAAGCGCATGACTTGTTCGAATGCTCTTCCAAGCACTGTTCTGGAAACCAGTTTCATAATTTCTTTGTGTCCCAGCTTCCTCCTGTAGGGGCTGTTAATAATAATAAGTCTGTCGCGGCAGGGAATATATTCTGGCAGCGCAATGCACTGAAATCCTCCAGCGAACGGTGCATCAGTAGAACAGAGCAGCTCTTTGCAAGGGTCTAAATTCGGGCTGCAGTACCAGGGCTGCTCTTGGTAGGAGCGATTTCTACCCTGCGGGTTGCTGCATCCATGCTCAAGTGATGGACAGCAAAAGGTGAATGAAAAATTTGGGAATGAAAAGTTCAGGGCAGTGGCTTTTCGCTGAAGTCTGGAAATACCTGAAGAGGAAGGGTGGGAAAGCCCTGGTTCGCCAAGGTGAATGAATACCTGCGTAACTTGAAAGCACAAGGAGGGGGMCCCAGAGCAATCTCTTGCCCATGCAAGACTCAAGCTTGAGTCCCCATTTTACTCCATTCCAGATGATTCTGGATGAAAATATTTATTCCGTGGCAATCAGCACTGTAACATGCACATTGCTKCCAACAGTGGGAATTTTATTGGATGCACAGAGCTTGGCACTTCCTTCTCCGGCCCGGCTCCGTTAGGATCTATAATCCTTTCAGAAATGCCAGCGGCCTGGGAGTAGGGGCCAGTGCAGCTGGGCAAAACTGCATGGGTAAAATCAGCAGAAATACTGTGTTCCGGCTACAAAACTCAGATCGGTTTTGCCGGTGTAGATCTGGCCAAGCTGCCCCAGCCCCAGCCCGGTACGTGCTCTGGCTTTGGCTGTCCAGAACAGGCTGCAATGGCATAAAAATCCCTGAACGGTGCATTTTTAATGCCCCAATGCTGCCCTGCCTCCTAAGGCAGCGTCGCTGTTGGCGCGGCCCCCCGCGAGGCTTTCCCCACGGCAGCGAAGGGAGGGTTAAAGGAATAAAAGCCTTCCTCGCCCGTCCCAGCGTGGCAGGGTGCCCTGCACGGGCCGCGACCGCTCCCCTGCCCCTGTTTTATTGGATTTCACAGGTGCCTTCTCTGATTTTGGCCTCCACCTAAAAAGCCACATCAGGGCTTATTGGGCGCACGTTAGCCTCTGATTCAGGGGGACAAAACGGGGGGATTCAGGGTAATTGTGGCCATAAGGTAGGATGCTCCTAACCTTGGCGTACGACCACCTGGACCACCGGAGCACCGATAGGTGAGTGGTGCGAGTGCAGCGAGGCCTCCCCGGGCAACGCTGTCCCCTCTCTCGGCCCCAGAAGGCCCCGGAGGGACGGAGGCGATGACCAGCGACCCGCACTGCTCGGCCGAGGCATCTCGCGTGTGAACAGTAAGTTGGTGGATCAGAACATACCTGAATCATTCATTGCCAAACGATTGTGTGTTGACACATTGGTATTTGCAGACCCTACATTAACTACGTAACGTTTATGTTTGTATACAGAGTGTATGTGTATATAGGTTTGCTCTCCAATTAACCTTTTTTCTTCTTTTTTATTATGCCTGCACTTTGGAAATAACAGCAAATATTCAGAGTGAATGTAAGTCCCGCTCTTGTCTCCTCTGTGTACGTGGTGGTCGCCTCCGCACCTCCCAAGCAGGGCATGGGGCACCGGGGCCGGTCGAGGCTGTTGCTTGGCACAGGGTGTGCGGGGCTGCGTTTCACGCCCGGCGGCCTGGCTTGGGGTAGGAAGGACGAGCCGTCTTCCCTGCTCGGCCACGCGGGGTTTGCAAGGGTGCTGCAGCAAGACCTGGTAGCCACAGAGCAGCAAGTCTGCAGTGCAAACACTGACTGTGGAGGCTTGTCATTGCTGAAGCTGCATCTCGGAGGAGGACAGACTCCTCTGGCCGAAGCCCGTGTGCCAAGCTCCGCTGCTAGGCTTGTGTGCTCGTTTTCACAAGCCCTAAACGCCACTACTGTGCCCTTTCTGGGTGAGCCTGGGAGCTTTTGGGCCTCTTTCTTGCTCAGGGAGTACCTGTAAAGTTCTCGTCGTGACTCTCTGTTTCTGTGTCGTGGCTGCTTTCCTGGAGGTACACAGATTGGTATCTGTCGGTCTGGTTCAAATGACTTGTTGGTAGCAGGAAGAAGTAACTGAGAGCTTTCTTAATGAGACCGAGATACCAGGCAAGAAATACAGGCTTCTCACAATGCCGATGGTTTGAAAGATGATAAATAGTACACAGTCCACCAGTGCTCATGGTAATTTCCTCAGGTCTTCAAGGGTTTTGCTCTACAAATTGCATGTCCAGCTGGGGACCAGGCCAAGAGCCTGGCAGGATTTGCTGTAGGACAGAAGAGAGGTTTCTTCCTCTTTGCGTGACCCTCCTCACCTCTTCTTGTTTGCCTCGCAGTGCCTCAGCCGCCCACAATCACCAAGCAGTCTGTGAAGGACTACATCGTCGACCCCAGGGATAACATCTTCATCGAATGTGAAGCCAAAGGGAATCCTGTTCCCACGTAAGTGCAGCTAAAGCTCTTGTTATACCAAAGTTGTGCTGTTTATTAGAGCCGATGAAAGAGAAGGGCTTGCTCTAGAGAAGCTCTGGCCTCCTTGGGCCCAGCCTGCTGCGGGTCTGAGCTGGCCGCGCTTCCACTGCAGTCGGTGGAGCTGTGCCATTTTACACCATCAGCTAATCTGGCTGTAAGGATCTCGCCACGTCAATATAGTGTATGGTTGCAAAAGAAGCGTGTCCCCGATGCTTGCAGGTTTTCATGGACGCGGAATGGGAAGTTCTTCAATGTGGCAAAAGACCCCAAAGTATCGATGCGGCGACGGTCAGGGACACTGGTCATTGACTTCCATGGTGGCGGCCGGCCGGAGGACTACGAGGGCGAATACCAGTGCTTCGCGCGGAACGATTTCGGGACGGCGCTCTCCAGCAAAATCCACCTCCAGGTTTCTAGTGAGTATGCACCCTGCCCGGTCCCGGCAGAGGAACAAGCCCGGTAGGCAGCTGCCCCAAGGGATGCAGTCAGTGTTTGCATCACACAGGATTTTGTAGAAGAGGCATGGGAACTACTCAGCGCTCAAACATCTCGGCCTGCTTCATTTGTTACCTGTGTCAGGAAACCTTGCACATATAGAAATAAAGTTTGCATCAAGGCCATTCCATTGAAACCAGGCCAGGTCCAGCGGGAAGAAGGGAGGGAAGAGATTTGCAAAGTGAACTCTCCTCACATGATCCCTTCATCAGACCGCATGCTGTATCTTTGCTCTTCTCATCGCAGAGTCTCCCTTGTGGCCCAAGGAAAAGGTGGATGTGATAGAGGTTGATGAAGGCGCTCCGCTTAGCCTGCAGTGCAACCCGCCGCCTGGCCTGCCTTCTCCAGTCATCTTCTGGATGAGCAGCTGTAAGTGCCCCTTCCCAGCTTGGACCCTCACTCTCTGTGGGGAGCACCTCTGTCGCCTGCACTGTTTATTTAAAATAATTATCTTTAGAGGTATTACTGCTCGATTAGAGCATCGAGTCACCAGCACATGGCTTAGGTCAGAGGGTTACTTTTCTGCTTTATGCAGTCACTCGCAGGAGCATCCAGGAGCACTGGTGTTTCTTTTGGCAGCTCTGACTTAGTTTGAATTCCTGTTCTCCCATGCAGCCATGGAGCCAATCCACCAAGACAAGCGCGTCTCCCAAGGCCAGAACGGGGACTTGTACTTCTCCAACGTCTTGCTGCAGGATGCCCAGACGGACTACAGCTGTAATGCACGCTTCCACTTCACCCACACCATTCAGCAGAAGAACCCGTACACCCTCAAGGTGAAAACCAGTAAGTGTCACGGTGATCACTCAGATGGGTCTTCCTCGGACTGCTCTCGGCACGGCTCTCCTTTCAGGCCACCCTGTACCTGTCCCCAACAGCCCTGAGATCTACCAGGGAGAAGAGTGGCTTCCGTCATTTCGTTTAGGATAGTATAAGAACCAGTTTGGATAAGGAAGGATAGTCCTTGGACTGCTCACGTGGGAGTGAGAGGTAGCTGATTTCCTTCCAGGGTCTCAGAGCTTTGCTAGCTCTGCAGCTTTAGAGGTGGCAGGGCTGCAAAGACGGCCGTGTGCGTGTATCGCTGTGTCTGTGTGTCTGAGAGAACCTCAAAGCATCTCAGCACAGATGGGGCAGTTCCCCCCATCTTTAGGGAAATGTATAATATCTGGTGATTTTTTCCTAGTTTTAAATGTGGGAAATAGTCTTGGTTTGCTCCAGGCTCAGGTTATGGGGAACCCAGAATTGGCGTTATGTCCTTGGTTGCCTTATTTACTTATTTAGCTGTACAGAACATTTCTGCAAACCATCTGAATGACTGTGTGAGCGTGTAGGTGGATGTTTCAATCAGCTCAGGGCATCCAGAGATGTGGGCTCAGGCCTCTTGGATGCCGCTGTGGTTGGCATCAGCATAGCAGAAAGCGCCGGGCCCAGCTCTGCCCCGTTCCAACCGCAGCTCCTCTCTCCGCAGCGGCATTTGACTTGCCCGTGCCCGGGGTGGATTCAGCCTTGCGCTGCTGCCAGCGCGCAGGAGTGGGCCTGAGTGTGGGCCAAGTTTGTGATTAACGAGCCACCTCACACGGTTCAGAGTTACCTACGGACCAGGAGCTGCTGTTTAGCTCCTTGGCTCTGGGACGTGGGCTCAACTCTTTGGAGCCTGTGTGTGTACACGTGGAAGTGTTCAGGATGGCCGGCGATCTTAGTGTCAGCCCGGTGAGGAGCATCCTCTGGGGGCAGGAGGAGCACACACACAGTTCTCTCCAGCCATGTGAAGAGATGCTCCATGGGCAGGTCCAGGCACCCCGAGTCTCTCCTCCATAAAGGAGGCTCCTTCGCAGAAGGCAAGTTTCTGATGCTGCCAGGTGTGCCAGGTGGTGGTGGGATCGCTGGCAGAGGGGTGTGGGCCCAGCGCTACGGGAGACGATGCAGGTCCTCCAGAACAGGCTCTCTGTTGTCGTATGTGTACGCGTACAGCACCCAGCACGGTCTCAGCTGAGCCTGGCACAGAACGGCCCGTACGGGCCGTGTCATCAGATCGGAGCCGGATGAAGAAGCTCTTCCGTTCCCACTAAGGTCACGCTTACCTTTTCTGCAGTTGAGAGAGGAAGGGGTCGTGCGCTCAGACAGATGCAGGGATGTGCTTTGGGGAGCAGGCTGTGGTGCACAGTAGGCATGAAGCGCTCCTGAATCCCAGGGTTAGGGGCTTAATCTGCTCTCACAGCAGCTTAAAATGGAATTAACTCTGTTAAAGCATTCCGATAGCAGTGATCTAAAACGGGTGTGAGAGGCAGACTGGGCCTCTCGTATTTTACACTTTTATTGTAACACCCTCACCTCTGTGCAAAGCAAGAGTGGAGAATCAGCAGTGCAAATACTATGAATAGACTCTTTGCTAATGGAGAGGAATATCTGTAGGCAATTCGCTCTAAATTTTATTTGCCCATTTACAGAGCTGGCCAAATAATGACAACATTTATCTGTAACTGAGGGGCTGAGTCCTAAATTAGTGTGAGCTGGAGAAACTCTGGCAAACAAAGATCTGTGTTCACTTGTGCCTCCAAAGGCTTTAGCCTGACATATTGATCAAGCTCTAGAAAAAAATGTGTGGAAGAAATCCTGGAAGATTTCTGTGCAGCCAGCTGCAATACAGCTATAAATGCTCCCCTCTTCCTGCAGCTACGCTCAGATGCCTCCACAGCATCTGCGCTCCGGGGCTCTTTACAAGTCTCATTAAGGCTGCTGCCCTTTGGCTCCCAATTATCCTGGACCCTCTCTTAAGTTTTCCTTGGAAATGTCTGCTGTGCTGTAAGATGCAAATGCCATCCCACAAGCTCCCCAGAGGCCTTTACAAGCTAAAGCACTGAGGCTCTGATTTATTGTCTGTTATGATAAAATATCCTTTATCTGTGCAGTGTTCAAAGGGGATGCGTTTGTATTTGTCTCAAGCTGCTCAGTGATCTCTGCCTTAAGCAATGGACATTTAAAAAAAAAATCACCCAGCTGCTGAGAAATCATTGCATTTGACTGTCATGATCTTGCATGCAAGAACAGAAAAATGGAGAAGTTTGGGGGCGAGAGACACCTGTGCCTCTTCTTGTGGAGGGCTTCTCTAGTTTACCCTACTTCCCGTAGCTCTTGGACCTCGGGTGGGCTCCCGTAACCCTGCTGCATAAGGACCCTGCGTGAGCTGATGACTGACGGTTCCGGTCGACACCTGTATCGTAACCAACAGCCTGTTCTTTAATTGCTCTAAGATCTCCAGCTCGGTAGATGATGCTGACGTGGCTGTGCCACATCCCAGTAGAAACCAGGGAGTTCTCACGCTTCGAAACAATATTTAATGTAACAGGCGCTGTGAAAATAGGCAGGTGGATCTCAGCGTGCAGTAAATCCGCGCTCGCTTGGCTCTTCTGCAGCAGCTGCAGGCCTAGACGGCGAATCTCCCCGGCTCTTGCAGCGCGCTCGGAGCAATTAGCTTTCTCTTTCAAGTATAGGTGTTGGCTGGCAATGGCTGTCAATAAATGAGAGCAGTATGTTATTGAAGAGCTGGTATTTTGCATGCAACATAATCTACTTAATTACCTTGTGGTTAAAAGGGATTTTACAGTTGATTATGCTTTTAAAGCCTAATTATTATTATTATTTTTATTTGTTCGCCTTCATCGTGCCTTTCTGCATGATTACGCTGTTGCTTGGCTGTGTCCAACGTGTGTTTTATGCTGGCAAAAAGCAGCAGAAATACGTTTGCCTCATAGTTAAGAAACTAAGAGAAAAAAATTTTCTTCTCAAAAATGAACTGAATTTTTTTCAAGGATACAGATGTCTTTATGCCTAAAGAAAAACCCTTCAATTCAAGGAAATGTTTGTGATACAATTAACTGATATTTTTCATATATTTATTTGTTTATCCATCTTATAGTTGGAAAGCAGTCTTGTTTTTCCTCCCCTTTCTTGCTGCCTTACGTTGCTGTGTGTCTTTTTGGGCAGTTGTGTTCCAAGTGCTTTTGTATTGCTCGTGCTGCCTGTCTGCGCTGTTCTTACCTTTGGGGAAGTTACTTTGGTTTTCGTTTCGTTTTGTCCCCCCCGTCCCCCGCTGCACCTTCTGGTGCTCCGTGCATGCTTTGGCGCCTTCGGTACGCTCATGGTCTTTTGTTTATTGCAGAGAAACCCCATAATGAAACGTCTTTTCGAAATCACACTGACATGTACAGTGGTGAGTCAACACTGACTTCTGGAGACCTTCACGTCCTAACCCCGTTTTACCTAACCCGACTTACCCGCGCTAACTCCACCGGGCACCAGGCGAGGAGCTGGTGTTAGCGGCACCTCCTCCAGCTGTTGCATGTATGTGCTCCTCCTCCTGATTTGTGATTTATAGTCTGAACTTCACAGAAGCTGTGTGACAAAATCAGCCCAGCAGGAACAAAATCTTAAAATGGTCGAGATTTAAGCTAATTAGCTGGATATGCAGAGCTCAGCTCTAGGGGTGCTGGGGTTAGCAGAATCGAACCAAGCGAAGAAGTCGGTGGGGCTGAAGGGAGGCCAGCCTGCGCCCCGAGAAGAGCTGGTTTGCCTTCAGAAAGGGTCACGATTTAAAGATAACACCCAAGATCTCTCTTTTCTCTGTGTTCAGAAAGAGCATCTATTGTATTTTCAGCTAAACACAGGCATCGATTAGGAGGAAAAAAGAAGTATTTGGTTTTCTCAGGAGCTCAGCGCTTTGTTTCTCCGTGGGGCGGTTTTGCATGTGCCAGGTGCTTTCGGGAGATCCTTCCTCCACTTTGTCCGAGCAGGGAGGTTCCCCCTGGAGAACAGTTTGCTGGGGGGAGCCTGCAGTGAGCTCATGAATTAAGCTTCAGACACAGTCGCGCAGCTCCCCGGGGCCCGGCAGCCACCTGAGATGGATGGAGAGTGTCACGGACGTGGTGGGACCTGCACGCAGAGGTGGGCAGCCGGCGTGGGTTTCTCCCACCGCACGGGGAAACGGAGCAGGGGTGTTTGTAGGATGCTGAAGGCAGAGCTGTAACCAAGTGCGTGGAGGTCTCACCAGAGACCACCAAGATGCCCCCGGCAAGGAGAGCGTTAGCATGTCCCCCCCGCAGCCAGCAGCGTTGCCCGTGCCGCATGAGGCAGGCGCTGCCGGGACGGTCCGGGATGGGATCCTGCTCCGAGCTCCTCGGATCAGCCCGCGGCCCGGTGTGTTCCCTCCGGCTTTCCACCCGGAGGAGGTTCGTCTGTGCCCCCGCGCACCGCAGGGCACATTTTCTTCTTCCGCAGAGACTTTTGGGGACAAAGAGCGCTGGAAAAGGAGGGCGAGACAGGTGAGGGCGTTGGGATTCGGTCTGCAGTGCTCTTCCGTGGTGGGCAGCCCGTGTCCCTGCTCCCTGCCTCGGAAACAGGGACGCTGGCACCTCACCAGCCGTCAGGAGGCAGCTGGAGCCCGCGGGGACCGGGGTCACGTGAAGCCACCGCCGCTCGGTGACAGAAGCACGGCTTTGTTCAGTGCGAAGCGCTGGCCGCCCCGATGACGCGGGGCGGAGGAGCCGAGCCCGTGGCATTTGCATTTCCCCGGCCGACGGGCCCTCGGGAACGCCGCCTCCCCGCTGGTGCCAGACAAACGGCCCGCGGCGGCGGAGCTGGTGCGCGAGCAGCGCGGCCCCGAGGAGCTCAGGCTCTGCCCTAACGTCACGTTAGCAAAACTCAAGAAAGACGGAATAAAATGCACTGGCAGCACGGGGCAGGACGACCTGAGAAACGGTGACCGTGGGCCCTGGCTCCGCGTCTGCCGGGTCGGAGGCAGCTTGCCGCTTCCCTGGCGTCGGGGTGCGGGTGCGTTTCGGGGCCCGGCTGGCATGCACGTATCCCGCCGGAAACCTGGAGAAGGAGCCGCAGGGTGACGGACCTCCCGAGGAAGCAGGGGTGTGAGAAGATGGGCTGGGCTTAGTCTGAAAACGTTTGTACAAATGGCTTTGAAAGGGGATCACGAGCGAAGCTAGCTTCAATGGGGATTACGTAAACTGAAGCAAGGCTCAACGGGAGGCGAGTAGGAGGCGACGCCTCCGCTCGTAGGCACGCTGAACACGCGCGGTCTGCAACAGCTTGGAGAGAAAACCCTGCGGAGAGCGCTCCTTACATACGTGCTGCTGCTCCTCTAAGCTGGCAGAGCCGCGCACACGCTGTCTGCGTTGCAAAGCGGAGGCCTCTGCGCTGCCCGTGCACGGTTTGTGCTTGCAGCGCTCGCGGGCTCGGGAGGGAGAGTCGCTCGGTGGCGTCCGTGCGTTTCTCCATCTCCCACTGTACGCGTTCGTACGGGGAAAAGCGAAGCTACTGGTCAGTCTCCCAGTTAGGAAGATCAGATCTTATCTAGTCTCATAGATTTCTGCTTGTTTCTGTTCACAGATACACAGAATAAGCTGCTTTCTATTTGCACTGCTTGGAAGCTTAATGTCCCCGGGAAGGTTTTGTGTGTTCAGATGTTTTAGATGAACCATCCAAGACCCCATCAATGAGCTGTGCAAAACTGAGCTACAAACCAGGAACTTCTTAATTATTAATGAACTGGTGAAAAAATTCTTTCGGCTCTTTTTCGATAACCCCGTGTTTCTGCCCGGCATGGTCTGGCCAGCTTGCGTGGCCTGGGGGACCGACTGCAGCGTCCCAGGTTGCCTTCCCTACGCGGAAGGGCAGTGGGGAAGGCCAGGTTTGTAGAGGTGGAGGCAACAGCAGCAATATATGGGAAGCAGAGTCTATTTTTCAGCAGAAGTAAATATCCATGGGATTTATTTTTCCAGTTCTGTTCCATCCAAACAGATAGGTGAGACGTTGCTAGTTCACTGACATCTTGCAGCTGTAGGTGCCGCGAATTTGGAGCTGGGATGTTGCATCTGCCTGAGACGCGTTCTGGCTGCTCCCGATTATAAATAGCCAAATACTTAGTAGTAGGGCTATACTAAGGCAGAAGCTTATCAGCTATGCAGTGTTGTTGTTAGGTCTATTCAACAAGTGCGTAGAATACTAATTTATCTTCCTTATTTTTAATTTTCATCATTAATATATGGCTGGTAAAATTTGGCTTGCACTGCTGCTTATCTCTCCTAGTTGTGCCCTGGGCTCCTGAGCAGACGGGTTCAGCCCAGGAGTGAAACCTGCAGCCCGTTCAAACAGGTCGCAGATTGCTGGCTAATAAAAGCCAATGTTTACTTATGAAATAATATCCCACACTCCTAATCACACGAGAAGAGCGAACTGCACGAGTCTGGCCAGAGGTGCGGCAGCTGGTGACAAATACTGACTGTAACTCCAGCTGCCGCTTCTGTCATCCAATTTCGGAGCATTTGCATCGGCTTCTCCAGAAGCAGGTGAACCAGCCCAGGTGTGGCGGTGCGTGGTCCAGCCCACTGCCCCTTGGAGATAAGGCCAAGCTTTGTCTGCCATGGTAATCCATTAATCAAGTAACTGCCTAACGCTCTGACCGGCACCTGCTGACGGCCGCGCGGGGGGTGCGTGGCCGGGCTCCGGCGGCTCCGGAGCCCCTCCAAGGCACGGTTTAACTCCTGTTGGTTTTTCTTCTTTTGAGGGGCCTGCTCGCAAGCTTTTCCTGAAGCAGACGGCCACGGACTCCACAAATAGTCTCTGTTCTCTCTCCCCCGTTTCTTTTCAGCCCTTCTCCTGTACCGAACCTCGCGTAGAGGCTTCCCCGCGCGAGCGGCGGGCGTCCCCAGGAGCGGTGCCCGCGGGCGCCGAGCGAAACGCCACGCTGGGCTGACGTGCCTGCCTGCATCCCGCTGCCTGAGCTCGCGCATCCCTCGGAGGAGGGCTCGGAGGAGGGCTCGGAGGAGGGCTCGGGCTGCTCCTCGAGCGGACGCCTCCCTCCCCGTGAATCGCTATTTGTAGTGACCCTCTGTCAACCGGGGCCGTTTTGTTCCATTCCCTAATCTCGTAACCTCTGTCTGCTACTGCTGCTTTCAAGCCCATCTCACCTTGTTCTGTCCTCACTGATCTGGTTTAATAACTCCAGCCTTTTTTGCAAGGAGACCCTCGCTGTGTGTATTTGTAGGCAGTTGTCTCGTGTCTTCCCCGGTTGCCTCCTGTCAAACTCTCCCGCTCAGTCGTGGTGTTTGTCGCCGTGGCCGCTGCCCGCTGCCTTCTCCAGGCCCGTTTTGGCCCCACCAGCCCGGCAGCTCGCGGCACGCGGGGAAACAGCCCGGCGCCAGCAGAGCCGCAGACGGTGCCGCGGGACCCACCGTCGCGCCGCGGTCCCCTCTGCGGCAAGGCGGCTCGCTTGTCAGATTAAACCCTCCCTGTGCCCCTTTGTCTGTAATTTCTGTCCTCCGTTAAGTGTTTTGTCCATCAGTATTTCCAAGTCTCATTTGATTTCAGCCAATTTCTTTTCCGCCCAGACCGTACCGCGCTCTTTGCTAGAGGCCCAGGTAGGTAAAGGAGGTCCAGCCCCACGCGCCGTCCCCGCAGCCCGGCTCCCTTTGCCAGCCCTCTCTTCTCTTTCATCTTTTGTATTTCCTCCCTGCCATAAATCCTCTCTTTTCCCAGTTTCTTACTGTAAAAATCTTCATTGTGCCCCTCTTTGCTCCCCAGGGACTTTTCCAAGTGGATTCACTTTCCTGCCTCCGGCTGCGAGCTCGTGCGGGAACCCGACAGCTTGCTCCCGAAAGCCGTGCGCGTTCCTGGCCCTGGCTGGGCCTCCCTGTTGCCGTGGAGGGTTTAAAAGCACTGTGTTTTTTTGTTTTTCTTTCCTGCTGATTGCAGCCCGAGGGGTTACGGAAACAACGCCCAGCTTCATGTATCCGTACGGGACGTCCAGCAGCCAGATGGTGCTCCGGGGGGTGGACCTGCTGCTGGAGTGCATCGCTTCAGGCGTGTACGTACCGCGGCGCAGGGCAGTCGCCAGCACCCCGGAGGGATGGCCTGGCACCTGGGCTTTTGCAGACCAGGATGCTGAATCACTGAAACCAGGGAAATAACCTCTGCTTAGCAATGGGAGCATTCCCTTCCTTTTCTTTTAACCGATGTTAATTATACTCTCATAACCTACTTAGAGGATGAGAGCCTAAGAGCTTGCAAGCAAGCAGGAAAGCTGAGTTTTGCAGCAGGGTTCAGAGAAGCAAGTTCTCTTTTGCCTGCTGGCAAAATCCATGGATAGCTCCCCAATGATTTATCCTTACAGGTGTTTGCAAATCTCCTAGGTGCTCCTGGCAGCGCTGCATGAACGGTGGGCGATGGCCCTTGTGGTCTGTGGGCCTGCAGAGGTGCCCTGGGCAGGGGGCAGCGGCAGGCGCAGCGCTGCTGGGGGTGCGCTGCGAGAGGCTGGCGATGTTCAGGGTCCTGGATTAGGGGCTGTGGCAGGAGCGCGGGAGGGTGTCCCAGCTATTCAGTCAGTCCTTCTCCCTGGGTTTGAATGGTTCTCAGTGCCTGAATAGATGCTGTTCTCTTGTGAATGTCTCTCTCGTCTTGCAAGGGCATTTATTTCCTCCCCTCTCCTTAGACCAGCGCCAGACATCATGTGGTACAAGAAAGGAGGCGAGCTCCCAGCAGGCAAAACCAAGCTGGAAAACTTTAACAAGGCCCTTCGCATCTCCAACGTCTCCGAGGAGGACTCCGGGGAGTATTTCTGCTTGGCTTCGAACAAGATGGGCAGCATCCGCCACACAATCTCAGTGAGAGTGAAGGGTACCTCATCTTTACCTTGCCGTCTTTTTTACTTTTTTACCCGAAGTTGAGGCAGTATGCGTGGGAAGGACGGCTCTGAGTTGTTTCAGCCTGTCTGAAAGGGAGGGGCATGGGCTTTCTGCGTGAGCTGGGTGCTTTTACATCCAGCAGTATTTGCTTCTTGTCCAAACAGACCTGAAAGCGGTCGGAGCCGTTGGCCTCAGCTGGTGTAATTCAGTAGTGCTCCACTGGTATGAGCGGTTGCATTTGCGTGCAAAACGGGAGGATCAAGGCCAAAGAGTGGGGAGGAAGAGGACTCGCCAGCAGACAGCCTCTACTTCTGTCATTCAGCAYAGCCGTGCTAGTTTGCGGGCGTACGAGGGCAGGCAGTGAAAGCACTTTCACACAAGCAAACTCTCTCCCGCCTCTGTAAGCGTTTGGCAGGGGATGCTTTGCAGGATTGGCCTATAGACCCTATCGGGGAGAGGAGATTATGGAAGAGCTGGTGATGCTACATTTCTAAYTGGCACATTTATGTATTTTAAAGCTGCTCCATATTGGTTGGATGAACCACAAAACCTAATTTTGGCCCCTGGAGAGGACGGCAGACTGGTTTGTCGCGCCAATGGAAACCCGAAGCCTACGATACAGTGGCTGGTGAACGGCGAGCCTGTGGAAGGTAAGCGCGGACGGCCTTCCCTGGCCTGCGCGGCCCCGGACGCCTACACTTTGCCTCTCCCAGCTACTCACTGTGCAGCCAGGAAGGAGAAACAAATCAAAAGCAAAGGGAACACTATCACTGGCTGAACGCCACAAATTCTTGCTCCAACGCTTTGCAAACAGATGTTTAAAAAAAAGTACATATTTGTGGGAAAGGTCTGCACCTTCTTTGTGACAAAGTAGCCAGGGATTTAGTGTCTGAAGGTGAGAGCCAGAGCTGTTGTGGGGTGCCAGGCACCCCGCTGATGTGTGTGCGCGCTGTGTCCAGGCATTGCAGCACATAAACCACCTGCTTGTTTGAGATGAGGCCAGCTGAACCATTTCTTTGTACTCAGGGCAGGTCATGTGTGCTCATCTGTTTTAGCTAGGCCGAGATGGAAAGATGTGTAATAGAATTTAGAGCCTGGTAAATTTTAATTTCCTACCGAAGTCTCGTCTTTGTCTCTTGTGTTTTCAAGCTTCTCCCCCCAACCCGAGCCGTGAAGTGGCTGGAGACACCATCGTATTTCGAGATACCCAGATTGGCAGCAGTGCCGTGTACCAGTGCAACGCTTCCAACGAGCACGGCTACCTTCTCGCCAACGCCTTCGTTAGCGTCCTGGGTAAGTACCTACTGCGACCGGCGACCCTGAGCTGTGGACTCTGCACGTGGATAGAGGAGCCCTCTCAAAGGCCAGCCCAGAAGTGACYGTAAGAAGCCAGTAAGCACTCAGTTCATGAGATGCTTTTGGCTGCAGAACAGTGGCTCCTACCTTTACTCCTATGTAAGATGAACATCTCAAGTATACTCAAGTTTTCCTTGCAAGCTTTCGCTATTTGCTTTTCCGTTTGTTGTTAGCTATTCTGAGACCAATGTACACAGCTACATGACCTATGCATTGGGCTTTGGATCAAAATCCATTGTCATATTCCTGCAAAGCCTGCAATAGACCCTCTGCTACCGCAGACTTAAAGGTCACACGTACAAAGCCCAGCAAGGGTGAGCACATACTGTTGGTGCTAAGACGTAAGTTGTTTCATGTACTGAGGCTAGAAAGGGAAAGAGATGAAAAAGACTGGAGAAGCTGTACAAAGTCTTGACAGGGTGAACAAAGAACACTGATCGGAAAGAAAAAGGGAGGGTGGATGAAAAGACTGAAAGTGGAATATTATTCTAGGTACTGGTTTATTTTATTTTTCAGCAACTGTGATTTCTGTTGTTTGCAGATGTGCCGCCACGGATACTAGCCCCTCGCAATCAGCTGATCAAAGTCATTCAGTACAACAGGACCCGTCTCGACTGCCCCTTCTTTGGCTCCCCGATCCCCACGCTCAGATGGTGAGAATAGCAGCACTTCTGCCCACTGCAGGGGGGGGCAGGACGGCGCGGTTGCCTGCTGTTTCTTCCCTTACAAATAGTACTTTGTATTGTTGTGAGGTTTAAGAATGGCCAGGGAAACACTCTGGATGGAGGAAACTACAAGGCACACGAAAACGGGAGCTTGGAAATGAACATGGCTCGGAAAGAGGACCAGGGCATCTACACTTGTGTCGCTACCAACATCCTGGGTAAAGCAGAGGCCCAGGTTCGCTTGGAGGTCAAAGGTAGGATCACTTAGGTCTCTAGATCAAGAGACTCTTGCCTGTTTTGAAAGTTACAGCATGAAAAATCACTTACGTTAAGGGAGGGTTAATTGTGCACACTACCACTCTGTCAAAGGACAGGCACTACAAACTTTGGAGCTTGGAATATAGAAAATGTCAGCGTTTCCCTTTGTGCTTTCATGGATTTTAATGTTGAAAACAAGGCTGGATACTAAAGCTATAGAAGGGCTTATTGTAGGTATTGAGGGTGTTTATTATTATGAGTATTGAGCTGTGAGATGCCATAAGCATTGCAAAAAGAAATACAAGGTGTACATCAGGATTAACTGATGGCAATAAAACATGTTCTGAAGCAAGTTTCTACTGGACTTCCCTTTCCAACGAACTTCTTTTGCTGGCTCAGATAAACTGGGTATTTTTATATGGTCAGCATGAACTAAAGGCTTGTTAAATAGACTAACTTATCTGCAAACTTTTGTATCAGAGACAACTGACTACAGGGAGCTGGACAAGCTTCTATCGTTTGATGTGCATGCTTGTCTGTTCCAAGTCATACTGCTCTGCTCAATCCTTGGGTGAGTTCCCCAGCTTAGACCCTACAGTTTGGTATCTAATGCTTCCTTTTTGACTACACAGATCCGACAAGGATTGTGAGAGGACCAGAAGATCAAGTGGTGAAGAGGGGCTCCATGCCTCGCCTGCACTGTCGTATAAAGCATGATCCTACGTTGAAACTCACAGTCACCTGGCTGAAAGATGATGCACCGCTTTATATTGGAAACAGGTATGTGCGTAACGGTTTCATACATCTTGTCTTTCCCAAACTCCTAGAACTTCTTACTTCCCCTCTGTTGAACATTTCAGGAGTCACCAGGGATAATTTAGACAAATATAGAGTTCCCATCTAGGCAACATTTGTTTTCTTGCTACTTTTAATGTTAGCTCCTTTGAACAGAGACTGACTGGCAGTTTCTTAGCAGTAAATCAAGACTTAGAGCTCAGGTTTTATTTGCAAATATTTTAGAACATCTTGATAAAATAGATGGGTTAATAACAAACTACTTCAAAATTAAAGTTTATCTGCTGTGAGTGGTACAGTTGTAATTTCCTTTCTACAGTCTGACTCTCTTCTCATGAAATGAGATTTGATCATGGGACACAAGYGAGTCCAAAGTCAGACTGTTTTCCTAAAAGTGTGATTATTTCCAGATAGATACCACAGCAGATTCTCTGGTTCCTTAGGAAATGAGGTTTCCAAGAATAACTCAATGCATCTTTGGCTGATAAAATCTTCAGCCCAGAGATGTATTCTCATTCTGTTTGAGCTTTTTTTTTTTGGTGTATTTTATCAGAGAACAGTTAGACTCAAATCCTGCTGTCTAATGCTGTTATGCAGAGCTATGCAATTAATGCTTTTTTTCCCTTTAAGGATGAAGAAAGAAGATGATGGTCTGACAATATACGGTGTGGCTGAAAAGGACCAAGGCGACTACACCTGTATAGCCAGTACTGAATTGGACAAGGATTCTGCTAAAGCTTACCTAACTGTACTAGGTAACTGTTCTTCCAGTTTACTGACACAGAGCTAAGTGCTTTGGTTTTAATGCAGCAGACTGACTTTAGTACCAAGGTCAGATTGTGAAAGGGTGATTTGTGATCACAGAATTGTCCTCTAAAGCAGGGATGCTCAGTGAGATGCTGGCAGAGCAATTGTCCAGTCTCTACAGGACTCAGCAAGACATGCTGCCTAATCCCAAACTCACTCAAACACTGGGATTGGATTTGAGCCTAAGGAAATTTGCATTTGAGACAAAAACCAAGTAGTTATTACAGATAGTTAAAGTGTCCAAATGTGAATGTTGAAGTTCTGTGACAACAGTCCTACATTTGCAGTTGAATTTAATTGAATTTCTAGATGCTGAGCAACAGCTGAAAAGCAGAGGGTAAGCCAGCCAGTCCTAGCCTTGCGGGCTCCCCCTTCTCAGTGTAAGGAGCAACAAACCTAAATGAATATGGGGAATGGGTTTTATGCACATTGTCAAATCTACTCTCAGAGCACAGGCTTATCTGTCCCTGCTCTCAGCCATCTGAAATCTTGTTGAAGTGATCCCATTCGCAGAAATGCCCCGTTCTGTCAGTGATGTTGGCTTAGATCCACAATGCCCCACCAGAGTAGAAGTGCAGTATGAATCCTTTGTCCCTAATAATTTGACTGGACTTGATTTCTTTCCCTTCCTTTTCTCTTAATAGCTAATTAACTCTATAGCASGCTGATGTTTCCCCTCTGCTGTGTATAAGAAATATGAAGAAAGGTGTGGAGAGAATGCCTGGGGGGTCTTGGGGGAAGGATGTACCGACACTGGTCCCCAAGCAGAATCAGTTCCTTCTGAAATCTGTAACTGTGTGTGTGTGTAGCTTTATGTTTATATTCCAGGTGCTCCTTTGACCACCCAAGCTTGATGACTTAACTAACACCATTAACAACCAATGTCTTACCTTGCAGCAATCCCTGCTAACCGTTTGAGAGACTTACCTAAAGGTAATCAGCACTAATTCATTTGGTTTATTTTAATTTATTTTGTAAATTGATTTTGTTTTGCCTTGCCAACAACTCCAACAGAAAATCTAGGTGTAGCAGTTGGAAAAGCTGGGAGCTGATGCTTCCAAGTCCTGTCCAAGTTGTCCTTGAAAGCCAATCCAGATGGCCACGGGTAGAAAAGTCCTGTGACACACTGTTTCATGTGCACAGTGCTGACTCTTGAGTGCAAGAATCACCTTACCCATGCCTGGAAATGGTGAGCCATGGGAAAAAAATGAAATGTTGAATCTCTTCACCCTTACCTGGAAAGAAGGGGTTTACTGTTATTGCATGAACTGGGTCTATAGGAACACAGAGTTTGTGACAAGATAAAGAAACYAGAGTTGAGCCCAGAGCATTTTTAACCAAGTATGTATCTTTATTTAGGTTTTCTGTCCTTCTTGTTCTATCTGTTTGCATTTATGTCTTGAACAGTTGCTTGTAGTTTTATTTAAGATCATATATTCCCCTGCTAAGCCACTGTCATGATTCCACCAAGTCAGATATCATCACTGTGTACAGAYGGCAGGTAGGGATTCAAGGCACAATTAGTCTGTAAGCATGTTTAGATTTAAAAAGTGCACTGGTCTACCAAGAACTGAAGGAGACGGCCAGCTGACGGCACGTGTGAAGTGAACTACAGACCACATGTCTCCACTTCTTGGTCTAGGCCAAGAGTGCCAGGGCTTCACCACCCGTTGAGCAGAACCTAACCTCTGTCGTTCCTCGGCCAACAGAACGACCTGACCGGCCCCGTGACTTGGAGCTGACGGACCTGGCCGAAAGGAGCGTGCGGTTGACGTGGATACCTGGCGATGACAATAACAGCCCCATCACAGGTCAGCTGCCTGCCCCCCTTGACCATATTCCTGCCTGATTTCTTCTAGCAGGTGGAGGGAACACTTTCCTTGTGGGTTGGAAGTGCAATGAGCCGAGGCCATTAATCTTACCTTTCGATCCTCTCTCCCAGACTACATCGTTCAGTTTGAGGAGGACCGGTTCCAACCTGGCACATGGCATAACCACTCCAGCTATCCCGGGAGCGTGAACTCAGCTGTCCTGAGCCTCTCTCCTTACGTCAACTACCAGTTCCGGGTGATTGCYGTGAACGACGTGGGCAGCAGCCTGCCCAGTATGCCCTCCGAGCGATACCAGACCAACGGGGCGCGTGAGTACCTTTYGCCAGGTCCCGCTGGCCGTGGTGGCATGGCTTTGTGCTTAGCAGCTGGCCACCAACCTCACTGGTCTCCCTGTAGGGCTCTTCACTCGTGGTATGCGATTACAGCTCCTATAACAAGAGCAGATTTACACAGGTGAGGGAATGAGTTGGTCTATGCAGTCATATGCTATGATTGATATTCTGCAGAGTAGCAAAATTCAAACAGAAAGATTTATGCTAAGGTCATTCCAGTGGAATCTATTAAAGGAAGGCACAATTCCACTGCTGGGTAAGCTTTCTAAAGACCATCTTTCATCCTTTCTGACCACAGGAAGCTCAGAAGTCTCTCAGAAAATTAGAACCTCAATGTAAAGCGGCCAAAAGCAAAAGACATTTTGTTCTAAAAATCACTAATTCATCGTCCGCTGCTAGAGCTGGCCAGGAGCCTAGATCAACGCAGGAGTAAAAAGCGCTTCAGTCTGAGCAAGACTCAGGTCTTCAATTTGTGTGTCCAGTGCTTCATACATT
Source organism: Casuarius casuarius (assembly GCA_003342895.1). Classification (NCBI taxonomy): domain Eukaryota; kingdom Metazoa; phylum Chordata; class Aves; order Casuariiformes; family Casuariidae; genus Casuarius; species Casuarius casuarius. The sequence continues at coordinate 977,599 of PTFA01000104.1, read as the reverse complement.
GCAGAATACTTGGGAAAACTGATATGAGGGACTTACAGGAAGCTTTGTGGTTTTGTTGCATTTCTTAGTCTAACCATTTTAAACACATTTCTCTAATATCTACTGGCATCTAGTGTTGGGTTTTGATGCTACTCTTCATGTTTCAGATTTCATATGACTCAGCTGCTAGGGTTGGTTCACAGCAGGTGTCTTTTAAAGATTTAGGACAACATTTTGGAAAAAAAAGAGGCTCCTAAATAAATGGCCTCATTTTTAAAAGTGCTGAGAATCTCATGTTCCATTAACCTGAATGGGAACTTAAAACTTCTGGAAAAATCAGGCCATTAACTATTGTCTGGGCAGTATTTTTGSCTTGCACAGTGAATGCTTTTTAACCACGCAAATGGTCATTCTTCAGCATTATAAACTGCCTCCCCTTTCCCCTCCATGTGAATTTCAGGCCCTGAAATCAACCCAACGGGAGTTCAAGGAGCAGGGACCCAAAGAAACAACATGGAGATAACCTGGACGGTGAGTGGTTTTTGACGCTTGATGGCCACCCAGCATCTCACCATTACAGTCACAGGTGCTAAGATACAGAGAACTCAGCTTCTCTAGCATGCGTGATGTACCACATGCAATCTTTAAGATACATGGTATTCTAAAGGGAATAAAAAGCATCTAAGAGAGTAGCCACTGTTTGTTAGTGCCTATGAGAAGGCTGTGATAAAAACAAATTGTGACAATGGAAGCCAAAGAGGAGATGCTAGATAACTGATACAGTTTGGGGAGGATGGTCACAGAGTCTGATTCCTTAAGCAGATATTATAATACTCACATACTAGCTCTTGCTTTTTTCGTGGACCAGCAGGTATCATCCAGAAATAAGCCAAAGCCTGTAGGGAGGATAGAAATTGCAGTGGGAGTATGGACTGGAACATAAGGCAGGTGGATATGGTTCTTGGTTCTGCCCTTGGTCTGGAGGGCAAGCAATAGTTATGTCTCACTCTGGGAACAAAAATATTGACCTCCTTTGTGATTCGCTGATGGAGCATGAAATAAGAACCAGATGCTGAACTGAACTTTTCAGAGCCCTGTAGCAAAGCAGCMCATTGGCTCTTTCTCCCTCTCACCTTCTTTTTCTGTTTTGGTCTATTAAGCCTCTGAATGCAACTCAAGCTTATGGGCCCAACCTCAGGTACATCGTGAGATGGAGACGAAGGGACCCCCGAGGGAGCTGGTACAATGAGACAGTGAAGACACCAAGGCATGTTGTCTGGAATACACCCATCTACGTACCCTACGAGATCAAAGTGCAGGCGGAGAACGACTTTGGCAGAGCACCAGAGCCTGACACAGTGATCGGCTATTCAGGGGAAGATTGTGAGTACTTTCTCAGCCAGAGCTCATGTTTCGGAAGGGCAAGTGACCCTCCAAGGTCAGGGGGTGGCACCTGTTCCTGGAACATGTTCACAGCATTGCTTGATTTGGCACAAAAATCCACTTCCAGGCATTTGAAGAAGGAGACTTGACTATTAGGTTCCATTCTAAGCCCTGTCTGCAGAGACCTGCATGACCCAAATCACTTAACTTCTCCCTTGCTCTCTGCAAAACCCAAATACCACCTTCAGTGTGGAAGACAGTAAGACTTCGTTAAGGCAAGTCCTGGCTGCATTCCAATAAACTGCATTAAGATTTTGGCCTTTGACATTTGTGGAGCACTAAGTGCATCTTGGACGAGAGGTGCTGCAATCGGCCAAAAGAGTATTGAACTTGGTTCATCCTGGCTTGGATTCTTGTGCCTTTCTGGTAAGGCCCCAGCTAAGTCACAGCTTGGGCTTCTGTTTGCAACACACCACTGACTCAGCTTAACTTTCTTTAAAAATTTTTCCACCTTACCATGTAGAACCAGTGGCTAGGTTGTTTAATTCCCTTTCCTCTGCTTTCCGGGCTACTGATGATATTGCTTCTGTGCCTGTAACAGCCAGAGCTCTGAAKTACAATCCTTATCCTATTAGGTTTGCTGCCAACAGCTTTAATTTTAAAGAAATAGTTTTAGTTCCTCTCAATGCAGCATATCAGTGGGGGTGGGTCCCTGGCTGAATGACTTTGGGATTACTGGAAAGTAAGCTAAATAAACCAGCTAACCATCCATGACTCTAGGCCTGAAGTCAAGGGGACACAAAAAGGGCACAGTACTTCCAAGAAAATCTGCAATCTCGGTGCTGAGATAGCACGCACAGTGCACCCCACCGACCGGGTGTCTTCTCCTGGAGGAGACAACGCAGTCAGGGGGACAGACAAGCAGAAACTGTAGAAGTCAGGATAAGACCTAGGGCTGAATGCTGAATATTCAAAGCAGCGCTGTACCTAGTAGAGAGACTTACTGGACAAGCCACACAAGCACCTAACTGCCCTGACACTGCACTGCTATCTCTGCATTATCTGTCTATGYACTATGAAGGGTATTTTTTTTCTGGTTTCAATTAAAAACTTGCGCAATGAATTTGAGCTTTGAGAGGATCCAAATAAGCCTGTACATGTGGGCGTTACCTGGAGGTAAACCAAAGTGGGACTTGGGCTGGATGGGCATCTCATTTTGGGGAGACCAGAGGTCCCATCTCACACCCCACACATATGCACACTTGTTCCTGCCTGTACTCCAAAGGGTGGGACAGCTTAAAAAAAACCCAACAAACCTCCCACCCCAAAACAAACAAAACCCCCTTCTTCATTACTTCTTCCATTGATAGGGCTTACCTTAAAGTGCTGCCGCTGCTCTCCTTGCTGTTCTCCTATTCGCTTCAGTATAGTCAGCACATTCCTTCTAGCCTAGGATGAAAAAGACAGTTATATTTAGTTYTGTGCCCATCACAGTCAGTTCCCCAGCCCAGGGTGCTAAAATACAAGCAAAACAGCAGGTCAGCCAGAATTTGGGCCTTGAGAAAAGGTTCGGCCACAGCAGCTCCTGCCGTGTCAGGCTTGTAAATGGAAAGTAACCAAATCGCCTCACAAATAACTGCATTGTCCCATGCTGGAGCATCCGGCGAGCACGCCGGGCACAGGCAGGAAAGCCCTGCTCCGCCAGCCCTGCCTTCCCGGGCTGTGAGCTGGGGCCTGCGGCACCGAGCAGGCTGCAAGCCAGGCGGCCTCTGCACAGCCGCTTGCTGATGTCCTCAGCCGAGCCAAACCGTGGGGAAATGCTTCGAAATTTCCCCGTGGACACCGGCAAGTCAAACCAGACGTCTACGTACGACCGGCTGATCTGTAAAAAAGAGTTTAAAAAAAAACCAAATGGACCAATTGCACGCTGTGGCCAAATTTAGATCAGYGGATGTGAAAACAAGGGATAGTTTTGTAATGCCTGGTCCTGACAGTGCCCCAAACGGCTGCAGCGGGAGGGAGCGGGATCTGTGCTCACCTTCAGTGGGAAGAGGGAGGCGAGCCAGGCTGCTTGCTTGTTCAAGTATCTACTGCAGCAGCACGGAGAAGTCCTGRTATTAACTGGACTGGGTGTTATGTTCCAGTAGTAGCTGGCAGAATGAAATACGGTTTTCCCCTCCTGTGGAAGCACTGCTAAAAGAAAAAACCACTAGTTATCTTTAAAAGCATGCACATTCAGCTAGAAAGTGTTGGGGGAGTTCGGGGGAGCAAGGAGGTAAGTAATGCTGTCTTGTGCCTCTGCGTGGCAGCAGAGGTGTGCTCATCCCCAATGAGGTTAGCCAAGAAAGCCAGAATTTGCCTGTTGTTGCTGTTTTGAGGATTTCCAAAGCTGATAAAATAAAACTGAATTTGAGCAGAGAGAAAAGCAAACAAGTTCATCCCTGTGAACATGCTGCCTGCAGCCGAGCTGGCCCAGGGTGCTGGCAGACGGCAGAGCAGGCCGTGCGCAGTCCCTGTTCATCCTGCCTTGCGCCGGGAAGGCAACGGCAACAGCGGAGAGCAGCCGGGGGGAGCAGGAGGGGGCTTCTGCCTGGCCTCGGGAGCCCRCCGGTGCCTAATGTACACTCTGCTTTATCCCTGCGCGCTCAGATCCCAAGGCTGCTCCGACGGATGTTAGGATAAGAGTTTTAAACAGCACCGCAATCGCTCTCACCTGGACCCGCGTGCACCTGGACACCATCCAGGGACAGCTTAAGGAATACAGAGTGAGCAAAACCGAGTCGCCTCGGCACGGCCGTTAATACAGCTAACCCCCTCGCAAAGAGCGGCCCCGCGCTGGGCTCGGTCTGCAACGGGGATGACAGAAAATGTCCTCTGGCCACACGACCTGTCCTCGCGGCTGGGCGCAGCCCACGGTCATGGGAGCCCAGCCGAAGGGCYCCCGTTTGCTCTTTGGTGTCACCGGTGTCACCGGGGGCTGCAGGACAGTGCCGCTGGGGCTGCTGTGCGCCCGCGGAGCGGGGACGCACGGCGAGGTGCCTCCCCAGCTGCCCAAACAYACACGTGCTGGCTGGCACCGGGGGAAAAAATCACCTCGGATAGGTACAAACAGGCTAGTTTTTGTCATCCCCAAAGCCCCTACTGCCTGTTCTAACGAACACCAACCACTAAAAAGCCTAAACCCAGCAGTCCATACTAACTGACAACCAAAGACAGGATGGAGCTTGTTTCTCTCCTTCTGGCATCAAGTATTTACAGCTAACGATGTAAAATATCAGCGTTTCTGTACAGAGGARCAACGCTGCTCAAAACAAGCAAAAGTCTGGACAGAGCCCCTTCTGCCAGAGGTTAAGACTTTACCAAAACATACGTCCTGAAACCAGTTATAATAGATTTCAAATCCAAGTATTGGATGTGCAAAAAGAAAGTCCCTGGCGTACTGCTTTCATTTTTCTGCCTCTGCTCTATCATTGCAGTCTATTCCCTAAATTAATCTTATTTCTGCATGAAATAAGATTTACAGTCTGGGGCTTTGACTTGAAGTCTTTCCAAGTTCAGACTTTCCTTTGTGCCTGGACATGTCACACCTTTTCTTACATGGAGCTGAGCTGCTAATCCGGGTRGAAAGGGAGAGCCACTGGATGGCTCGAGCCTGAGACCCAGAAGCCAGAAGCAGCTCGTTGTAGCTTGAGCTCKGCATCGGATTCACTCTGGGCCCTTTGGTGAGCACTTAACCTCCCYGTGCCTCAGCCTTGTCCGTCGGTAACAAACTGACCTGCTTTGCTGGGTGGTCGCGAAGCTTCATTAATTGCTCTAAACGGCTCCGAGTTCTGCAGCTGAAAGCTGCTCTTTGAAAAAGCGGTTTTGCTATGCTTTGTTAATGAAAAACAACCACACTTAAATGGGAAAAGCTTCACTTGCCATGCATGTTTCTTGAAGGCCTATTTCTGGAGAGAAAGTAGTTTGCTGAAGAACCTGTGGGTCTCCAAAAAACGGCAGTATGTGAGTTTTCCTGGAGACCGAAACCGGGGCATAGTGTCCCGGCTGTTTCCTTACAGCAACTACAAGCTTGAGATGGTTGTAACCAACGGGAGAGGAGATGGGCCTCGCAGCGAAGCCAAGGAGTTCCCCACTCCAGAAGGAGGTACGTTCTCGTGGGAGCGGCGCAGGCACCCAGCTCTTACGGACCTCGGTTTGCCGCAACGCTGCTGCGGAGACCGCGCGAGGGAAAAACGTTTAGCTGAACCTGTGCAGCAGCTTCTGGCTGGCCTCGCTGTCACAAGGCGTTGCTGAATGCCTTTGTCACCACGGGGTAGGGACATCTCTGCAGCCACCTCTAGAGCGCTGCCTTAATCTAAAATGCCCCTCAGGTATTTTTTAACATACCAGCAAGTATCTCTTAGGCTGAACCAGAGAAATGTTTGCAAAGTCTCTCCAGAGGCACAGCACTGTGCCCTTGATTTGCTGTGTGACCCGCAACATGTCACCTCACCTCCCTGTGCTTCGGTCTGTGGAACGGGAATGAATATATTCATCTTGCTCAGTAAAAGGCGGTAAGACCTTTGCAAGACCTAAGTATCTTTGTTCTGAAAGGATGTCACTAATGCTCCTACCAGGCTTTTAAGGCAAGAGCACCTCGTTCGTCTGTTTAAAGAGCTTGTGTCAAGGATGAACTTGAGATTTTAATTTTCTTGCTGTCATAGGAGCTATTTATAGACACCAATATCTTTTTGTTGGAGCTGCACTTTTGGTGGCTGACAATGAATCTGCTTTTAGCACAGACATTTTTGGCACAGTATGTTACAATTAAAATACAGGAGGAGAAAGCAGTAGAGGCTAGAAGCCTGTCTCAGCTAACCCAAATTACTATGGAGTCKTCTTCATGCTCTTCCTACTCCTGCTGTGTACGAACAGCACCTCTCCGAGGTCTGTCTCTTTCTTCCTTAACTTTTCTTGGATACTGTCACCATCTGCTCAGGATTTTTAAATAACCTGCTACAATTAAGCTTATTTAAGAAGAAAGGACTTTGCAAAACTGCCATGCTGGACCAATCAGGCACATCTAGATTTAGCTGCTCACCACGTGTTAGAGRCATCTACCATTTGGGGTAGCCGTATGCATATATGGGTGGCACTGGTTGAAACTATGGCAGATTATAGTCTTGTCATATGTAGACTGTTGATTTTTTTTTCTATACCCCTAAGAATAACTGTACATTGACACTTAGGAGACTGAATGATATTCTGCAAAACCTCCATTTAAAAAATAACCATCATTAATGTCCCAGATCAGCAATGAATGAGAGCCAGGTTCTTTCTCCAGTTAAAACACTGCAGTTATGAGCAAACCAAGAGCAGAATCCAACTCAAGAATGTATCGCATGAGATTCCCCATTACAGGTCTCTAGATATTAATAACACAGCTTCTCATAAGAGCAACTGCTACACTGTTTTGTACCTTTCCAACAGATAAATAGGTGAGATGCACACGTTGGGCCAACAGAACAGAGAGAGATACATGAGAGTCCTCTGCTACCTAGATAAAAATCTTGTCTCATTTGCGGCTCGAACCTCGCCTCTGGGAACACCATTTGCTACTCTAGCTTTCAATGCCGGACAGTGCAGAGCAACCCCATCTATTGAAAATACAACCTGCCTGCACTGTGCGAGTGCCAAACCAGGGAAAACCCTATCTTTAAGAGAGAATATGCCACAGAAGCCATGTAGGAAATAAGACCAGACTTGCATGGAGATAACTATCTATCTACTCTGCAGTTACACAGTGACATACATGTATCCTGGTCATCACTGCACTTTGTTATTTTGGGGTGAGAGACCTTTGACAGGCCTCTCTGGATGAATCCAGGGGCTATAAATAAGACACCAGTGGCTATAAATAAGACACCAGTAGCAGTAAAGCATGTGTACAATGTACAGAAATGGGACTTGAACTCTGAAACAGCTGCCCGTCATGGCTATAGCATCTCTGTGGGGGTGACTAACGGAGCCGGTCACTGGAGGGCAGTGGTACCCAGCGAGCGAGGAGCAGCACGGGCGCTGCGCCGGCACACGGCGCACGGCTGGGTTTGCATGCAGAGCTGCTGCGGTTTCTGCTCCGTGCACACCTGCTACTGAAACCTCTGGGCTGGCGCATGGTTTCGGATGCGGATGCTTGTTCCATCAGTGTCTGACCTGCGGGGTGTGTGTGTGTGACTGACTGTCTTGACTGTATCAGTCAGCCTGTGATATATATACAGTATTGTGAGGTATGTTATGTTTTATGTTTTGTCTTCTTTCCTTCTCCTTCCTGATCCCATCCTCCTCCCAAGTGCCCAGCTCCCCCAGGTATTTAAGGATCCGACAGCCTAATCTGGAAACCATCAATCTGGAATGGGATCACCCAGAGCATCCCAACGGAGTCCTCACAGGATACAACCTTAGATATCAAGCCTGTATGTTCCACATGTTATCTATCTTCTTAGTGATAATTAAGTCATTAAATATTCTTGCTGCTGGGTTACCTCCTCACCTAACACAGAAAGCTCTCCGTAAGGAACTGGAGACTTTTGCCACAAGATGAAACAGCTGCTGGTGCTGGGGGAGGCCTGGAGTGGTGCTGGGCTCCTGCAGTCTGCAGTTAAACCAGAAAGGGTTGGGGGTCCTCAGCATTTCTCAGGACTCACTCAACCACTAAAGGGAAATAAGTTTGACCTCAAAAGTGGGCGCTGGGYGCGGGGTCCAGCATGATGCCCAGGCAATACCGCTTTCCCTGTCTGAGACCTTGGCACGTGTGTCAAGTGCTCAGACACCTTTTTGACCATCTATACAACCYCAGATTTCACCGGTAGCAGATCCCCCAGCCAGTAAGTCACCAATTGCTCTAGACAAAGTATATTTTAACACCATTGCCCATAGCTTGCAGAGCCCCTGTGGCCCACACACGGACTGCGGGTCCTGTCCGGGGGGAGAGGTGATGAGGTGGATAACAGCACGTTTCTGAAACAAAGCTGAAGCCTCCACAACCTGCCTTTCCTCTGCAGTTAATGGATCCAAAACGGGCAGAACCCTGGTGGAGAACTTCTCTCCCAACCAGACGAGGTTCACCCTGCAGAGGACAGACCCCATCTCGCGCTACCGATTCTTCCTGCGCGCAAGGACCCAGGTGGGAGACGGAGAAACCATCGTGGAGGAGTCGCCAGCCCTGCTGAACGAAGGTATGTGCAGCAGCAACACCTTCTCACCTTACTGCAGAGTTAGGCGGTTGATGTTACACACAGCAGCCAAAAACCACAGGCCAGGCAGAATTGGGCAGTCTGCAATCTACAGATTCAGGCCAGCAGAGGCGGCTTCGCCCCGGCGCGCGACGACTGCCCGCTGCGCGTCCCGGGTGGACCCTCGCGCTGCTCGAAGGAGATGCGCGGCAGCATCGTCCAGGCAGCAGCCCCAGGCGGGGCGCAGGGCCGCGTCGCCGTCCCCCTGCAACCAGCCGCTGAATCTGCGCGGCAGAGCCCCAACTCACCGATTCATGACGGGATAAGATGCCCATTGTGCGCCATTCATCAAGCTAAGTGAAAGTTCAGGAGCCCTCAGGGAACAGGGGAGACAAAGCTGGCTCTTTCCTTTCTTTAGCGTTCACTAAGAGACCTGTGATTTAGTTAGTGCTCTGATTTAATGGATTTTTTTTGTCCCTTTTCCTCCATCTCCCCCTCTCCAACTAATACCCTGAGTAGGAAAAGTAATTCCTACTGCTGACCCAGTGGAAATGAAATGCTTCCCATGTGTCTTAGGYGGCTCCAGTATCCCTAATTGACAAGGCAGGATCAGAGACGGGGCTGCACATGCGAAGGGAAAACCAGCTGCGTTACAGCTGGCAGACAGCGCCCGTCGGCACGGCGCTTGCTTAGAGAGGGCGCGTTGCTGCACAAGCTGCTCAGAGCGCAGGCATCAGGTGTTAYTGCTGCTGTTATGTCCAATACGTCTATTTGCTTCCTATACGTTTGCTTTACTGGGTTTGTTTCTATACACTGAAAACGGTGACTGTTAGGAGAGCACAGCTAAATAACGGTGTTAACCGACAGCTATTGTATCTCGCTTAACTGGTCGGTGTCAGAAAGCAGCAGGTACAGCCTACGCTGGCAGGAGAAGGTAAGGCGTCTGCCCGTGCCGGGCTCTGGATGCGGCCACGCGTAGTGACCCCCCGCAAGCCCGGCGGCCGGTGGCGAAGGACTGAACTACCGCACTTAGCAAAAGCACAAAGCTTAATATAAAGCAGGGAGAAAAACTGAGGAGTCAAACCCTAGGTTGAAGTTACAGAAACACGGCAGGCAGAGCATGACCGCAAAACATGACAAAAACAAAAAAAACACCCCGGAGTCCGGCACAACGTAGGCGACTTCTGTTAATGACAGGCATTAAGTACAGCTAGCAGCTCTGAACACCCACGCTGATGTTAAGGTACCTGCTGTAAAGCTACACAAAAGAAGAATTTGGAATGCCCCAAAAAAGCAGACTAAGGCAATTAAACCCGTTAGCACACCCAGGGTTACGTCCTGCCTGCCAGCCTCATCCCCCCGAGCAGCTCAGGCGAAGCACCGGCCCCGGGGCCGCGGCGCCCTTCCGCACCGCGGGGGTACGTGCTCGGGGCAGATTCGCGCTAGGAAGACGGAGGTGAAATTTGGAGTGTCGAAACCTGCCCTGGTGGGATTAGATACAGGCACCTGCTACGAGCTTTGCTTGGTCGGCCCCAGGAGCCTCGCTGCTGCGGCGCTGGGCTGCCTTTCTCCGGCGGCCGCCGCGGCCGAGGGGCCATCCCCGCTGCCTCTGGCCTGTGCCACCGCCTCTGCTGCCCGGACGGGCGACGGCGGGTGGCGGCTAACGCGTCTCCCCGCTCGCAGGAGTCTCTGGTCACTGTGTGCCAGTGGTCCCTCGTCTCTCGTTGCTGTGTCCTGGTTTTATATGTTGCTCTGTTTTCTCTTCCCTTCTCTCCGGCGCTCGCCTCGTGCCCCCTCCCCGGCGCTGCCCTCCGAAGCCACGCCAACCCCAGGTACCGTACCGGCTGGAGGAGGTAACCGGCACGGGCGCGCTTGGGGCTCTGCTGCCAGCGACGCATGCGCTCCCTCAACCCTTTCAGCGGGCCGGGCGGCGTCGGGAGCCCGACCCGGCAGCCGGACCGGCGGCAGGCGAAACGCAGCTCCGCGGCAGAGACCGAAATCTCTCTGAGCAGGGCTTAACGCCACGACCTAGCGCCCTAACAGCAGACAAAACGCACCAAACACGGCAGCCGCCACGGTCTGCACAGGCTAAAGGGAAGTCAGGTCGCCCTGTTAAAGCAGGCTTTTAGTTCCAGGTCTGCATAAACGCTCTCCCTTTTTAAGCCTCAGCCTCCCTGCCCTGCAAAACACGCAGCTTTAGCAGCCCTGCCCRGGCAGCGGTGCCCAGGCCCTGCCGCCCAACGGCACTGACCAAGGCAGGCCGCGGGCTGCACCGATTTTGCAGCTTTCTGCACACGGGAAGCTCCGTTAGCGCCTCCGGAGCAGCCGCCTGCCGCCTGGACGCGCGGGTCCGCGGCACGGTGTGTGTGCACCAACCCGCACGGCTCGCTGCGGCTCTTCCAGGACAGCCCTTCGCTGCCGGGCGACCGCTGAAAGGGTTAAGCATGACGTTTGTGCAACAGCTCTGCATGTCTGCATGCGAGGGACTCCCGGCTTTGCCCTCTAGTGCATATCTCTAAACAGCATCGAAGCGCAGAGAAACCTTTTTACTTGTAGAAGGGGGGGCAGGAAATTGTCCTGCTTTCAAGGAATCCTAAATCCCCAGTTAGGCAGCGTCCAGCCGGCCGGTGCAACACCACAAAGCCCAACGCGTAAGCATAACGTCTTTTGTTGCCCGAAGGACACCCACCGCTTACAGAAGCTGCCCGCTGGCATTCCTACCGCAGGCCAGACCTCGTTTTCCCTTGGAGCAAATACTTGAGCAGCTGTTGCAGCCTGTAACCGAGCTCAGAAAGCAGCTATCAGCAGCACCAGGGATCGCATCCCTCCAAAACGCACCCTTAGCGCCCCGCTGCGCAAAAGCTTTCGGTCCGGGGCACCCGCACGGCGGAGCTGGGTGAGGTGGTGCCCTGCCGTCGCGGGACGCAGCCCGCCGGCTGCCCCACTCCCCCGAGCAGAAGGACTTGGCCGGCTCCTGGCCTCGGTTACCAACCTGCACCTGTACCTTTTGCTTTCCTACCTCATAGATGTTTCTCCTCCTTTTATTTTGTTGCAGTAATGTTTGTTTAATCAATATTATTTTGCATTTTTTCCTTTCTGAATAGCTGGCAATCTTTTAGTTACTGTATTTTCTCTTCTTAAAAAGAAAAGGGAGGGTAACAGATTGGTCTGCTTTGAGTGGAGGGAAACTGAAAACCGACTGACTTGACCTTTCTGGTTTAGAGGAGTTTTCCCATGCTCCCTGTTTTCCTGGTATAGCTCCTACTGCAACCTGAATTTAGCTTATCCGCAAGAAGCCAGATTTTCCCTGTGGATCAGAATCAGTTTCTAAAGYGTTTTTCCACTTTCTGTGGACGTTGCTGAACTTTACAAAACACATCATCTTTTTATCCTTGCAGCATACTATCAATTCAGGCATAATTTCTTAAACCACTGGAAGCTAGATCAATGATTTGCCATTTAAAGGGTAAATTCTTTAATTTCTGTAAGGATAGAGAGTATTGGTGTCCCCCCTCCCCTATTTTTTAAATGTCTGATAGGAGAAATAATAAAGAGCAAAGGTTTGCCAGAACTGAAGTAGTCTAGAAGTTAGGAACTGGAGCATCAGGCCTTCAGCTCCAGCACCCCCAGCTTTCCACGGCGATGCGCTTCGGGGGGGAGTTTCAAGGCAGCACGAGCTCTAGCGAGACGCAGAACAACCCTTTTCCCGACACCGACCCGAAGGGCATTTCTGCCCGTGACGCGGTGTCTGGGAGGCAGGCGCGGGGTGGGCTCCTGCGGGCGCCCCGCTCCAACCTGTGGGTCCAGAGAGGCTGTTCCTCCTCCTAACAAGCGTAGGTGTCTACCGAAATACTGCGTGACCTTCCTCTAAAGATTCATCGCTGCTCAATGACCTAGATTTTGTAGATTTTATGGATTCATAGTGAAAGTTGTCTTAAACTGCGGTAAAACACTCTTTGCCATGGGCTGTTGGCACTAAAAAATGGCCCTGTTTTTTCCCCCGGCGTAACCGTACCTGCACAAGCTCAGAGCTGTTTGTACGTGTAGGAGAAATCAGACCAACCTGACAAAATCAAAGTGAAGCGCGAGGGCTTCAGCGCAGGAAGGCTGTACGTTTCCTAAGCTAGAGCTGGACAAAAGGGCAGGTGGTTTGGGCAAAGAGGTGGTTTATAAAAAGGGCTGTCACTCGTACTGTGAACGCAGAAATTAAACCTGGATCCCACACTACCAACGTGAACAGAAAAACTTCATCTGGGACCATAAGCGGTATTGGGTTTAGACTGTAAGGAAAAAAACATTGATTTGTTTGTTCTCTGTTCCCGTCTTGTCTCTCCATAATGAGGAAGCAGAGGAGAAAGATGCTATTGTTCGTTCAGAAACGGACAGCGATAGAAATGCAGGGAACTGCTGACCCCTCTCTTTTACAGCCTATTCAATCACTCCTTTCTATTTTTGAATTTCCTACAGCTATCAGATCTGGAGCATTTTTTCTTTTTGTTAAAGACTTTACAGTTTTCTTCTGTTGCTAAAAAGCAGGAGACGGAGAAAAGAAAAGTCTCTGAAAATGTATTTGGCTAAACATCAAATTTCATGAAAAATTAATCAGATTTCTCCAAGCCTAATTATACTGTAGACACACCCAGGGGAAAGTTGTTACTACAGCCTAACAACACATTAAAAGCTCCATTAAATAATTAAAGAGCAGTATGGACACATATTGTTTCCTGTATTTTGGAACAAACATGCAACTGCTCGCKGGACTTCCAGACTGCTCCGAGCAGGACTCGAATCCCTCTCTTACCTGGCTCCCTCCCTGTTTCATCCTTTAAATACCGCCGCTTTTGCTTTTATCATTCTTCCTCTCAGATGGTTTGAATCTGATCCTCACCCAGTGTCCGTGCAGGGCTCGGGCTCCTTTTTAACAGTCCGTCCCTGAGCCTAGGTGCCAAGCTGCAGCAGAGAGAACAGGACTGTCGAGCGTGCCGTGGAGAAGCCATCCGGCTGCCAGCAGCTCATTACTTAGCCCATTAACTGCTGCAGCCAAACCGCTGCGCTCCCTCTCCATTACAGGGGAGCACCTCCTCCCCGCGTCCCTCGGTTCCCATTACCTGGCGGCGTAATGTATCTTGCAGACAGAAGCAGCAATATACGGGCTGCAAAGACAGGACCTATTTATGAGCTGAATGGCAGTTTTTATGGTTCCGGGAAGATGGGCTAGTCTGCGCTGGGAGCAGGAGGATGGCAATTACGAGGGCTGGCTTTTACCTGCGTTTCCTAGGGGTACGGAGGCAATTCCAAGCCTGCCTCTTTAGACACCCTGCTTTCCAGAGCGCTGTTCTGCCTTGCAATTTAAGACGTGGCAGYGCCTTCGCAGACACGTCTCCTGCTTTCAGAGAGCAGAATCATTTYCATTCCTGGGGACCTCAAGCAGCGTGCCAGATGCTCAGCACTTTAACTACACTTGAGGCTAATGTCGTCAAAGCCCTTGAGTGAACCTGCAAGTTGGGAATGCAGAAAAAAATAAACTCAACTACTGTGCAGAGCTTGGAAACATTACGTCAGCTAAAGTGTTACAGCTGCATTTTTAAAAGGATGCGCGTGATTTCTAAGTGGATGTGATCTTTCAGACAAGAGCAGTTGGCTCGAGCAGTACTGGAAGCGCCAGGCTGGACCACGATCCCCCCAGCTCTCCATTTCAYAACCCAGGAACAGCGGTACCTCCCAACCTAGCCTGACCCGCCGGGCAGCCAGCCCTGGGACCCCAGGTACCCCCGGGGGGGCTCGTTCCGGGGCGCGGGCGCTGTTCGCCCCTCCCTGGACGAGCTCCTTTCGGAGGTGCTCTCCTGCCTGTCGATCAGACGTGACAGGGTGCCCTTTTCTTCGGGGAAGTCAGCGAGCTCTGCTCTTCTGTCAAAGCCTGTCTTTATCTTCCTCCGTCTGAAATCAGCTCTCATTRGGGGATGGCTTTCAAAGACTAGCAAATGCCCCTTATCTCCTCTCCCAAATCTACCAGCTGAGCTTTTCTTTCACACACATTTCATATTCAAAAGCAAATGAGGCTATAGCTTTGAATCCCCATGCCCACCGGGGCAGATTAGGCCTAAATCCTCCCAGCCTGTGGGAGCCCTGGCCACCCCGGGAGGGAGGCACCGTCCTTGCCAGCATCCCCAGCTGCAGTCCCAGCCTCCCTCCTCTTGATCTTCCGCGCCGTGCAGTGCGGTGCTGCTGTAGCCGCTCTCCCCTTCCTCGCTTCTCCRGACTAGTGGAGTCAAAGGATCCCCCATTTTACTTGATCCCAGTCCTGCCAGGACCTGTTTTTATTCCCCGTGTAGACGCAGACACCCTAGTCTCATCCCGGGAGCCTCAGGAGCAAGCCCGCRTCGCCCTGATGCAACGTGATAGCCCTGCGCTCAGGGATCGCTTCCGATAGAGCTAGTGCAGCGTTAGAGCGGCGTGGGCAAATCCTTCCTGTCATCACTGTCGCCCAGAGGCAAGAAGCACAAATCCGACCGTYGCTGAATAGGTTGTGGCACCCTGGCATCCAGGAGGGTCTTCCCACCGTGGGAGCCTTCCCGCAGTTTCACCCGTGCGCACGCATGTAATACGTAARGATGATCCCCTATACGAGGGACAGCTAAGCTCTGCCTTATCCCAGATAATCTCTTCCCATCCAGGGTCTATAGGAGCATTAAGGATGAATCTTTCCTTCTGCTAAAGCCATTACATCAGTGCAAGGACCCGTGCTGCAGACAGCCCTCTCCGGTCCTACGCGGGGCGGCCCGGCACCGCCACGCGTGCACACGCCTGGGGTTTGGTGCTAGCTTTTCCACCAAATCCTGCCTTGAGCAAGCTGCTCTGTGCCTTGTCGGGTCCTGTTTTCCTTAGGGGGGAGGGAAGCAGGCAGTCGCAGGGGAAGCCGTGAGGATGCATTAGCTAATAACSGGTTTCTACCATGCGGCTTTTACGGCGAACATTTGAAACCTATTGCAGAGTTGCAGCTTGAGGGTTAATTGAGTTAATGGTGACATTAATCACACTAATCTCTTAACCTTCGGAAAAGTGCTAGGAATCAGCAAAGATGGATGTTAGTATTTCTCAGCCCAAGTAAGGCTTTTGTAACGTATAGCCTCAGGACACCACAAACTCCCGATCAGTAGCTGAGYGAGAGAAAGAGAAACGCAGGACAGCAACCGCCCGTCCCAGAAACGCTCCCGTGTGACGGCGGGGGCAAGAGAGGGCTCGGTCATGCTGCACCCCCCTACGAGGAGCAAGGTCGCGCGACTCTTCCACCCGGCTCAGCCCCRTCCCCGTCCCCATCCCTGCAGCCTGGTGGTGGCCATCCCCGGGGTCCCGGGGCTGCGCTGGGGACGCTGGGGGCTTTCTGTCTGGCTGCGTTTTTGCATGAAGCTGGCTGCAATTGCCTGTTTGTAGCTGTCGCGATGCCACGGAGAGGATACTGGCCGCTCTCTGGGCACACTGGGAGTTGTTCTGGTTTTTCCCTTTCGATATGTGCCGGTAACTGTGATTTTATTGCAGCTGCGCTCGGTAGGGAGACGGACTGACTGACCTACTGCTCCTCTCTGCCTTTGGATCTCTGGAAGGGCTGGGATTTTAGGGGTAGGCCCTCCTTGGGTCTTAGCTGCGTTAAATCAGCTCTGTCCCCGATGTATCTGTATCCTTGAAGGGAAGCCCCCAATCTGAGACACCCTGATGTGGGGATGCCTTGGTCCAGGGGAAGAAGAAAGCCCTAGCTTTGTTCTGGGATGTCTTTTTAAGTACTTTCCTGGAACTATTTTTTATTTGTGGGTGATATTTGCAATAGTTTTCATGTGCCTGACCAGGGGACTTGTAATCTGTTGATCTACAGTAAGAGTAAGTAAATATAATTTAATGCAAGATTCACAGGGTGAATCTCAGTTCATTTAGCTTAGGTAGCTTAAGCAGCTGCTTAGCTGCGTTTTCTGCTATAGCTTTCAGCAATACTTTTGTAATGCTCTTTTTAAWAGATGTTAGGCTAACGGGACCTATTTGTGATCACCTCATCTGGAGGTGTCGCCCAGCGCTTCCTATTAGCGAAAGCCACCTGCAAGCCGGTGCTCGAGCTAATGGCAGTCATTCGTGTCCCTTGGGGATTAAGGCCCTKCCCCAAAGCAAAGAATACAAAGCCAAAAAAGGCCTTTCTGCCTCCTCCYGCCAGTCCAGGGCAATGCACTCGCTTTTCGGTGGAGTTCAAGATCCTCTGCGTTTACACCGAGGAGCGCGTGCAAAATGTGGACGTTACTCCTTTGCTCTGGAGAAACAGCACAGGAGAGATTTGGATGAGGCCAAACAAAGGGCTGGTTTAAAAAACAAACTGCTTACAGACCCCTCTCCTGGCAAGCCTGGGGTGCGCGAGCCTCTTCGTCCCAATTTTAGTGCAAGTTGTGAGGGGCAGTGATGGCAAAGTAGCACCCAGCCACCATTAACGCCAGCGCTGCCTCCTCCCCAGACCGCAGCGTTAGCAGGGAACGGAGCCAGAAACCCAACAAAACCCCCCAAAAGTCTGCCGGCTGCGCGGGCCGCTCGCACGTGCTGCAGGCGCAGTCCGGGGGCTGCTGAACTCATTGCATTTTGGCTTCCCCGGTCCGCAACAGATGGGATTATTATGTTTTCTTAAGAGCTCAATCCTGTTTCTCACTTCGGGGAGCCTTAGGCGCGCTGGGCTAACTGCTGGGCTCCCGGCACGGGGGGGTGAGCAGAGGCTGCTCCGTCCCTCCCCTAGACCAGCGGTGCCCTTTCGCTCCGCAGCGCCCGCGCTTGCGGTTTCACCCGGAGGTGGGTGGCGGGAGGGACCCGGGGCAGAGCAAAGGCCAGAGAGAAGCGAGTTGTTTGGCCGCGCGTGTGTCACCTCCCTGCCCTCGCTCCCCTCCCGGCTCTCGCCTCTGTGTTGTGCTGCTCTGCTTTCTCTCCCGTGTCTGCGTCTTTAGCCTTTGGGGATGACGAGCGCGAGCTCTAAGGAGATAAAACCTCTTCTAAAAAGCCAGTGTTCGCATTTCCCTCTGCCAGCTGCAACTTGGCTGCCTCCAGCTACAGCCAGTCCAACCAGCCCTACAGATACCACAGCTATGGCCACAACTACCACCACCACCACYACAGTCGCCACCACCACTACAGTCGCCACCACCACCACTACAGTCGCCACCACCACTACAGTCGCCACCACTCTGCCCACCACAACCGTCGCAACCACCACAACTACAGAGAGGGCTGCGGCAGCCACCCCAAAGCAGGAGCTTGGTACTGCGCTTTCCTCTTTCTCTACCCCTTCGCCGCGCCGCAGCCTCCCCTGCCTCGTGCTCGGGGCCGGGGCGAGCGGCAGGCGCAGGCACTAAAGGCTTCGTGGGGCGCCGGGAAGGGCTTTGCACGGAGCCGGAGTGGCGCAGACGCAGGAGCGAAGGCGGCCAGCGGCTCCCGGGAGCCTGGTCCCCYCCGGGGCATCCTCCTGCTCTCGGCCCCTCCGCCCGAGCCCCGGGGGGGGACGCGGCCGCCCCGGGGTGCTGGGATGCTCCATTCACAGGAGCATTTGGGAGCGAGGTGGAAGACCCTACAAAATTGTCCCTGCTCTTATTGCCACTAAAAAGGGGTTCTGTTATGAGAGATGTCGCTTTGCATCTAGCACAACAGCCGTTAGCTACGAGACCTGCCACCACTTACAGGAGTCTTTTGGTTTGGGCTGCTGCTCTTTGTAAYGTAACCTAGTCGTAGCCCACCGGAGATCTGGGAAGTGTATAAAATTACAGCACGCAGGTGTATTCCAGGTATTTCGGAGGCCGAGATAACCTTATCGTGCAATCAGTAGGATGATCAAACTCCATTTTGGTGGAGGCATGTTCTCCACTATGTGTGTTTTACTGATAGATATGGAGAGAGGCACCTCTCTGAGCCTTGCTTTCACAAACACTGCAGTAATGGCAACTGCAGTTAATAGATAATTACGTGGATAGTTATATTCAAGTTGTTAAAAAAAGCTAATAGCAAAAGGGAGCACAATGAAAAGAATTCAGTTAAGTAGCTAGATAGCATATACTCAAAAACACAACTGCAAAAGCTACAAAAAGGCTTGTCATTTTTCAGTAAAGAGAGAAAGGAGTTAATCATAATGAATACCAGGCTTGACACCCACTTAACTCAAGGAATTTAAACCAGTTCAGACCTCTTTCTTTACATTCTTATATAAGATTAGCTCAGGATGGTTAAAAAAAAATGCTGGCAAGACCTGCCTCCATGTGAAAGGTACTCCGCAGTAAAACAGGTTTGAGAATTAGCAGCACATTTCCTACACTGCACCAATCTGCTTAATAAAGACGCAGTGCTCAACTGAGAAATGTAGATCTGCGCTCCGGCTCGCAGCACCCTCCAGCTCCCCAGCTAGATAAGTCCGGCACTGTGCAAAGCTGCTCGGCTGGAAATAAGTGGAATCCGTGCAAGGAGTTGCCCTGCCTTAACAAAATCAGTTAAAAACTGGATCAAGAGATACGGATGCAACTTATCCCTATCTGTGAGTTCTTCGCAATGAAGCAGCTTCACAAGGTTGCTGCCGCAGCACAGTCACAATTAAGCAAGTCCATGAGCAAATGTTCCTAACTGAAAGCAGCCTGGAAGGGCGCACGCTGCCACGAAACAGGGCAAGGAGACAGGAGCAGAAAACACAGAGAAGCTAAAGCAGTCTAGGAAATGAAAGGGGAACCGCGTGTGTCCCAGGCCACCCCGAGGACACGCGCAAGGAGCCTCAGCYGTAATGCAGGCAGACAGGGAGGCAGGGCGGCGGCGCAGGTTGTGTTCCTAAGAGCGATTCTAGGTCACGTTTTCCTGATCTTACAGCATTAGGTTCTCCCTTGCAATTTCTTACAAGTCATGTAGCCGCCCTCATTCCAGGAACTGAAGTTACTAATCTGCATTTTGCCAAACCAAAACCTGAGCAACTGCTGAAGTAAAAAAAAAGAAAGAAAGAAAAAAAAGAACCCCAGGTGTAATTTATTCAAAGTCACTTATACACGCACTAAGCTAACGGATTGGCTCTATTTTGCTAGAAAATAGAAGTTCATCCACTCTCCAAGGCAATGTCAACATTCCTCAGCTTCAAAATCAGAAGCGAGTGACTCCATTGCCCCAWTGGCTGCCTGTACACCTAGAAACGTGAAAATATTCCTTCCCCGTCTCCTTCTCAGCCGTGCTAGTGAGTCTGTGCGCGCTCAGGCGTGCGTCTCGCRTTCGTCTGGGCACAAGCTGAGCCAGGCGATTTTCATACCGACTGAAACGCTCACAGAAGTGCCACAGAAGTCTTAGGACCTCAGAGATAAACTGAGTGCAGTTAGACTTAAGTAACAATATGAAATGATCTCTTGCTGTCAAACTTCCCCCAAAAGTTTAAGTTAAGGATTTTATAAGAAATAAACGTTTCCTTAGGCATGGTGATAGGCTAAGGTAGAGACATAGCTTTAGGAACGATTCTGTAAGATTTTACCAATGTCAGATGCTAGATGAGTCCGTGTATAATCCAAAATACTAACTCCTGTTCTAACCTGTCCACCAGCCGCCAATGGATCGTCCATATGGGACATAAGAGCTTTGGCTAATAGTAACTGGGCAAACATCACCTGGAGCCACAATTACTCTGCAGGAACTGACTTTGTGGTTAAGTATATCACCAGTAAGCATCAGATCGCATGGGGACTCTACAGGGTGGTGATGCCGTTAGAGATCCTGCCAGCTCCCAGCGTTTCAGACCAACCTTTGAGGCACTCTTAATTACTGGGTAGTGAATGATGCTGTATGGCCACACAGAGGACGAGAGAGGAAAAAGTTAGGACGTGGTCATGGCCGTTTGGAGTGTACCAGAACTGTTCATGTTGCTCTAATTCACAAGCGATTCCCCCTCCTTGCACTGTATGTAGTGAACGAGGCTGTTCATTTGTTCAAGGATGCAGAATATCTGGTCACAACATAAACAGCTTTAAATATATATATATAYACGTATATATATGAAGGGGAACAAATCTTTAAGGAAAAGCAAATAAAATCTACATAGATTGGAGGACAGTCTTAAAGAAAATGCGTATCTTTGAAGGCCTTTCTGAAGCTGGAGTTGGCAGAATCATCTCTGATCCCAAACCTCCTGTCATAACAGATATCATTGTCTCTTAAAACTGTAAGGCTGTACTTAGTCTGCAAACTCAAAACCAGTATCTCTCCTTTTAGTACTTGTTTTGAAAAGATGTTTACATGTTGTTGGGGTGTTGTTTTTTTAATAGCTAGGCAGCGATGAATGCTGTTTATCTCTGACTTTATTTCCCAGCCATTTCAGCYTTCACATTTCTGGTATGTCGGTCTTAAATTGGCATTTAAAAGAAACCAACTGTGCATAATTATTGGCATTGAACCACTTTTGGTTGTTTACAACATTGTTTAAGAGATGAACTCGCATTCTACTCAAAACAACTTCTCCTAACGCCCAGCCGGTGCCTGTTCTCGCTCCGAAATCTCCAGGCCTTCACCAGGCAAAGCAGCATTTGCTGTTCTCAGCCCCGATGAGGGAACGAGACCTGGTCAGGCAGAGTGCTCCATCTCTCCAGAGCCACAAATAAAAAACCCCACTGCAGGCTTGCTGCATTAATCCACTTAACATTTAGCATTAAGTTCATCAACAAATTATTCCTGACATAGTGCAAAGAACAGGTCAACCTTAGGACAGAGCTTAGACTATCAGCAGCCCGTGGCCATCCCCACTGGAGCTAAAGGACTAACCCTCCGCCCCCAAAAGCACGCTATCTCCCRGGGGGGGTGAGCAGCCTTGCGGCATGTTTAATGCAGCCTCCAGCTCATTAAAAGACTCCTTAACCCATGAGGAAAACGGCTGCGCACTCCCAAAAGCACCAGAGCTGCTCCGTGCACTGGGTGCCTGCAGCACAAGAGGCCGGGCCTTCGTCCAGCTGAGTGGGACCAAGCAAATTCCAGACTCTGTTGTAAATACCAAAATATCCAGACTGAGGCTGGGCAGAAAAAGGACCTAAAAGTAGGGAGAGCTCTCCTGAATAGCTACAGATACTTTTTTTCAGTCCCACAAGCAGGGATGCAGCAAAAACCATACCATATCCCTGCATCGCTGTTTTCCTTCTATTCCCAGTGAGGAGCAATTGCGGAGATGTTAATAGCTCGCGGAGCATCACGCTGTGTTATTTCTGCTCAGTGGCTAGGGACAGCGTAACGCATTGCCTGCAGTGTCAACAAGGTAATCTGTGCAGCCGTCCCGCCGGCTGGCTTTGATGTGCGGTTTCTGTTTCTCAGGTAACAAGACAGAGAAATCTATCCCCGTTAAAGCTCAGACCCCTTCCTCTGTGCAGCTGGCTAATCTGACGCCCGGGATGATGTACAAGTTGTGGGTTTTCCCCATATGGTCTAGCCCCAGCGAACACTCTTACATTACCTTTACGACAAGCTCAGGTGAGAGGGGCTTCAGCCCCGCTGCGTGCTGCATTTCCGAGGCATGTCACTCCATCCCGAGCTCTCCCTGCGGACGCAGGGCGTCCGCGGGGGCGGTTTCACCATGACTGCATGGAACCAACTCCATCCACTCCACGGGAACCGTGCCGTCTCTGCCCTTATTAAAGAGCTGCCTCCCCAGCGGCTCAGCGAGGTTGCTCCGAGTCGCACAGCRCACAGAAAGCCCTGGTACGGCCAGCGATGGGACAGGATCGATTTGAAGGAGARGGTCTTTTAATGAGGGTAGAGAACATGCACATGTTGTCATGCGGTTCTGCTTGAAGCCCCGCGATGGCTGTGTGTCTGCATTTTCACGTGCGTGTTGCTTCTCGTGTTGCTCGTTGCTTTGGCGTAGGAGCATCCGCGTGCGCGTTTGGGCCAGGTCAGTGCCCGGAGCCGGAGCACAGCAGCAGGCGGGCAGATGTGCGCGATGAGATGCGGGTGAGGGGCAGCACCRGGAGGGGGGACGCTATGTTTGCAAAAGGCCTCAGTGACAGTCAAGTCCGGCATATGCATAGGACTCTTCAGAAGGATAAAAAGCCAGATATTTTTCCTCTGGCAACTCTGCATCTAATTGCACAAGCAATTTTCCAGTTCTATCACCTGAATGATTTTTATAGCATCCTAATTACGGCCTTCCTACACTGCCCACTGAATGCCACAGAAATACTCTTACTGACTTCCACAGGCACTGAATCAGGCTTTATGTATTGGTAAGACTTCACTGTTCACACTTGATGAGTTTCAGTAAATCGAAATAGCTATAACTCGCTCAGTATTCACGCCGGGGTTTGCCGTAGGGATTTACGCACGATGCCTGTCAACGTCTGTGCCTAAACATGTAGCTGAAAAACCAAGCAGCTGCCAACACTGCGCCAAACTACACTGAAAAATATAGTAGCCCAGCTAGGAGAAATGATTTTCAAAGAACKAAAATTACTTTGCCAAGATGCAGGCATGAAAGGGAAAGCTCAAGCACTTACTCTTTAATCAGAAGTACAAAAGCAAAATGTTCCATCCACACCAAGGAGGTGGGAGAGGGGAGGAGGAGCTCCCCCCCGCCCTCACCCCTGCAGTATCTTATTTGGAGTCCAAAAAGTTGGCAAGCCATAACTACACCAAGTAATTCTCTCACGTGCTAAGATGACCCAGGGACAGGCGGCAGCAGCTAGTACTTCTGCACATCTAATGCTGCCCAACACTGACAAATAACGAGCAGGCGTTGACCTTGGGGCTGCCCTGCCTCTGCCGGCACCGGCGATGTGAGGTGCCTCTTCGTCTCGGGCTACAACCACCCTGCGAGCAGGGGTGAAATCCRCAGCACAGCCTCCCTTAGACCACGCTCATCTTTGCACCCCACCCGCCGCTGACTTGGAAAGGACCACCACCCCCAGCCGCTGCACCCGCGCCCCAAAACACGTCTGCTTTCCTCTTTCTGGATAGCGCTTTCCCAGTTTGGACCCGTCTGTTTTCTTGSCTGCCTTTCGCCCACCGTGGCATTTGGGGGTGAGGGGTGTTCGCCTGCACGACGGACACCGAGGGGCAGGGAGTCTTGAAAAGGCGAGAGGGGAAGGTGATCGACTTGGCTGATTGATGCTGGCAGTCTCGGCATGTCTATTTTCTGTAATCGAAGYGTTCCTAGCGATATCATCGCTGAGACTAAAGGACTTGCCACCTTTGTTCCCAGGAGAGAGGCCGAACGATGGCCTGAGCCCTCTCCCCAGGGACGGCGGGGCGATGCCGCGCGGCGGCTCCCTGCCTGCACCCGGCTCACGTGAAGGCTCAGCCCTGCTGACTGCCATGTGTCACCGGGAATGCTTGTGATAAGAAACCCCGGGGGGGGCTTCTCCCCCCCCAGTATTTTGCAAATTGCTATTCTAAAGGTTTTTCCAGTTTGAATGTAGATAAATGAGAACTAGTCCACCTGCACCACAGCTGTCCGACTTCTCTGCTGGGTATTGAGCTTTCACTTAATCACAACAGTTCTTTCCAGTAGTGACACTTCAAAGCTACATAGCTTAATGCAAAAAYACTCTTTAAATTAAAAAAAAAATTCACCATCTGTAAAAACTCTGGAAGGAGGATCCACGCAAAACGTAAAACKAGTTTCAGTGCACATACAGTTAGACCTAGGTATCACGGCTACCACTGCACGTGCCTCCCTGCTGCAGCGTATCGCTGTGTTTCAAATATGTGTATGCAGTGCTGCGTACGCACTGAACAAGACGTCTGCAACAACTGTCTGAGTGCTATAGCCTCCTTAGTACAACACTGAATCATTGCTAGCATTTTTCATATAACAACAGAGTAAAATTGAGAAGCAGCTTAGTTCTCATCAAATTAAAGGAGACTTGATTATCCCAGGGATCTGGGAAACTGGAAATTGTAAAATTCTACCGGCTTTAACCCTATGCACAGCTCTTTTAGTCAAATGGAAAAATACAGTAAAGCTTCCCCTGATGTACAACATTTCAACAGGAATAGTCACTGAAACTAACCCAACAGTCCTCTTTAGAAAAGAGACAAAATTTTTGCTCATCTTTAGTCAGCGGATTACAGTCAGTTTTGTTATTGGCATATAAGCCATGACTATTAGGTAACACATGCTTTCTATCACAAGATTATAATTAATTAAATAAAAAAGAAACAGTCCCTGCAGTTGCATTTAAATCAATACCTGTTCGATCACACAGCTGCTTTCTATTATTTACCCTTGATGCTGGTCTTATATTACAGCAAATCAAAACATCCTCTCTGACAGCCATGCACTTAATCTTCTCCTTTTGAGCGCTGCAATGACAGTCATTCGTTTACTCTAAATACAAGATTGCTGTGACTGTAATTTTGTCGTCATGAGTTGCTTTTTTGGGAAGGATGGCAATTATAGCTCTACCTTGATGATACGCAGTGCCATGATCCTACTGCAAGATCCCCCAGCGACTTGGCACTCAAAACGCTCCCTCCCATGCAAAACCCAGCCTTAGTCTGCACAGCGGCATGAAACACCCCTCGGGCTGCTTTGCCGAACCCCTCAATCCTCCCTTGGCATTGTTTTCCATAAAAACCCATCCTAGCAGGACTGCTGATACAATCTTCCATTTCAAAGCTCTCCAGCGCAGCTTTATTCCCCTCTCCTCCCCGAGCGCTCAGTTAATTGAATCCAGTTCCCAGCCCCACTCTGTTATAATCTCATTGTCTCCATTATAAGAAGTACATCTTCGAGGACTGTTTAGCACAGGTTGTATTAAAGGTAAATATTAAATGTAGCAGTATTAAAGGAAAAAGCAGCAAAAGGGCCAAAGTACACAACCTACTTCCACCCACCTTCCCTAGGAGCTCGGTGCCTCAGGCTGCTTCTGCACTAGTTGYTGTTCGTGCCGTAACAGAGATGAAAAGCACGGCTTTTGCCATGGGCCTGCGACCCTTTGTGCCCTTTGAAAAATCTCACTCAAAAATCCTGAACCAAGCTATAGCGAAGTAATATCACCAYGGAGCTTTCAGTGTCTGATGCCATTTTTTTAGCAAGTGGGACTCTCTCTTTTCCTCTTTTCTCTGTGAATTTCCTTGTGTCACAGCGTGGCTGCAATTATCTGCTGGCATCGTGGCTTAGACTTCCCCCGAGGAAAGCATCTGGTATCTTGGGTTCAGTTTTGATGGAATAAGTACACGCCAACAGTGTGCTTACYRCCCTGAAAGGRCGTAGTTTAGGAAAGTTTACCAATYCAACCCATTTTAAAGTCATCGTCTCTTCTACGAGAGCCCTTCGTTCAGAATATGTTAATGCGGGGTGTCTTTTAGGCCTTCTTTATCAGCACCATCGTGCTCTCATAGCTGAGCAGAAGCTGAAGATTGATACTAAAAATGTTGTAAAGGGCAGTTGGTGCTGGGAACGTTGAGCGGGTAACTGAGGAGACGGGCCCTGGTTCGGAGGGATGGCGCTTGGGATGGGGGGAAGCAGGCTGAAACACCGTGCACCCGGGGGCAGCTCTCCTAAATAACGCTCCCTTCTCTGTGCTCTTTATGTGCTGTACCTGTCTCTAAAAAGTCAAGTACAGGCACAGTGCTATTTGGCAGGGCTGGTCCTCTGTTATCGCTTCTCGTGTAGGATTGGGTAGGTTTTAAATCCAGCTTTCTACCCTTTCTCAGGCACAACTGCTACCAGCACTTTGTGAAAGGGCATTAAGAGATGGCTTGTCACTGCTTGTACACGAGGTCCACAGCACCTCGATTTGAGCTGCTCAGATACATTGGGATGGGGAAAATGCTCTCTTTATTCTCATACAGTGACTAACAAAGTCACCAGTCAAATTCTGCAGCTGTGCTTGGAGTTGACTTGAACGTGGAGCCACGGGAAGGGCATTTTCACATCTGTTCTTGACGCAATACTGCTCTTGCACAGTCTGGTAACTGTTAACCCAAGGATCAACCACCCATTTACTGGGTACAAGTGTTTCACTGCTTGTGACAACCTGCACCTACACAAGACAGTTCTGTGCGCTGCCTCAACGGGCACCGGTTGGAAAGTCTTGTGGACTTGAGTTCACTTGTATGATTAAGCATTGAGTTCACTTGTATGATTAAGCAATGCAACGTGATAAAGCCGGTAGCACGGTCCTTTCCGGTGTTCTGCAGCGCTATAGCCCAGAGTAGCCAAGATCAGGTAACAGCAGCAGCAGCAATCTAATTTGAAGTTGGTTTTTGTCACATGAGCATCAATAAAAAATGCTCACTGCACTGTACTTTCCGTTTCAGGCAAACCCCTGCTAAGTCCCAGCTCAATCCTGCCCAGCTCAGACCTCCCCTCGCTCCTGCCAGGAATACCTCTGCCTGTTTGCACTGCAGGCTGCTTAAATTAAGCCCCCATGCTGTGCTGAAGGTTATTTTCTCCTCTGCTCTGTCTTGCTGAATACCAAGTGCATGTCAATGAGAGCCGGAAAATGGCAGCTTGTTGCTATTTATAGGACACAGATTTGTCTGTCTGACCGTGCAGGGGAGCTGCAAATAACAAGCCAGAGTATGTGCGGTAGAACATGGCAATCAGGTGTTGCACAGGACTTCTCAGTGCTACCAGACCACGTCTCAACTTTTTGGGACCCAGCTGTCATTCCTCAAAGATCCACCCCCAACCAGGGCTTTGTGCCCCCAACACCGCATCCCTGCTCACGTTTTGGCCAAGTCTTGCTGGGCCTCTGCATCTCCTTTCTCAGCCACCCCAGGGCTACTGAAAACGGATGCCCCGCCGTGACGGACTGCATCTGTTGCACTCGGTACCAGTTGCTGGCAAAGCTCAGATAATCGCCCCAAAGCGTAGAGGCTAGGTCTCCAAACGCCCAAGCATCTACCAAGGCTCACGAGTAGGGGCTACACCCTGCCAAGCACCATCTCTGGCTTCTCCTCGTCGGAGGTGAGCCCTGGAGAGACGGCACCAAGCGCAGTCTCCAGTTTATCTGCTCAGGCAGGGCTCCAGGCACCGACCCAACACCCTGAGCAGCTTCTAGCTACCGGCAGCCACACTCGAGGGCACAGGAAAGGACGCGGCCCGCAGAGCCGTTCCCCATCGCCTCTGCGTGGGGGTGAGGCTCTCCCAGGCTCCTGCTGGACCTCAGGAATTAGGATTCCCCCAGCTCAAGGCTGCTAATGAGCACTGCAGTGCTCGGTAACCCTCCGGATTTACCGGTGCTCTTCTACCTAACTTTATGCCWGGGATTCAATCTTTTAGCCATTGCTTGGGCATGTTTATTTCTGCGCTTTCACAGAAACCGTCTCCGGGGTAGCTTTCAGACACTGGAAAGGAAAGATCAAATCTGTTACCCAGCTTCTTTTGCCRTTATTTTCAATGCATTTTTCTCATTGGTCTGTGCTAGGTTTTACTTTATGTTGTGACCCTTTGCTGTGTGCAGCTACTGCTAAAATGTTGAGTTGATCTACCATTAAAAAAAAAAAGCAAGTCACAAACCAGGTTCCTGTATTACACTCTCAGATAACCTGGTCAATACACCCACACYCAAAAATACAGTGCTAAAGATACATACTGAYGGACTGAGTTTTTCCTAGTATTTTATTCCTCTCGGTTGTCCTGGTCTGTCCCTTATACTTTTTTTCCTTTCAACTTCTCCCAGCTTATACTAAGAATCACGTGGACATCGCAACCCAGGGCTGGTTCATTGGGCTGATGTGCGCMATAGCTCTCCTGGTTCTTATTCTGCTGATAGTGTGCTTCATTAAGAGAAGCAGAGGCGGAAAATACCCAGGTAAGAGCATTACAGGGCAATTTTTTATTCTCATGGTTTAAACTTTTCCAGGCTTCCAGGAGCTAATCAAATTGTGTTGCTCTCAGATAGATGCTTCTGATTAAAAAGGCTTTTCTTCCTCCATAGTACGAATGCTATTATTAGTGGAAAG
Organism: Casuarius casuarius; assembly: GCA_003342895.1. Lineage (NCBI taxonomy): Eukaryota > Metazoa > Chordata > Aves > Casuariiformes > Casuariidae > Casuarius > Casuarius casuarius. The sequence goes on along the minus strand of PTFA01000104.1, from coordinate 949,106 downwards.
CATTTCGGTTAATTAAAGGTTGGGCGAGTTCTCTGTGCTATGCAGGAGGCAGGCTACAGAGCCGGACACTCCTGTTATGCATGACCTGACACCCGCTCTGCAAATTTGCTCATCCTCTTCTAGAAAAAGATCTTTTCAGGCAAAAATCTCATTAAATTTTTGCAAAGCAAAGATAAGGCAGCTTAGGAAAATTCATCAATTAATATATCCTCTCTAGCCACCTTGAGTTCTTGTGCCCTAGTGCCTCGGCACTGCAGTAACCTTTGGGACCCAATCCTGCAAGCCCTTCCACGTACAGCGTCCATGAAGGTCTCCACCTCATCCTGCAGGGATTTTACCAAAGACAGCCATGAGGCCGGCTGCTCTTACTCTCTAGTTAAACCTTTATCATTTATACTGTTTTTTAACATAAACGTTGGGGATGTGCTTGCTTACACAGTGCGAGATAACAAAGACGAGCATCTCAATCCTGAAGACAAGAACGTAGAAGATGGGTCGTTTGACTACAGGTATGCTCCCATTCGGCATGCGTGTTCATGCGACCACTCCTGTCCCATCTGCCCCGCTCCGCAGCCATCACAGACCTCACCGCTGTACCCTCTCCCCGTAACCGTAGCGCCGAGGTGCCACGCCGCCTCAGAAGGTATTTCTCCCACCTTCCTCCTCCTGCCTCCTTCTCTCAGCAAGTTCTCTACCAAAGGGAGCAYTTCCTGCCTAAAACCCTGGAAAAGCAACCAATCTGAGAGTATGCTGTTAAGGTTTCCTTCTTTCCCTGTCCCTCCTCCTGGGAGGATCCGTCCAGGCAGAGACATGGGACTGACATCAGCTACTTGGGACACAGCTCTCATCAGGTGCACATCAACCTTAATGACGCTCCTAACACACACACACACTTGACTCTGAAGCAGCCTGAGGATATTTCAAGTATATACYCTGTAGCTCAGCCCCTCTCCTAGTCGTAAGGGAGTATCCAGAACACAAATGCCCAAAGTTATGCTTAGATCAGCCCYGAAAGCACGTAAGTGTACTTATTTGGGGGTCTGCCTGAATCCAGATCAAGGCTTTTTTGCAAGATGCTCAGGGAAACCCTCCTGAAATGGCCTTTCAGAGTGGCAGCACAGCCCAGCAGTGATTCTGCTATGACAGCCGTGATTTCACCACCATCTGATCAGCCTCTTTCAGGCAAAATGACATCCTTTGAAGAAGAGCATCTACTTTTCCTCCAAACTCCCCAAATATTTCAAATACGGGCAAGTGTTCTCCAAACCTGCTCACATTCAGTGCAGCATTCATGATCCTGTTTATTTCCAAGGAACAGAAAGAGGTAAAGCTGTCCGATCCCACTGGATTGCCCACACTTGGCTGATGACTGGGATGTACATACCCAGGTTGCACTCTGAGCATCTACAGTGCGCTTGGCTTTTCTTTAAGGAATTACAATGCACCTTTCCGTCTGAGCTGAACCCAAAGCCCAATTAGGCTAGGAAGTGTTTTTCCCCTGATTTCAAAGCAGGGGTTAATTAAACCGTATGTCATTACCAATACTCCTWGCATTATAAATTGAGATAGCAAAGATGGGAAGAATTTATTTACAATTCAGAAGAGATGTAATAAGGCACATGTGCTCCACCAAAGACTTTAGAACGAGCAAAGTGAATATATCTGCCTGCACCCTAGGATATAAATGAAAGGTAGAATAACTGCATTCTCCAAGACGGTCATGTTTATATCATTAGTAGCATTGTAATTATATTTCAGTAGTGACTGTTTTTCTCCAAAGGATGTCGTAAGCCCAAAGCTCCCCAGTTTTCTGCAAGGCATGTGAAATGATGCAGACTACAAATAAATCCCAGTGAAAAACTAAATAAGCAGCACATTCTAGGAAGAAGTTGCCATTCTTTATTGCCCTACAACAACATGCTGGGGCAAGATCTTCTTTACCTTCCCTGCTAGATTCAGTTATTGCTCTTAGCGGTGACAAGCCACACTGGTGAACTGCCTGGGAGCCTCAGAGTGGGGCCCCTCCAGGCCGGCTGGACCGGCAGAGGCATCTCCCCACGCCTGCGTTTCCTCCGCGGCGGCACGCGGCTCGTGGGCTCGCCGGGCTTYGGTGGTGCCGGCCCCCGCGGCTGTGCTCCCTGCACCTGAACCTAGGGGCGGCGGGTGGTCTGCCTGTCTGCTCCGGGACACCAGACCCATCGGGAGCGCGGAAGGGTGTTTCCAGCAAGATAATTACAGGGAAGAGAGATGCTTTTTCTGTCACCTTAGGGTCTATCAACACACAGCACCGCAGGTTCCCTTCTAGCGCCTGGATCTCAGACAAGAGCCTCATAATCGAGCTTCTGGCACTACACACACATTTCAGAGATCTCCTTATCACGGGTCTGTTGAGCCAAACCCTCCTCAGCACCATCATTCCTAAGGCAATTGCATTGCCGGGGTCACTTGCAYAGACTAGAAGGAAGCCAAGCTCTCAGCATGGCTGTCACCTTCCAGCGTACCGTGACGAGTTCAGTGATGCTGCATTTACTGACCGAGCACCATCCAAGGGGCTAAATGACAGTCCAGGTGATGGGAAGCAATTCTATGGGAATGCTTTTTCCTATGACAYAGTAGCTCCCACTTAGCTGAATCCCAAACAGGTATTGACAGCCCCATTCCCAAGAGCTGGAAAGCTAAAGGCAGAAGCCAGAAGAAAGGCAAATTGGATATCGTTCATTCATGAATAACCAAMGTTCATGAGTGTCAGGGATTTTTGGATTTTGGGGTCATTATCCATAGGTTTGAGCTTTTTGACCTTTAGAGAAGGCCTCTCTAGTTACAGAATATCCCATGGACAACAGAGGCATGGATTTGTACAACCGGGGCAAGACCCCTCCATAGGGGAGTGAGTGAAAACTCCCGAGTCCCGCTGGGAAAGGGGGGGCTGCCCTGTGTCAGAGCACAGCTTTGGGTCACAACCTGTACCAAGCTCCAAAATACCCCAGTATTTTCAATCATGCTGTCCCATGGACTACTTGGAGAAAAAAAAAAAMAAGCAAAAATGAAACAAAAACCAAGACCAAGCAAAAAACTCTCTCCCCCCACCTCCCTCCCAGGAACAACAGGTTTCCTGGGAGAAGTAACAGGAATGAGATTTCCCTCAAGGAGGCAGAAAGGAAGGTGAACTTGAAGGATTGATATGAAATGCTGTTGGCTGATTAAGATTCAAAATGATTGCAATGTTAAGCTCAAGGAAGGTAGCAATTAGTGTTTCAAGCGAGGACAGGATCTGAGCTGACGTGAGTTCTTCACTGGTTTCCCTCCCCACCTCCACATAGCATGTCTGATATGCTCTCATCATATCTCACGTCCTTAATGCCCTGTGCATGCAACTTTCAAATCTCTGCAGCCTATAATTAGGAGATACTGTCACATCTTCCTGTTCCACTAACAGRATAATGGTTTTCCTGGGCAGAGGCTAAGCTGAGAAGCTTATTTTCAAAGCAGGGGACCATTATCCTTGGACAATGTTCTGTGCCAGTGGCTGTGCCTCATTATACCAAATGTTTAAGCCCATGGGGGAGTCAGCTGGAAACCTGGGCCGCCGGGAAGGGAAAGTTGAGTGTTTTTACCTTCCGGGCTCCCATTCAGTCCTGATTCAGGACAGCGTCCTGCAACACAGGTACACGCTGCAGGCAGCACCAACTGGTGCCTAACCAGCCATCTCAGTAGAAGTCAAGACCGAGATGGGCCCTGGACTTGCAGCTGAGCCCTAGAGAGGGGAGGAGAGGTCTCAGAGCAGCAGGGCAGGAGCAGGCTTGTCGGTAGGGACTGTCGATGCCCTCATGCGCCAGTACTATGTTAAGATGAAAACCCAGCAGAGGGATGAAGGGTAGCAGAGCTCCCTCYGCTTGGCCCTTGTCCGGCTGCACACTGCTGCCCAGCAGCACTGCTCTGCCCTTGGCCAGCTCACTAATTGACTTCCACAACCCTTTTTTAACAGCCCAGCAGCAAACAGCCCGTTTTCTACCTGCACAGTCCACTGCTGTTTCGTATGAGCTTTCTTGGGGAAGCCAATGAGGCGCATCCAGCTCTGAACAATTATACTAGCTCCATTTGGTATAACGAGGCAATTAGCTCCATGAGGAATGCAGTGACTATTTTTTTTCTTTTTTCTTTTTTTTTTGAAAAGCACTGCCCCTGTAAATGCATACCTCATCATATCTCTCTCTGATCAGGCTCTTTCTGCTTCTCTCTGTTTTATTCCCATTCTTTCTTCTCCTTTTCACCTGGTCTATCCACATGGACCATGAAGGTCTCTTGAAAGGTAGGACCACGTGCTGCCAGAAGTCCGGCACATTTAGCTTTTTTTTTTTCCTTCCTTCTAGCAGTTTGTTTCTTTCATAGCTGAAAATATACCTTCCCCTCCCTAGCCCCCTCCCTGCCTCCACCTAACATATTAAACACGATCTGTCTAACTCGTGCTGAGACCAGGGTGCTCCCACGTCCAGCGAGTTGCATTTTGCTTGGAAACGCTCCGTGGGCCGGGGGCAGCTCCGGGCACCCGCCAGGCTCCCGGCCCCGGCACGGCTGATGGTGCTCGGCAGCGAGACCCGGCAGCCTCCCCGGGGCCCGACCRCCGGTCGTTGGCCGGGGCGAGATGCAAAACTGCAACTCCAGCTGCTCGAGCCGCAGCGACGCGGTGCCTCCCTCCGTGCTCCGCTGCYGGCCACCACGGGAGCGGCGGCAGGGGAACCGAGCAGCGGTGCTCGCTCCTGCGCCGTCAGCACGCTTGGTCTCAATCCAGATAACCCCGTCCGGCTCCTGCCTCCCCTCCGTCTCACTGACGTGTGCAACTCAGGCCTAGGCTTCCCGAATGGTTTTGATCCGGGTGCTCCGTAGAAATCCGTTTTAACAGGGTTATAGTGCATCAACATGCCGATGACGACCTGCTTCACCCTCTTAATGCACTAACAGGACAACGAGTATTGGAGAGAGCTAAAACCAGGGGCAGGTTTGGGAAATTCACTGGGTGGGTGTTTGGCACCGCAAGCCCCACCTTAGGGAGAATCCGGCTCTAGATTCGGTTTCAGCTGAATCCATCCCAAACCTTGGGAAAGGACATTTCAGACAAAAGGATCTGGTTTTTGCCACTCTCTGCTTGACATGTATTGGGCTTTCTAACTGGCAGTCCTGCTCGCAGACTGRGTTCTCCTCCCCTCCCGAAAAGGAGCTGCTTACAGAGCTAACAAGTTAATTTTTATTGTGATGCCAAGTTAACACGAGGCCTCAAATACTCATTTTGTATTGTTGCTTGATTTACAAAGTGCCGATATCAGGAAACATGATGTGAAGCTGCAAGTTTCACTGTGGGGTACCAAATTCCTCCCCCGTCGTAGAGAGCTGAGGCCGTTACTGGAAGGGCCGGGGGGGGGATGCGACGCCCTCCCCAGGCCGGGTCCCCGCTAAAGGCTCTGTGGCCCAAGCGACGCCTTTCCCTGGGTGCACGCACCTTAGTGCAGAAGCTGGTGGCCAAGGGCAAATGCAAATTCAGAAGGGCAAATGCAGGAGGGGAAGTAACAGGCGCAGTCCCCTAGCCGGGACATAGCTTGGCTCCGGAGCCGGAGCATCACCGCAGCACGGCCGCGCGGGCGCCCGGTCGCTGCAGGGCCGGGGTACGAYGGCGCCGGGCGTGCGGAGCCCGTTGTTTCCCGGGGAGTGCAACACCCTAGGCAGGTGGTACCAGGCCCCCGTCTCCTCCTCCTGCAATGCCATTTTACTGAAACCCAGCCCCAAAGCCCGAGAAGCCACCGGGGGGGGGGTACTTTCAAAGAGCCGGAATCATTTTTAGACAGATAACTCTGCAAATACAGCTCTGAAGTGGCCCGGTACTTTTACCAATTTTAAGAAAAATAACGAACAAAGTACAGGGCCATACTGGGGAGCAAGTTTTCYGAGTCTGCCAAATCCTGAGCTAAAAAAAGAGAGAGGGAAAAAAAAAAGTGTGTGTGGGGGGAACGTTAAGGTATGTACGTGACGTCTTTAGGAGTATTACACAATTTGCATGCTGGATGTAAGATCAAACATGAACTAATAACTAGCTGATACGAAAATCAGGTTTTATATATAGCAATCCATTCTCGTCCTCAGCGCAAGATTATCTTTATTTATGAAATGCAAGTTCTTACCCTCCCTAGGAAACACAGCTTCTCCTCAAATTTTTGTTAAAGTTGTTTCTTTAAAAGGTTGGGGGGGTTTTTCCTGTGGGTCAGACTATATATTTTTCAGTGACCTGGCTTAATCTTTCCAAWAAAAAAGAGAAAAGGACAAAGAATTGAACAAACAAGCTTAGATGCTCAGAAATAAGCTTGGAAAGATAAATTTTCATGAGTTTTGGAAGCTGCATAGAACTTGGCATCCTATATGTGCCCCCTTGCAGTGCTTTGAAAACTTCCCCATTGCATGTAGCTGTCTAAACTAYAGAGCGGGTTTTTACAAAGAAACCTGAAAAGAAACCGCAGTAAAGAGTGGAACCAGCTAGGTTRAAATGCTGAGAGAAAGAAAGAGTATAACTAATGACAAGGAAGGGATATTTATAATGTACATCCAGTTGGACTGATCTAAGCATCAGATGTAACACTGCTAAAAAATAATCTACAAAGAGAAAGTACGAAGGCTGGGTTTTCAGAAACACCAACCAAATTGCACCAGCAACCGTGGGCCTCCTGCACGGAGGCCGTTTCCCCAGCTTCACTTCAGTATCGCACATACCACGACTAGCTTTTTGCAGGCAGCGACCTGCTTTTCTCCGGCATTTGCAGTCTCTGGTCAGCATATTTGCACACTGGATTGATTCTGAATATCCAGACCTTGGGTTTTAACCGTGTCCCCTGTAAGCCCCATTCTCAACTCTCCCTGTCTGTCTGTCTTCTGCTACCAGCGACGAAGACAACAAACCGCTGCCAAACAGCCAGACCTCCTTGGACGGCACCATCAAGCAGCAGGAGAGTGACGATAGCTTGGTGGACTATGGAGAGGGGGGCGAAGGGCAGTTTAACGAGGACGGCTCCTTTATCGGCCAGTACACGGTGAAGAAGGACAAGGAGGAGACGGAAGGCAACGAGAGCTCGGAAGCCACCTCCCCGGTCAATGCTATCTACTCGTTGGCATAGCGCAATACATACGTGAAACCACAAACGACCTAAGATATATGTAGTGGATGGGGGTTAAACAACAGCCGCCGCCACCACTGCCTCCAACAGAAACGTGTGAATGAAACAAACCAACAATGACAAAAAAAAAGAAAAAAAAAAGAAAAAAATTCCAAGCAAGCAGGCAGACCGGGGGCTGCCGAAGCCATCTTATCCTTAGCAAACAAGCAAGTGGCAAGGACTGCCGAGGTGCCGAGGGGTCGTAGCTGTAGCTGAGGTCTGAGCTGAACCAAAGGGGCTAGAGCAGGAGCGGGACGCGCGAGCGCTGTACCCCAGCTTCAGGGCCTGGCCGCCGCCACCCCCAGGTCCTCTCCACCAGCCCGGCTGCCGCCGCGGCTCCCCGAGGCTCTTCTTGTTCTTTTGGGAGGGAGTTAAAAGTTCTGCTTTTTAATCTCTGCGGGCAGGTTCCAGATAAGGGGAAAAAATTGGGGAGAAGGGTGAGCAGGGCCTTTCCAGGGTATTAAGAGCAGCATAAATGCATAAAAGAAAAGGAGATGGGTCAATGCATGGGTAACACCACTACAGGGCTGCATTACTGAGGCGTGCGTCTTCCCAGCAGCGCCTCACCCATAACCTTTCCCAAACAAGTCGGCACCACAACCTCTTCCCGAAAGATCAAGCAGAACCCGGCCAGCCGGAAGGGAAGAGCAGGTCCCCTGCCGCTTTCCTTGGCACCGCTGGGACCGCGCCGTAACTCGTGTCGGTGCTGAACCTCCGCGTTGGTTCAGGCACCACGGCACGTCCCCACCTGCAAAGCCCGCAGGGAGGTGACCCTGCCACCTCCGTGCGACTCGGAAGGATCCTTAGAGAAAAATAAGTTGCGGAAGAGCTTCTGGGATTTGCTTAAGGACAGCCAGGTGCAGCTCACCCTCTGATTCCAAGTGATGGCTCACTCACCAGGATAACGGCATTGCTCGCCTGGATAACTACAGGCGAAACATTTTGTTTTAGTCTTTGCTTTGTAAGAATTTGGGGAGAAACCACCCCCAGACCATGCCTGCTTTCTTTTAAAGGCAACTCCATACATCTTATGTAGCAAAGAGGGAGTGGAAGCAGGATCAGTATTAACACAGAATGAAGGGACCAGTAATTGCTTTTTTTTTTTTTTAAAAAAAAAAGAAACAAAAAAAACAAAACCACCTAATCAGGAGGAGACAGCACCCGCTTGGAGCGGGTGGGAGAACTCCTGATATCAGCCTGCACTGCGACTCCTGATCGGCAACCTGAACAGTTCAGGGACGCGAGTCCCTCGGGAAAGCGTGATGAAAACACGGCTGTATGAGGCAGGAATGCAGGGCCTGACGTCCACACCTTCCCCCGGCAATGGGGTATGAGTCAGATTGACAGTGTTTTCAGCTAAAATCCTAGTTTCTTACAGTGGCCTTTGCCTCCTTTGATCAATCAGCCTAAGAGAGACACTTCCACGTGCTAACGGCTGCAATGCGGAACTCGCACCCGTTGTGTTACTTACATATCAAGAACACGCAAGTTAAGTTAACCCGTTAATACACCGTAACAAAGCGTCTCAGATAGGAGTGCTCCTTCACATGCCTTACACAGCCTCRAACTTCCCATGAAGTTTAATAAACTGATACTATTCACCCACAGCTTACGCGCCCCTAACGCGATGGTCTTTGGTCCGTCAGACCGATATGAGTAGGATGCGTGGGCAGCTCTCCCAGCTGAGCAAGCATGGATCACTGTAGAAGGTAGTTTTATAATAAACCGTACTTAGTGGACAGCACCATGTGTATTCTCCCACTTCCTGCACTTTTGAAACCAAAGGTACCTTTGCTGAGAGAGATCGGATTTCTTCAGACAGTTTCACGGATGTAGAACTACGTTAGGATGGATTTTTCTTTCATTCCTTTCTTAAAGGAGATGGTTTTGTTCAGCATAATGGATTAAATGCAATAGGATTAATGCAATTATTCTTTTAGCTTTCAAGCTGGTTGGCTATGAAGACAAGACATATTGCTAACAAGAATACTTCTACTAATATGGATTGTTTAGATGTACTTTGCCACATTCTTTAAGCTGCTAAGGCACAACTATCCTGCAGTCCAAGGAGGAGAAGCCAGACTAGGTCACAGCTGCGCAACACACTTGAAYCACACAGAGAAAGCAGAAGGGAGAGCTGGATGCAAACCGAGCGGCAAAGCAGTCAGACGTACCCTAYGAACCACTGGTGTTAACAGGCGGCAGAGGTCCTTCCTCTAGCTAGGGGCATTCCTGCTCCCACGGTCTAAACCGCAGAGGAAACTGTCCGCCACGGTCCTTTGTCCGGGTAGTCCTGGCAGGGGTAGGAACCGCGAGTGTTGCTCTGTTATTGTCGGTGTAAATGCATTAATACAACAGGCCTAATTCTAACACAGTCTCCTGCCRCTGATCCATTGCAAGGAGAGCTTCTCCCAACCCGTTCCCAGGACATGCAGCAACTGTTTTCAATTTTTATGCAAACATTAGGCCAAATCTAAAACAGCTCTCGGTCAAGGGGATAACTGCTTCCCCTGCCTATGGCTGTCCTTACAGCAGTGTGGAGTTTGCATAACTTCTTGCCCAACCACTCCTGGAACTGAGGAGAGAAAAACACCTACAGCCTTCGCTACCAAAACCAGCCTCTGCCACTGGAGCTGGTTATCTTCATTCACAGTCAGCACAGGAAATTCTTACCGTTGCGTGGACCTGCTGCTAACAGGGGACACAAACCCCTTGGCTGCCGTGCAACATCTCCAAACCTCGAGAAAGTTGGTCAGACACTACTGGAAGCAAGGTGGTCTGTGTTGTGTATCTGTGTTACGTGCCATTTGTATTAAAGCCTATATTTATGTCCTGTCATTAACCACCGTTTTACCGAGCAAACCTCTTAGCATCCATCTGGAAACAGAACCAGATAAGTGTTTCACGCTGTACCATTCAGTCCGTGCCCGTGCACCGTAACATGCCTCGGCAAGCAGGGAGGGAAGGAGCTGCGCTCAAACCGGCTACGTCGAGTCCTTCCTCCAAAAGGTCTTGCAAGAACATTTAAACAGTCCGACCACTGTGTTACTTGTTAAGTAACTAGCAAAGGAAGGTGATGTCTGTAGAGGGCCCAGCGGGGATAAATGGCTTGGTGTAAATTCCTTGTAGTCTTTTATTGGCTTGGTGTAAAATTACTCAAAAATTGTAAGATATGGTAAAAATGATAACATTTCTTTGAAACCTCCCCTAGAGTTTTGGAACCAAGAGAAAATTCTCACTAAATCTCCGAGTTCAAAACTCATACAGAGCTTAACATTTTCTACTCCCTTTAATAAAGATTCGGTAGATGTTTCCACGTGCAGTTACTGTGTTACTGGAAGCGAAGCCCTTGCTTGCTCTGAATGCAAAAGCCGCTAAAATTCTGATAAGCAAAGTGAGTTCACGTTGCCCCAAAACATGCTCATCTCTGGGAAATGACTGTCACAGCCTTGGCAATACCGCAGCCAACGCTTGCGTCAGGTGAATTTTGCCTGACCCCTAGGAGAGCGATGGGACATGCCACGGAGACGCGCGCTCAACCCACGGGAAGGGCTGGCTGTGCTCGTAGGTCTTGTCCACCTATCGCTATTTTATTGCAACGCGAGCAACGGAGATGGTGAGTCTCCCTGTCCCCTAACGCGGGTCTGCGTGAGCTGCCTGGCTTCTCCGTTCACCAGAGGGCCCAGGGGCTTCACCTCCTGGGGGAAGAGCACAGCGGTCCCTCCCCGGCGAGGCGCTCGCTGCCCACCCAACCCCGAGGAAACCTGGGGGACAGGGAGGGCCCCRGACCAGTCCCCTCCCTGGGACCTTTACGGGCTCTCGGGAGCAGGTCACGCTTTGAACTTTTCTTTCACAGAAGATACGTCTTCAGAAAGGGTTTAATTAGGGGCTGACACTAAAAAGAGAGATGAGCCACACCCAAAAAATCAAGCGCTCCCAGAAGATGGGGAAAAAGTAGCTTTAGTCCAGTTTGAAACTTGCAAACTTGAGCCGGTTTCTGAAATGGCCTGAGCCAAAACCTCGCACATGCGCTGGCGACGGATGCAGACTTTGCGGCGGATGCTGGGTGTGACCAAGCCCAGGGAAACAAACCTGCACCTCTTTGACACACGGCCTTTTCCTATCTGAAATCCTCCCGCACAACCAGCTAATACCCCACACGGCAGAGCAAGCATGGGATGAGAGAGAACAGCTGCTATGGTTACACGGTCTYGAGGCTGCTATTTTCCCCGAAGTGACGGTTCCAGTAAGAGACAGTAAAGCAGCAGGAACAACCGAGCTGTGGTGTGAGCTTTCCCAAAATCCTGCTTACAGAAACTCGTCCAGTCTGYGCTATCTGGAAGCCAGGTCATAACGTCCCCAACACCCACACGCACCCCTTCCACTAGTTCCTTCTTGCCTACGAAAGGCCCCACGTGCACGCGTTAGAGCCACTTGGGACCCGAGAGCTCCATCTCGTCGACTGGGAGCTGCGTTACGTGACCAGGCGAGATGCAGCCCCCGCCGCAGGCGTGGGGGGAGCAGGACCAGCAAGAGGGCAAAGACGTGCAGCACTTCTCACTCGTTAGACTCGCGTCTCCGACATGCCTTACCTGTCGAGCAGTGCTCGTTCGATGTGCCGTGGCCTTTCCCCGCGCGCGCTAGCGGCTGTCCCGGGAAGTCCTGATGCAGCGGATTCCTCCTCTCCTCCGGCGCGTAGGTCCCAGCAGAGCAGCGAGTTCAACCTGCAACATAACGTTCGTTGTACCAGGCTTAATTGTGTACTAGCAGCAAACGATTTCAGTTAAGCAATAAAAATGAATAAACAAACCTTGTAAAAATAATGATAATAAAAAACCACGTTCTATTTCTTGCACTATGACCTGTTTTATTAAAGAGAATAATAATGCTTTCCTGGTCCTTACAAACAAAATAACCCAATACGTGAGCAGCTTCCCCTTTGCCTGGCAATGCCTGTCTCTCCGTGTCCTCCCCAAGCGGGCATCGGTCTTTGATTGTCAAACGCAGTCTAAAACCCCCGTGTCAAATCTGCAAAACAGACTTTTTCCTTTGCAGTACGAAGTTTTAAATGTTTGTTTCCTTCTGCTTACATCAGAAAGAAAATATTGGAATGTTTTGTTTTTCTATAATTTGTAAATATATATCCATCCATCCTGTCTGTAAAACCTCTTTGTTGTTCTAAAGTATTCTATGTATTTATTTGCCTTTTTTTAAAGCAAAAAAACCAACACCTTTGAGTTAACCCACTTTTTCCAATAAGAAATGTATATCTGAAGCTGTAAAATTAACAGTTTACAGCAAGAAGATTTATGGACTACAGAGAAATGTTTAATATAAGGACTTATAAACTGACTGCATGAGAGAGTGAAAAAGGCCAAAATACTCAGATATCATTTTTTTTGAATCACTGTAAAAAGAAAAGACTGGATTTTTTTGTATAGAGAACACTAAACATATAATAAAACATTGTTCAAAACTCATGCTAAGCCTGCGCTTCATTTCCATCAGCTCTCGGAGGGGACGAGCGGGCTCCGCTCCGCTCCGCCGCCCCGGGGAGGCCGCTGCGTCCCGCGGGCCTCTGCCGCCCGCACCAACGCTGCAAACGCCCCGTCCCCCCCGYGCCACCGCCCCATCGCCTTAGACCACCCAGATGGGGCAGGTTTCCCAGCGCCCATCCCACGCGGCGCRCACGGGCAGCGGCTCGCCAGCGGCCGCAGAAGGGACGAGCAGCGGCCTGGATGCCCCTGCAGAAAYGCAGAGCGACCTCCATCACGCCGGTGATTCTGCTAAGGATGATTTGAGCAAGCAGCTAAAATACCTCAGCTCATCCTTGCTTCCCTGCTAGACCCCTCGGCCCTCGGTTTATCCAGGCAAAGCAGTACAAGCACCGGGCCAAGACCCGCAACGATGAGACATCTCAGATGCTCTGGTTTCAAAAGCATCTSCGAGCGGCCGCGTGCAAAGAGCCCAGCACAGGACGGGGCCGCGCTGGGACGCGAAAGCGGCAGCCGGGGCGCCGGGCTGGGCAGCCGGCTCTCCGCAGGAGCAGAGCACGCTGCCGGGGGCTCATCCGACGCCCTGCCCGATGCTCGTCACACGGGCAACTCTCGTGAAAGCTGGGTACTTTAACTTCCACCCTACCCGTCTGCCAGGCCAGAAGCAGCAGGTCCTTCTCTGTTAGCACAACCGTTCACCAAGGAACCGCACGAAGGGCAACAGCCGCAACCGCTGAGGACAACCTGGGCTGCTCCCCACGAAACCCTCGCTGACCGACCCCCGGGCCAGCGAGCGCCTCTGGGCAGGGGACGGCATTTTCTCCAGGAGGAGAAACCGAGGCACGGGGTGACGGTGACTGCCCCGGCAGGGAGGTGGCAGCCCCGGGGGCGGCTCGCACAGCCAACACGGCAGCCTTGCCCCAAAACCAGCGCSGCAGCCTTGCCCCGGCCCCGCTGATCTGCGTGCACTTGCGGTGCTGCCCGAACGTGTCGGTTTAGACGCACCACACTGGCAAACAGCAGCTCCGTGGCCTTTCCGGGGTGGATTGCAGCACAAATACCCTTAGGAAGTACATTTTAAGCCCAAGCTGGACAAAGCAGCCTGCGTAGCCCAGCAAACTTGTGGGAGCATCAGAGTTAAGCAGCTCTCCCTTCCTGACCCGGCAGGCCCTGGCAGACCAGCCGAGCCGAGCCTCCTCCCCGGCCAACGCTGCATCCTCCATCCTCTCCCGCCCGCCCCCGAGGCGCTGAAGTGCTCTTAGCAGAGGCTCCCTGGAGCAAAGCCTTGCCGAGAACGGGCTGGGGGGTGGGGGGAGAGTCTATTTGGCTAATGAAGATGTAATTGCTGCAGACCTCGCTAAGAGGATGAAAGTATTAGTGCTTCCTACTCCTGTGCTGCAGCGGGGTCTTTACCTCCCCCCACGCACAAGCACCGCTTGCTTGAACAGCACCGCGCAAAGGAGCACCTTCTACCCACGTACCCACCCCAGAGTCCCGGGGGAACGGAAGGTGCGGGAGGAACTGAGCCTAGCACTTAATGCAGAAATGCAAACGAGCTAGAACCCAGATTCCTAAAACACTCCACAAAAACCTTTGCCCACTGGCTGGAGAAACGGGAACCCACCTACCCCTGGGGGACCAGGGGCTCGACCCTGCACAGCACCATGCAAGCAAGGGGGTCGTGCTTCGAGCCCCCCGCACGCCGCACAGCGCTGCACGGCACGGAGCAGGGAGCCTTCGAAGGAAAGGGACTTGGAGCCAGCCTGGGCTTTGTTCCACTTCTGCGTTCGGCTGGGCACAAGTCAACGTCGAGCTCCCAACATGTGGGACCCCGGCTTTCCTTCGAGGTCTCCAAGCTCTGAGGCTGGAGGGCACCTCGGACGTGGACCACAGGCGGGAGGCAGCTGGGAACAGACCGACACAGTCCTCCGAGGGGGAAAAAAGTCACCGTGGAGCTCAGACACCCGTCTGGTCCATCAGACGGGGCCACTAGGCCAGGTGCACCCGGCAGCGATTCGCTACCGGCGTTTCGAGGGACGGGAAAGGCAACGAGCCCTCACTTGCAGCAGGGACCAGAGGTCTCTGCCAGCCGGCGGGGAAGCTCAGCAGAGGGCAAGAGCCCGCGAGCCAGAGCGACGCTGTCCTGCCCTCGCACGGGCCACGCGCGACGAGCAAGGAGGCATCCGCTCTTGGCAAAACTCCTGGGGACTGGAGGGGCTCAGCCAGGAAGACCCGAAGGAAATTCACTCGTCCACCCCGCACTCCCTAATGGACGCCTGCTGCTCCCGTCATTCATTAAGGAAACATGACATTTTTATCGTCCAGAAGTGAGTGACAACAGGCCTGTCCTCATCCTCGCGATCGATGCAGGCAGAGACACAGGCGCATTAGCGCTCGTCCCTTTTTATGGCAGGATAACGACACCCACTTCTTCCCTGACCTCTGCCCACCGGCGGGGGAGGCGCGGGACTCGGATCGATGCCGACGCACCGCCGTGGATCGCCGGCGGGGGGGCCGCAGCCGCCCGCTCCCCCTGCCCGTAACGGCGGGCCGTGCCCCGGGAGCCCGGGCAGAGCTGCTCCCGGCCCCGGCTGCTCCCGCCGCGGCTCCGCGCGTCCCCGCGCTCGGACGCGCACCCGGGGGCAAACGGTGCCCTCGCGGCGCGGAGCAGCCCCGCGGGAGCTGCTGATGCCGGACGCAACGCGGAGCAGGGAGAGGCAGGTCTGCACCGGCTGCCTTCCCCGCGAGCCCCGCGGCGCTTCCCCAAGCCTCAGCCGAAAGCGGCAGCTCATGGCATGGAGAAATGGGGAAGCAGGGCCGGACCCTGCTCACTGCTGCCCCACGCCGTGCAGCAAGGCACTGCCCTGCCCGCGCCCACCTGGAGCGGCCCGGACGGCCGCAGCTTTGCCAATCGATAGAGACACTAATGCCTTAATTACTCTTCTGTAATCGCAGGCCGTTAACCTGCAGACAGCCCCCGCGCCTCTCCATCCCCTCGCGCTGCTAACGGGCGGCGGGAGCCGGAGGGGCTCGGGAGCGCGGGCCGTCCCCGCGACACTCCCCGACCCCCGGTGGCTCCGCGCGCAGCCGGGCTAAGCCACCACGGCCCCAGCTCCGCCGGGAGCAGCGGGTGGCCTCAGGCCGGAGGAGAGGGTGCAACAGCACGGGGCAGCGCAAAGCGGGAGGTAACAGATACCGTCCCGCGGGGAAGAGCCATGCAGGGAAAAACATCCCCGTCGCAGCCCCACCGGTGAGCGTGGCGGCCCTCTGCCATGGGAGAGGGTGGAGCGGGCTCGCCGCGCTGCACCGGTGCCGCAGGGGTCCCAGGGCCAAGCTGCGAGGGTGGGCGCAGCTTTCGGTGGCTTTGAGCCAGCGCCCAGGCGTCCCCTGCTCCCGGGCTCCGAGCGTGGGGCTGGCGTCACGCAGATAGTCACGGGGAGCGAGGAGCGGGGGTCCCAGCCCCAGCCCTACCGCCGAGCCCCGCGCTCAGCTCCGAGCAGCCGGCGTCACCTCGAAGCGCACGCGGCTCCAACGACCACGGAAAGTGAGGCTCAGCTGGACCACTGGCCCCCTCCCTCTCGCCTCGCCACACCGGGACAAGCTGCTGCAAGGAGCCACCGCTGCCGGGGTGCAGCGAGACCCCCGGGCCGGGCACCGCCCTCAAAGGCCTTCTCAGGGCTGCGTGCGGTTCAGCGGAGCATCCCCAAATTTTGCAATAAAGCGGATTCACAGAGTGCACGTAAGCATGGTTAGATGCGCGTGTGCACGTACATATGTTCATACACATACAGACACGGGGGAGTGCGCATACATAGAAACTCACACCGCAAAGGGGGGTGTCCCTGCCGAGCCCCCCCAGCACTGGGCCCAGGAGGGGGGAGCCGGGGCCGGTGGCCGGGCGAGGGGCCGGCGGCAGCAGCCGCCACCTTGGCCCAGCGAGGCCATGAATTATGCAGGCTGCTGCAAGCCGCTCTGCCGCTCTGCCGGGTCCTTGGGCTGTGGCAAGTGAGGTAACGGCAGAGGAAGAAAAGACGCTCTCCAGGGACCGGCGCGGCGGTTGGCAGCGAGCGGGGAGCGCGCACGCGAGGAGGAGGAGAGGGAGGAGCACATCCTAATGCAGAGATGCTGCAGTGGCTTTGGGCACACACATCCACGCCGGGGCAGGCGCCAGCGCAGTGCTGCCTCGCAGCCCAGGACCCCCAGCCCGCGCGCCCCACCGACACCCCGCGCAAGGTAAGCGCCTTCGCCCTCCTGCCCCCGGCCGAGGGGGGGAAGCGGCTCGGGATTTCCGGCACCGTCCCCCGGCAAAGCCGGCTCGCGGGGCTGCTCGGCGTCTCCTGCGCGGGAGCGGAGGGGAAGCTGCCGAGCCGCGGGCCGGTCCGCGCGCTTCCCTCCCCGGCGGGTGCTGCCTGCGCGGGCAAGGAGCGGGGGGTGGAGGAAGGGGGGGCTACGGACGTGTCACTTGTGGCAGAGCCCGAGCCGGCCGCCCAGGCTGACGTGGCCGCAAGCAGCAAGCACTCGGCTGCAATAACTCCGAGGTTTTTATTTGTGCATCGCCGTTGCACTTTTCCCGGTGCGGGCGCTCGGGAGAGGCCCTTCCCGCCATCGAGCATCCTCAACGCCTCGGTGGGAGGCAGGGAGCGCCGAGGCGGAGGGGGTGGGTGGCCGGCAATGCACAGAGCCGCCCCAGCGCCTCCAGCCCGGGCTGCAGAGCCGAGCCCAGAGCACGGCCCGGGGCTGCGCTCCAGGCAGGGAGGGCTGGAAAGACCCCGGTCTTCTGCCCCCCCTCCCACCCGCCCCCGGGGGCCGAGGCGCCCAGGTGGAGGGGGCAGCTTGGGGCGCGCCGGGAGGGTTCACGCGTTTCGGGCTTGGGTCAGGGCTTTGCAGCGCGTCAGGGCAGCGGGAAGCCCGAGGGGTCTCGGTGCAAAGTCACGGACGAGAGCTCCCACGCCCCGGGCCCGAGCCGGGAGCGCGAGCACCCGCGGGCTTCCCCACGCCCAGCCGGGTGCCGGGACCATGGGGCACCCCGGGGATGGGGCAGACGGGGCTCCAGCCCTTGTTTTTTGTGAGCTCCCTCCGTCCTTTCCATCGCATCCGCGGCTGATCCCCTGACTGCCCCAGGGCTCCCACGAGCCTCGGGCTTTTAGCCGTTACCCTGGCTGCGCTGGGGAGAGCATAAGAGATCCTAATCTCGCCAGAGAGACACTAGTTGCTTTGAGGATGGGAGGCAGCAGCCGCTCCAGCCGAGGGAAGGGCTCGGGCTACTCCCAGCGCGGCAGCAACCGCAGCCGGAGCCTCTAGGCTGGCCCCAGGCCCCGTCCCTGCTCCTGCCAGGCACCTCCGGGCACGTCCATGACAAGCTCCGTGTACAGAGCCGAAGCACAGGCTCTTACACAAGATGCAGGAGCAGCTCTGCATCCACACATCACCCCTGCGAGGCTACGTATTTGGCAGTACCTCACGCAAAACTACCTGCTCATACAAGGTCTCTGCAACTGGGCAGCACTAGAAATACTGCCAACCACTCCCTCGGCCAGTCCAGGATTCCCAGTTTAGGAGGAAACTGGAGAGAGGAAGGTGGAGGAGACGCTGCCCATCGCAGCACCTAGAGCCAGAGATGGGGAGCTGCTTCTCTTGTAGCGCCGGAGGATCCTGGCAAGGGACCGCGCTTAGTTCCTTAACAACAGCAGAGGGAAAGGAGAGAATCTCTAAGCTCCAGCCCTGGGAGGGGATACGAGGATGTGAGATACATAGTGCAGAGAGTTGTTGTAACACAAACGGGCATGAGAAAAACAACATTCCCAGGGAGAGCGGTGCAGCCCCGGGACGGGGACCAGAGGGGCCACAGAGCCCCAGCCTTGAGGTTTTCCCGACCGGAGCGGCCGAAGCCCCGGGCAACCTTGCGTGCGTTGAGGTTGGCCCTGTTTGGAGCAGGCGGGTGTACGAGAGACGTCCGAGGTCTCTCTGCTTCGTTTCCCTTACAAACTAAGTTAGTCTCCGACTCGGTAAGGTTCGGGACAGCAGCCGCTTTCTCAGAGCCGATTTTCACGCGTGGCAGCGGGATCTCTCTAGGAAACAAGCTTCAGGGTGGCGTTCGCCAGAAACAGGGCTCCCGGGAAGCCTCCTTCGTTCCCTTTCCCCAGGGCCCCTGCGCGGTGCGGGGCAGCAGCGGGGCGGCCGCCGGCCCCGGAGACAAACCGGGTGCATCCCGCAGCGCCAATGCCGAAAAGCCGCTCGCTCGGCTAAACGCAGGGAAGTGGCAGTTTCCAGACTTTTTGGAAGCGCCGGTACTTTCTAGGGGCAGGTGAGGATGACCTGGGACTAGAGAGAAAGGGGCCAGAAGGGCTGTGCCGTGCCAGGCTGCGCGCGCTCCCCGGGGCGCGAGAGCCCGAGACAAAGCAGTCGTGCTGCTGCTCCCCGTCGCTGCCCCGTCCCCATCAGACAGAGCAACCAAGACTTCTGTCGCTCAAAACGCACCTGCAGAGAGTTTAATGGCCTGTATTATCTCCTCGGCAAATTTATCACAAGCAGGTTGTGGAAGGCAGACCGCCCAGCCGTGTAATTAGGGAGGCATTTCCTACACGCGCGTGCACCGCACACACCTGAACGCAGCGCCCCGGGCGCCCAGCCCCCGGCTTGCGAGCCCACACGGAGACCGAGCCCGTGTGCACTAAAGCACGGCCCGATTTGAGTCACCAAACCTCACTGCGCAGCGCTGCGGGCGCTTCGTGTACGTACACAGCCCGAACTGCCCACGAGAAGCCCAGTGAACTCGGCCCCGGCGGCGAGGCAGGCAGCTCCCCGCGTCTCGGCGGCTCGTCCCTCCTCTGACCACCACCGTAAGCCCCGAGCCCTCCAGGGCACTTGTGTTTGCAGCGACCACGCCAAAAGGACGCTCCGGTCTTTAGGAAGCGCTTAGAGAGCTTTGCTTTAAGGTGCTGGGCACCAAGCAAATCCGTGCGGCCACCTGGAGCGTATCCCCAGGGCTCACCCGCATCCCGAGGGGCCGCCGGGCAGCTCCCCGAGCCGGCAAGCGCAGGGCAGGGCGCGCTGCTCAGCGCAGCAGAGCCGCCGGAGCGGACAAACGCGGCCGCTTGCCCTTCGGCAAACAAACCAACCTCACCAGAAACCCCCGTATTCATCAAGGGCTTTCAGAGACGCGAGGCTTCCTTAGAGCATCATTTAAGAGTCAAACAACATAGATGGAGGGGGAGAAACGTTATGAAAACCTGCTGCACTGAGCTGTGTCAAGCTCCTTCTGGATTAGGGAACTGAAGCCAATTCGTTTTTGGTTTTGCAGACAATAGAGGTCTTTGGGCGATTGCAGAGCTGTAGACAGGGAAATAAAGTCAGATCTCAAGCTGTACGAGAGCAGCCAAAGCGTGGGCATGTCCTCGGTCCCCCAGCCGCGGCTGCAGGGTCTGGGATGCCCCGGAGGGATGCTCAGCGCGACCACGAGGGAGAAGCCCCGAGCTCTCGGGGAGCACAGCCCCTATCCCCACCCCCAGCAGGCTGGGAAATACTGAACCCAGCCCGGACAGCCGTCTAGACCCTAAATTATCACATTCATTATTTATTGCGTAGCCTGTAAAGCTGTCAGTCTTGCACCAGAGAGCTGTATAACAGCGGGTCTGCACTCCAGGAGGGAAGAGGGATATATTTTTTTGTGCAGGCTCTTGTTTATTTTTAAGAAGTACAGAGCAGCTTGGCACCATTCAGAGACTTTGAATAATAAAAAAACGCTTTAGCAAAAACAGATGAGAAAGCTGGATGCGAGGACCAGGCCTCCCAAGGAGCAAAAGAAATAGGACATCTTTGCACGGCAGATCCTAGTGTTGTCCTACGAACCAAGCAGGAGAGGATTTCAGCATTGCAGACTGTGGCAGGTCTGGCCAGAGGCACCGCGTGCCCACGGCATCCCAATCCCCGTCCCCTGCCGAGCACCGCCAGCGCCCCGCTGGTCCCCGGCCGCGCCGGGAAGGCTCTGCCCTCGCTGCCGAGCTCTTCCAGCGCCGCAAACCAGCCCCGGCCGTTCGGGCTCTCCAGCATCACAACTCGCCTTCCCGCGGCCGCGTTAGCCGGAAGGTTTCCGAAGTTACGCGCTTGTTTTCCCTCGCTACGGTCTCTCCTCCGGGACCTGTCCTTGCCAGCGCTTCACCCTCCAGCGGAGGGGAGGGTACGGAGACGGGCTGCAGCCAGGTAGGGAGCTATTTATACAGCTGCCACATCAAAGAGTTTCTGCTGATGACGCCATGGTAACACTAATAGCAGAGGTAGGTGGGCTCGCGAAGCTGACGGCCGCGGCGTCCTGAGCTTTAGTCAGCTCCCCTTCGCTGAGCTGTGCGTACCGGGCACGTGATGCCATGTTGCAACGTGAAAGGAAGACCTGGAATCTGAAGATTTATTTAGGAGAAGTTTAATTTGGGGGAAACGATGGCAGCAGGCGTGGAGTGCAGCCAGGCTCGATTCCTGTCCTTCCGCCAGCTCAACTTTGGCATAATGTTTAGCCCATCTCAGCTGCTTCTCCTACGCAGCCAGATTAATAATCATGACTTCCCAGACAAGAGGTTGCAAGGTTATATTCAGCTATAAACTATGTAAAGTGGTTTGAAATGCAGGGGATTTGCAGGGGAGCGTCTGCTAGAGGGGCCCAGTACTTCCAACTTGAGCAGCTGCAGCCAGGGTGCTAACGAGGACTCAGGCAGACATCACCGCTCCAACACCCACGTGCTAAACCGGAGTCACTTGTGGACTTGTTTTAGAAGACTTTGAGCATCCTTCCAGATGCTATTGACTGAAATACAAGTCTTAAGGGAGAGCTTAGGCAAGCGCATGCTGGCAGCCGCATCCAAACACCACGCTGGCATCCAGCTCACGAGGGAGCCGGCGGCTGGAGGGAGAGTCGGTCTAGAGCACGAGTCTCTCCATCCCTCTTCTCTCCCCACCCCGGACGGTGTCTAGAGCAGGTCTAGGAAGGTCCCCGGCTGCTTCATTGAGCTCCCGTCTCCTGACACATCGTGCCGGCACCTACAGCCTCTGCTCCGGCTCACAGGCAGCGGCCGGCCCGGCAGCACGAGGCCTCGGCCGGAGCGGCCTGAGCCAGGGCGGGCTGCAGGGAGCATCGGGGTCCCACCGAGAGCACTTCAGCTCCAAAAGCCCCGGGGATTTACCAACCGCTCATTACAGCGGCGCAGAGAGGTTCAAGCAGCTCAAGTCGGATTTCCGACACCCTAACGCACTAAGGTGATTGCAGCCAGAGATATGATCTGGCCGGTGCAGAAATAAAAACACTTACTGCAAAGCTCAGATCTCCAGTTCAAACTGCCCAACACATCAGGAGACCGGCAGCAAAGAGCACTTGTTCAGGCCCACTCACAACACTGGCTGCGTTAATACGATTAGATTTCGCTGCGACAGCGACTCCGGTCACAAGCCCAGTGCAGGTCCATACTGCGCACGGTCCGTGCTGCCGCGCGCTCCCAAAGCCTCCCAACTCAACGCAGACCCGTGCTTCATCTTTGCACAGAGAGGCAAGGCGGCGCGCACGAGCGAGGGGAGCACTTGCTGCATCGGGGCTGAGCTCAACAGCAGCATCACGCTGAGCTGCTCTTTGAGTGAGGTGCTGTGACCCGCGAGGTACATGAATGCACTGCCCAATTATTAAGAAAAGGCACTCAAAAGACACCGAGAAAACAGAGAGGATGCTCGAGGGCTGCGCCTTAGTGCAGATGTCCTGCTGGGAGCACGTCAGAAAGCCCTGTCTGCTCCTCAGGCCAGGAGGAGAAAGACTACATGGGTATATTTTGTCGCCAGGTGAAAATAAATCTTTTACTGATGTTAGCAGGTGTTGCACAGGCATTAAGAGAGCAAAACCTGTGGTGTGCCATACGCTTGTTTTCATACCATGCCATATAACCCACTTCTGAGAAACGCAAACCCGGAGCGCCCAAGCTCACCGGCTGCAGCAGAGCTCAGCCTTAGCACCGGTTCCCAGCTCGCTGCATTACTGTGGGAAACGGGCCCGTCTGACAAAAAAAAACTAATGCAAAAGGCAAGAGTTTGACAGGACGCATCCACGTGCGGCTGAGCACGCGTGGTACCGCACACGCGCTCGGCATTTCAGGTACCACACCTGGGTGCCAGGCTCTCTCCTCCACCCCTTGCACAGAGCAAATCCCACAGCCCGATGCGCTTGGGTCCAACACACGCAACCAGCTTTTCTTTTGGTGATGAGCACAGCAGGTTTTCCTGGTGCGCTACACCTGCACTGGAATTTCGCTGCTCAACTTCAGCTCTAAAAACCTCTAACATATTTTAGCCAAGCGCTCCCGGAGGCAGGCAGGATGCTGGCGGCTGCTCTCAGGGGTAGGACACAGACGCAAAGGCCACGCGGGGGTTAGGACACGGCGCAGGCAGGCAGGGACGGGGCACCCCGAAGCGGCTGCAGCCGCTGAGCACACGGCGGGGAGCGGTACAGAGCAGAGCAAGGGCTATGGACTAACTACACAGGGAAACAGGGCGAACAGTGGGTGCCCAAAGGGAGCAGTGGTTCCCCCCCCCCCACAAAACCAGCCCCCGGAGCTGCACGAGCCCTGCGGGAGCTCAGGCTGCCCGTCCCCACCAGGCCGAGGGGGAACCATCCCCTCCTAAACGGCTCCTGGCCACACTCAGCTCCCCACCCTTCCCCTCCAAGGCTTTAACTCCCCAAAATTAAACTTTTCCCTATCTTCTTCCCCCCTTACCTCCTTCCAGCACCTTCCCCGATCTCTGCACTGAGCTGGAGGAGCAGAGCCCGGCCCTGGGGGCAATTTTGCTAACGAGGGCTGACGGGAATTGCTCGCACCTGGGGGCTCGGGCCCTGCTCCACCTGCAACAGCCCCTCGCTCGCTGCTTGGCTGCTCTGTCTGCGCCTGTCGGGCAGCGTGGAAACACCTGGAGAACCCACCATGCTGGGGGGGGGGGGGGTCCCTGCCCGGAGGCTGCAGGCTGCCACGTTAACTCGTCAAAGTCCCCCGCGGGCATGGAGAACGGTGGCAGAAAGTGAAGTGCACATCCCTAGTCCCAAAGCTTTGTCCCTCTGTGCTAATGCTGCCGCGAAAGCCGAGCGTCGTGGCCAGCTCGGCGCTGCCTAGGGAGGCCCGGCTTGCACAGAGTTCCTGCTGCAGCCTCAGCCCGTCAGGCAATAATAAACGAATCCAGAAGCACAGCCTCTAATTCCCGCAGCAGATCGCCGGGTGGCATTACGGCAACCCCACGGGTGCTGCCAGTAGAGAACGAGCGGCTGGTTGTAAGCACCATCTGCTCCCCTTGCAAGCCCCCGCAGAAACAGCCCCCGCGGGCTGTGCTCCTTTCTCTAAGCTTCCTGCTCCCCGCACCGGTTTCAGCTCATCTCGGGCAATTGCAGCACGCAGAGGGGAGAAGCCTCTTCCTCAGTGTCCTGAGCACTGTCCTCAGCCCGTCACCCTTACTCCTGGCTCCGTTTGTCCCGCCGTTGCCCAGCTCCTCCAGGCGATGCCAGGGCCCTGTGTACCAGGGCATGGACACGATCTTTGTGGGGTTACCGATGAGCCAAGGTAGAAGTGACAGGACAGTCTGAATCCAGACTTTGCATCTAAATCTACCTCTCTGCCTGAGCACAGACAGTTTTATGAAAGGACAGATACTTTATAATAAAACCATTTCCAACTCATTGAAACTTGGTGTTCTGGAGAGGGACAAAATGTACCGAATGGTGTGCAGGCTTTGCAAGCCAAAATCCAGCAAAGATCCAATGTGTGCCCTGTCCAGCCTTAGCAATGATCCTTAATAAAAGGGATGCTCACAGCACAGGACAAACTCCTAAATCACCCACTGTCAATGCCAGAGTCAGGAACGCTCCTTCATCAGGGAATGCTGCTGCACAAGGAACAGCAGCAGCACTTAAATGCAAATGTTCATCTCATCACCTAACCCCAGGAGATTAAATAACACTCATCCATCCTGGTAACAGATTGCACTCTGCCTGTGCTGGCCTGGTTAAAGCCCGTCTCCTCACCTACGGCCGGGGGCTGGCAAGCCCCGCACGGCGCAGGGCGGAGGAGGCAGCGCGCCCGGCTCGCCGGCCTTGGGGGCTCGCAGGGCCCCGCTGCACCTCCTTGGGTCCGAGTGAATCAGGGCAACCACAGCCAGGGAGGCTCTCCGAAACTCCCGGGGAGAGATGCACAGCAGAGACGTGGCGCTGGGCTGGGCCCAGCACATCCATAGGAGAAGTAGGGCCCAACAGAGGCACTTGGACTCCTTCGAGAGTGACCTCCCCCCAACGATGTTGTTCCAAAGACAGAGCCTGGGATGCGGCGGATGGGGAGAGGCTCAGGAGGATTCGAAATATCCCTATAGCTCTTTACCTATAGCACTGCTTCCATGATAATGGATCACTTTCAGCTCCCAGAGTCTCCAAGGGAAACAGCTAATGTAGACTATGCATGTGTTCTCGAGTGTGCCCATCCCTCCCTTGCTGGTGGAAGTATTAATGACAGCATCCATTAGCAGGGATGACAGATCCCCTTTCAGTACAACAGAAGGCTCTGGAGTGACTGTCAAAATACCCTATGAAGAGGGGAAAGAACAGGTCCCTGTGGGCCCTCTTCTAATTAAGGATAGAGAGCAGGCCTAAATATCAGATGCAAAGCACACACCCACACTTGGAGAAGTTCAGAGTCAGATGCAGAATTCGTGGTTCGGGGTCGTTGTTTGAAGATGGCCCCATAGTCCTTAGCACCGAGGGAGCACGGACGCAGCTCCAGATGTGATCTTGCAGAGTCAGGCTCTACAGCATAATTTGATCATGACACTTGGGTGACGAGACAAGCAGGAACATGCAGAACAAGATCTGAGGGGATAACTTGATCCAGTCTAACTGTGAACAAATACAACATCAGCACTTGCAGAAATTGCTCTGGTACTCTCTTACATGTTCCTTTCATGGAGACCTCACCGGCACCTCTCCCTGCATATCATGTTCCCAAGTTTTGCAAAGGAGCTAAAGCACAGGCTGGAGTGAGGCTAGATTCAGAACACCAGCATCTCTTCTTGCTGCCTCTATAACAGTCCCTCCCTGATGTCCCCATCCTAATCGGCAGAGTAACAGCATAGCACATCAACCCGGAGCTTTACCTTCCGAAAGGTCCCTGAGTGCTTCAGGTCCACACAACAAAAACATGTTTGCATGCACATGGAGGATTTTGGAGAAACAGAAGTGAGGGATGCAAGGAACTAATAAAAGAAAAAGATTTAATAGGAAACAGCAGACACAGAGGTCTGGGTCAAAAGATGCAAATTGTAGAGTCAGAGTCAGCACAGAACTGGGGATCAAAGTTGTCATTTACATAATAAATAATTAATCAATAACTAATTAAATAATTCAAACCAGCTTAATTTTTACAAGATAACAGCTTTGCTCAGCCACAGGGAAGGAAGCCACAGGGGGAAGCTGGCAGAAGTATATATGCAGAAGGTTATCACAACTCACCCTCCTTTTCCCTCCTGATGAGATCTCAGCCCAGACACACACATGTCTTTGGGACAACTGTTTAGGCTAAAACACCCAGGAGAGGCAGGATGCAATTTGCTCTCACTCAAATTCAGCATCTATATTTTATAAAGTAGGAAGTGCAAAGTGCTAATAAAATCAGAAAAGTGACGGAGAAGCGGCAGCACCTCATTACTGATCTCTGCTCGGCAGGTAGCGTTGAGGCTTTGCTGCTGCCCCGGCTCACCAAAGGGAGCTTTCTGCGTCTCCTAGAGAGGATGGCCAGCACCGGTGTTCCCAAACCTTCTCAAGCTGGCTGCTCCTTATTACAAATAACAAAGAAATCCAACACCCCCCCCACACTCCTTCCTTTCACATTCGTTTTAAAAATGAGCGGAAAAATGAATAGAAGAGAGCAAAGCGACAGGCAGGCAGCATGCTTGTGTGCACATCCCGAGGTGCTGACAGGACTCCGAGCCTCAGAAGACAAGGCTGGGACAGAACGAACGAGTCTTCTCTATTTTAATTTCCTGCTATGGGGTGCAAGAAAAATTTCAATGCTCGCTGCCTCTGGGCATCATGACACGCTGGTAGAGAAACCAAACTGAAGAGACTTGGGATAGTTAACTTATTAATTAGTATAGTGACGATCTTGCCTGCAAGCCCACATTGCAGATCAGGACTCTACGGTGCTGCATGCTGTACAGACTGAGCAAAAAGATGGTCCTTGTCCCAAAGTGCTTACGATGTAAGCACAAGACACATGAGAGGGAAGCAGGCGAGGGTGAAGGCAGGGAAACAATGAGCCAGTGTTAGCCGAAAGGCCGTGGGTTTAGTGCACCATTTGGGGCATGAGTCTCATTGACATCAAGTGATTTCATATGACTGACTCACTTCAGGGCTGCTGGAACAAACTGCGGGAAGCAGCTTTCATGGAAATGAGCCTCAGCCCTTCGCCTCTTTGTCTCTGAATTGCCTGTCCTTAAGGACCACAGCTCTCCCCTTCTCCCACCGGGCGCCTGGGCTACYTTAGGCAGGGGTCCTCCTCCCCTGGCCAGGGAGCACGGCTAAGCTCAGCCTTGTTTAGGGGTCCTTATATAAAAAGTACTTAATAATAGCATCAGCCAGCAAAGGCAGGCGGGCTGCGCTCTCAAACCTGGAAGGCRAAGCTGCGATCACGCTCTGCAGCCCAACGGAGAACTGGGGAGCTGGACACTTCTCTTCACAGTGTCAGGAGCAGGCTGAGGTTACAGGGGACAGAAAGGGGCCAGGTGGCTTTTCCAGGCCCAGCGCGAGTCCCTGGGGTCRGGATGTGGAAGCAGGCATGGGACTGTCACTGCATTTGCTGAGGTGCGTTTCAGCCGCAGTTATTAATGACTACTGCACTGTATTTTTTAAAGCAGTAATGCACAGGGGGCTGGGTCCYGCAGGATAAAACCTAATCCCTGCTYGGAGGAGCTTCGAACCAGCACTCGCTGGCTCCGGCAGACAGATGGGCACGGAGAAGTGGAAGCAGTACCAGCTGGAGCAGAGGGAAAAGCAGCACTCGCAGCCCACRAGCAGCCCAGCTCTTGGCAGCGCCTCGAGCAGCAGTTTTCCGGGGTGTGTTAGGGAGAGCACCAAGGGCCCAAGGCTCCCCACGGCAGGGGAATTCCTTGACRCTTTGCTTCAAAAGTTATATATGTTAACGAAGAGCAAAAAACAGCCCGGCATCCCCACCTGTGTTAGAAGGAAAGCGGTGAGCGTGCTGAAGTCGCTCCAATGGTAGATTYAGCGCCAGAGACTCACACGCAGCCCGGCAGAGCTTGCCAGGCTCGACGGCGGGGACCGGGGCAGCGGGGACGGCACACACAGCTCTGTGGTTTGCTTTCTTTTATCCTCGAGAGAACATGGAAAACAGGAGTCYGCGGAGGGGACTGGAAAACACTGCTCCACTCGCTAACGTGTCTCATGGCATCGCGAAGTGCCCTGGCAGCCCGCTAGCTCTTGCCTTAACTGTTCAAAGGCTTCACTGCAGAAAACCAGCAAACGACCCAGCTGGCTGCAGCCCAGCCTCACCGAGACCTGCCCAAGGGGCCACTTCGTGCCTCCAGCTTTCCACACCGGCCCTGCAATTAGGCAGCAGTGTAAGGCGATGAGTTGGGTCCCTCCCTAACCCTCAAAAAGAAGAGGATGGACTGGGATACCCAAAGGCAGAGCTGATCAGATGCTGCTTGCCTGAAGAGTTTCAATTAAAGATGAATTTTTCACAAAATAACAACAAATTCTTTCTCCCACCTCCCCCCACCAATATCCTGTATACTTGTGGTTTGCAGGTTTTTAAATCAAAATATGAACATTTATTCCTAGCATTATTTTTGGAGGGGAGAGGAAGAAGGGCAGATAGTAAAAGGAGGAGGGGAAAAATTTCCCAACTGGTTCTGTCATGCCAGAAAGAAAAAGAAAAGAGCTCCTTCAAACCCCTGTGTTCTCATCAGGCAGCTGGATGCTCTGTACAAGCAACTCTTGCACCAGACAGGCAGCCAGCGGGCACTGGGCTCTCAAATACAGCTACACAAATGCTACAAATAATCCGTCTTTTTCCTTCTCTTGCAGGGTTTCTGTCTCCGCTTACCCGCAGAGACACRACTAAGCAGGCCGTAACCCCCACTGCAGGCCCACGATGGGAGCTGCCGCAGAATTTGTTTTCACATCGCTAGCTGTCATCTCCTGCATGGGTAAGAACAGTCTCCGGGCCTGGGTGAGCACCTTGCCTGGGCTTTCCATGGGCCAGCAGAGACACCGTGGCGAGGGACGCAGCCAGGGTGCTGGGTCCCTGCCAGTCGTGCCGAGCGGGACATGCCCGGGGCATGTGGTGGATGTGCTGAATTGCTCAGGAAGGATGAATCTTTCTATGGTCTGCAAAGGGCTGCTGTGATTGCAGCAGCGCTGAAGCCTGTTTCTCCCAGGGGGTTTATACAGCCAAGGAACATGTCTGTGAAATGTCCAACTTCTCTCTTATTACACAGAGAAAGAGGATAGGAATGGTTGACATGCTGCAAACAAGTCTCCTCTTTTCTGAAKTCAAAATTAGGTGAAGTACAGAAGATGCAAAGGCACAGGCAAGGCCTTGGCACAACCAACACCTCCCTGGAGACCTGCTGCCTAGGCTTTGTTCTGGCCTCGGCGCAGGGATGAATTGCATCCTACCAGCAGGGCTCCCTGAAGATAAAGCCTCCTTGCTCTCCAGCTCTTCTAGGGATGCCTTTTTTGCTATGCCCTGGCTGCAAAGATTCCCCCATTTGTCATTCATCAGGGATGAATTTTGGATCTCAGGGAGTCTCAGGCTGCACTTTGAAGGTCCCTTTTCAGCAGGGAGACTTTTCATTTCAGGCAGCTGAGAATTAGATAATGTCTTCAAGCTAATTCATCATCCCAGGAAGAGACTGCTTGGCTGTCCTTATAAATATCTAATTACCTTTTAATGTTCTCTGGGTCCCTGAGGAGGAAGAGGGAGGGGTGGCTGGCCTAGATGGGGAGGCAATTAGCCTGTTTGGAAATCAGTCTGACCCAAATCTGGTAGAGGGAGCAAGGCAGAGTTGGGCTCTCCCATTAACCAGCTGAGTTCATGCAACTTGCTCTCCGTTCAAGCTGAGCCCATGAAAAATGACTCGGTGCAAAACCCTAGGAGGCTTATTTTCCCTTGACCTTTGGCTGATGAGGCAATGGATCTCAGCAGCCAGGCTGAGACCAAGGGAAAGGCTCACTGGGAATACGAGCAAGGAACCAGGGACAAAATTATGCCGGCTGTAGACAAGGCTCGAAGAAACACTCTCGAGTGGGTGAAAACAGGACTCAAAGCCTCCAGGCACTGTTTGTCACCTCTGGCCCYGGGTGGCTGGCTTGTAACTCCCCCYTCCCTCCGYCACATCACAGAAATGATGCCATCCCCRGGGTACTAAGAGGTTTAAAGCTAGTAAAATGCATAGAGAAGATCTTCTRATGAACAAGGCTGTCAGGAGAGTCTAAAAATCCCTCTGGCCTTTCTCCACTGAGTAAAAGCCATAGAAAATCTTGAAGTCTAAGGCTAGCCAAAGCGCTGTCCCTCCRCTCCTCAGAAAGCTGCTCTTTAAAAATAACCACTTTGATTTTGCGCTTGTGTGTGTTCAGATTTCTTATCAAACCAATTGATTTCCCAGCTCTCTCATGTGCCAGGCTTCAGGCTGTGGTCAGAGCTGCAAAGCCATGAATATGCTGTCTGTGCTTAAAGGAAGGATTGCTGCTGACGCATTCGTAAAGCGGAGAGCCCCACTGTAGCAGTTATGCCGTTTTCCTGGTCTCTGAAGCTGCTGTGCGGGTCTCAAAACAAAGTGAAAGTGTCCAACGTGCTGAACACCTGGGCTTTCCAGATCTGGCTTTCAGCATATTCAGAACAATAAAAGAACATCCAGACTGACTRGGTCACTCTGCTTCTTGCAAATTTGGCTTGCAGGCTTGAAGACCTTTATTTTGTGTTTGTCTTATCCCCTACCCTAAAGACAGAGCCAGAGGAAGGTACCTGCTTCGGTAACATTGAAAATGACAGTTCTAGGGTGACAGAAACAGTCCAGATCATCCAGCTCAGGAGGACCAAGATTTGCTGCTCTGCTTTGCTCTCAGTCCTTAGTTCTAACCATATGCTGAACTTGTAACTATTTATTACTTTAATCTAACAGTTGCTTGCTTAATGAGTGAGATCCAGACATTTCACCCCCAACACTAATCAGACACCTTGGAATTGTAGATAAAAACTGGTCTGAACTTCTGGCATTGATTACAACTGAGAAAATCAATGGCCCACAGTTGTAGTCCATAACCTCGGCAGAGAAAGGGACAGCAGAGSATAGCAACAGGGGTACGGGCTACGGGTGGAATTAGAAGGGAGGAATAACCTAACTTGATTCGGTTGGGAAACGGCTTCCTATGAGAGGAGGACTCATGCGAGTATTAAGAATATGTATTTTATATGTTAAATAAATATAAATTATTTACCATAGGCTACCCATTAATCTCAAAATGCAAAGCTGCTAAACCTTAATCCATTCGCTATYATCTACCAAAACACAATTAATACACTACTTTCTTATTAATTCTGCATTGACTCACGATTATTTTAACTGCTGGTCAGCAGAGAGTTATTCCAGCTGAGACTAGCTCAGCACGGCTGTTGCTGACCCAACCGAGAGAAGAGATTTCCAGCTTACACAAATTTCTCCTTTGAGAATATAACTATACTAGAGGGGAAAAGGCACCTTCATCGATTTGGAGAGGTTACAAACCTCAGAACAAGGCTCCTYTTACTCACTTCCAATGTATTAGCTGCAGGCTGTAGCTCGTCCCTCTCTGTGTGACACCAGGGACCCTCAGGGTCCTTCTGGACGCCGCTCCCCGGAGCAGCATGTCCAGCGCTGGCCGGAGCGGAGGGCCCAGCTAATTGCCAAGGTTTGGGCGCGGGGAGCAGCCGGAGCAGGCTGCAGCCAGCTGCTCAGAACGGACGGAGCCAATTAGCGGCGCCTCTCGCCTGTCTCGCCCTCGTCTCCGTGCGCGGGAGCAGCCTGAACATGAGATGCTCCCCAGGAGCTGCAGGTACAGGGCTGCCTCCTCGCTGAGCTGGCCGCTCCCTGCTGGAAGTTACTCTTGCATAAAACATCACACTCACTGGAGCCACTTAATTTAACCAGTGACCATGCTGTGTACTGCAGGGAAGGAAACAGATTGCTGGTTGGCATGGCAGCTTTAAGACAGCTATTAATTCAATTACAAAGCACGGAAGGATCCTGGGGCCAGCTGAGCATCTCCCAGGCTATCGCGCAGAGGCAGAGGGGGACTGGGCTGGGGAGCAGCCTGCCTCGAGGTGCCTCCATCCCTGCCCAGGAACGGGCATCTCTCAGGGTGACAGCGAGAGAAAAGACACGCTGGCGACGGTTATCTCACCAGCTGCTTCTGCACTTAGAGATTTCCAGACAGCTTCAGCTTTATTCTTACTTAAATGCACTGCCATTTTCACAACGTCGAGTGGAAGAGGGTCTGTTAGCATTCGCTGCTTGTCTGAGACAGTCACTCGCCACTGACAGCTGGCACCTTTCAGCGAAACGCTGCCGCCAAGGCGAAGGGTGGCCCAGACACAGCGCATGAGAAGGCGGGCAGGTCCTCGCGGTCCTGGCTGTTCCTTACAGAAGAAAAACTCCTTTTTCGCCTGTGCCTGAGCCGTACTTGTGTATACAAGATCAGAATCAAATCCCATGTCTGAATACCACTAAGAAAGCTTCAAACTCATCCCCAAAACACTGGCTGGGGCTGGGCCATAGTGACAGATGGGCTGTGATTTTCATGTTGCYCCTTCTTTTATTCTGGACAGTTCTGATGTGTCCAGGGACACCCAACAAAACCAAAAGTGACAATTTTTTGAAAGAGCTCACTTGCGCTCAGCAGGTTCTCCCTCCCCTCTTTTGCAGTTAGCTGCCAAGCGCAGAGCAGCACAAGGAGCTACGGGCCGGTGTTTGAAGAGCAACCTGTCAACACCCTCTTTCCTGAAGGCTCAGCAGAAGAGAAAATCACGCTGGCTTGCCGAGCRAGAGCAAGTCCTCCTGCCACTTACAGGTAAGGGAACCTGCTCGCAGCCGCCTAGTCTGAATCCCTGCGATGATTAAACACTGCAGGGATGGGAGTGTAAAAAGCCAGGGAAAGGAACAGGACTCTGGAGGTTGGCACTAAAATACAAGGGGAACAGGCCACGTCGACACCAAACGACTGTGCCACGAAGAGCCCTGACGGACCGAAGCTTTGGCTGGGAGYGCCCAGTTTGGCACTGTCCAGATCTGCATCCAGGCCTAAGGTGGCAACACCCCGGCATAGCTCCCCTCGGAGTCTCTGGGAGACCTAAYGCGAAACGAGCCATTGAGAGAGTTTTTCCCATCGCAAAGGGCACCCCACCAGCTATCTCGGTAAAGAGAGCTCCGAGGTGAGTTCCCGCAATGCTGAGGAACGMCAGAGCTCCACACCAAGTCCTCTCCCCCTTCTGTACCAGGACTAGGACCCAACCACCAGGGATTTTGATTTCTGTTCTCCGCTTTTGCAAAAAGAAAATCACTAACATGGGAACCAGCCTCCTCTTCTGCTCAGCCTCAGCTAGAAAAGCAAACAAGCACAGCCTCCTCCGAGGCACCCCTGAGCACACAGCCGCAGCGACTGCTTGCCCCTCACTTCTTTTTCTTGCTCTTSGCAGGTGGAAGATGAACGGCACAGAGATAAAGATGGAGCCAGATTCCCGTTACAGGCTGGTTGCAGGCGACCTAGTGATAAGCAACCCAGTAAAATCCAAGGATGCTGGCTCCTACCAGTGTGTGGCATCCAACCCCAGGGGCACGGTTGTCAGCAGGGAAGCCTCCCTCCGTTTTGGCTGTAAGTCCCATGTTTGTCTCCACAAGGTAAATGAAACGCAGCCACAGTAACGCTGGGGTAAACTGACCCYCCTCCCCCCCATGAATAAGGGTCAGAGAGAAGCTCTCCTGCACATGGTACCCAAAAATCATCGCTTTGAGAATTCCCCCAGCAYCTCCCATTAATTTGGAGGTGCAGCAGGAATTGATGCACTGCCAAGAAAGTATTTTTTTGGCTCTCCCTCTGCAAGGCCACTGAACAGACAGGCCTCTGGGTGGGGAGATGAGTGTTTCTGCCATTACTTTGTCTCCTGGAATACATGTTTTGTTAAAGTAAAGAATCTGTTAAAGAGAAAAAAATACTCTAGGTCTATTCTGTTTTSTTGCTTACCCCATAATCCCAACATGCCTTCCCCTTGAAATAASTCAAGGTCCAGATAAAATACAGTAAGTCCTCCAGCTGTTTTCTCATGCACAGACAGGTTTCACCTTGCATGCTTAGTTTTGCAGGAATTCTCTGCGGAAGAGCGAGACCCAGTGAAGATCACGGAAGGCTCGGGAGTGATGTTCACCTGCAGCCCTCCTCCCCATTACCCAGGTAAGGGGCTGCAGTCCAGGATCGCTAGGAAATAGGGACTAGTAGGGTTGCTGGTGACAGAAGGAGAGACGTAATGGAGTAAGAGATTCTCAGACTAATGAATCACTTCTTGATTTTCTTTGGGAATTTTAGGGAAGCAAATTTGCTTTGAACTCAGAGTCTGCAAAGCAACAGAACAGAAATAGGACTTAGCGCATGGAGAAAACAAGTATGATCCAAGGAACAATTTAGGCTTAGACTGGTCTAGAAAGTGGCCTGTTTGCCTTAATCCAGCTTGAGAGGATACAGACAACTCAGTATTCTGTGCAGTTTATTGCTTTTTCTTTTCCACATAGGCTTGTCCTATCGATGGCTTCTGAACGAGTTTCCCAATTTCATCCCAGCGGATGGAAGGCGTTTTGTCTCTCAGACAACAGGAAACCTTTACATTGCCAAGACAGAGGCTTCTGACCTCGGAAACTACTCGTGCTTTGCCACCAGCCACATCGACTTCATCACAAAGAGCGTCTTCAGCAAGTTCTCCCGGCTCAGCCTTGCGGCAGACGGTCAGTACTTCTGGATTATCATAAGGGGGCTTAGTAAAATGCAAATTTAACAAGCCACCTCAAAGCCCACAGGCTCCACAAGGCTCCAGGACCTGCACAAATCAGCCACCAGCCTCTCTCAGAGGAACTTAAGAGCTCGCAAAAATATTAATTGGCTGGACGGTTGGGGAACCAGCTCTCTTCCAGGCCACRCTGCCAGTGCTGCCATCAGCAGGGTCCCTCTGTGTGTATATAAAAGAGAAAGGGCACCAGGTACAGTCTGTGCAGGCCGAAATTACCCTCTTCTGCYTTTGGTGACCTTGCAGAGGTGCAACAAAAGATAATTCTTGGGCAGGGTGAAAGGGGTTGAGCAGGTAGGAAATTAAGGAGAAGTAGTTCTAAGATGTTGCAAAAAAGAGGGTTTTAGAGACTTTAGTAAGAGCTATTTTAAAAGGAAAATGAAACTTAGCCTCTGCCCACCTATAAATTATCCAAACTCATGAAGGTTTTGCAAAGCAGTGAAACCTCGCGGTACCTTTGTGCTTTAAGACCTCACATACGCAATTTTGAAGTAATTCAGAACTCCTTAATAGTGCTTTCCTTTTAACAGATGCCAAGCAGTATGGACCCACCATAAAAGCCAGGTTTCCTGCAGACACCTACGCTCTGGCTGGGCAGATGGTGACTTTGGAGTGTTTTGCCTTTGGAAAGTGAGTCTAGTGTCTGTCATCCAGGCTCAGGGGGAGGGCGTCACAGCGCCTGCCACCTTCACAGAGACCCTCTCCTTAACCGATCCTACTGTAGACAAGAGACAGAGGGGGAAAAGGAGGAGGAATGAAGTGGCAAAAGCAATTCATCTTGCAAGCCAAGGCCCAGTTGGGATGGGAGCGGGGTGGCTAAACAGGGCTTGGACTAAACTACATTGCACAGTACGGGGTGTCTGCTGCATCAGGCCCCAGGGCTGGGCTTCACCACATTTACTTTTACATAGCCCTGTACCTCGAATAAAGTGGAGGAAGGTGGACGGCTCGCAGCCCTCCAAGTGGATCGCCAGTGAGCCCCTCTTACAGATCCAGGATGTTGGCTTTGAGGATGAAGGCACTTACGAGTGTGAGGCTGAAAACATCAAAGGGAGAGTCACCCACCAAGGCCGCGTTATCATTCAAGGTAACACATTTAAACAGGGGCCTTTCCAAAGCACAGCAAGGTGCCCCAGGCAATGGACCGAGCCTTTGG
Source organism: Casuarius casuarius (assembly GCA_003342895.1). NCBI lineage: Eukaryota > Metazoa > Chordata > Aves > Casuariiformes > Casuariidae > Casuarius > Casuarius casuarius. Next base: position 913,156 of record PTFA01000104.1, on the reverse strand, counting down.
GAGTGAAACAACCAGCTCTGATTCTGCCTCATATCAGCCCCAATTAGACCTAGCACAGAGCTGTGCAGATCACTGATATCTTTCCTCTGTGGAGTCATCTAGGCTATGGCAAGGATAAAGAGTCCTCCTAACTTGCCCTAAGCGATTCTAGCAAAAAAGAGGTAATCATAGATGGAAACACAGCGGTAAGAATCCCATTTTGCTCTGGACTAAGATCTTCTCCAAGCCTGGGGTACTTGCTCAAGGGTTGATGCTTGGAGCTATTAATCAGATCTAGTCAAGCTGCAAACTTAACTTGGTTATTCTAGCCTGCATCCAATCCTTCCCAAAGTCCAGGGATGACTGCATTTAGTCTTAAAAAGAGAAATCATAATATTCTTCCTCAAATCTGGATTCTGGCATAATTTTGTACAGTCCCCATGCACAACCGCAGCCAGACCCATAAAGGACTCAGCCTTGCATCACTGCACAAAAGGCAAAGGCTGTTACTATGGTGAAACATACTGTGATAAATAAATCTGCCAGCACAGAGATGACACAGTAAGCATCCTTCTGCCTGCCTGGCACAACAAACCTCTCATCTGATCTTCTTGGCTCTGCCATCTCCCTTGCTCCTTTGCAGCTCAGCCGGAGTGGCTGAAGGTGATCACAGACACAGAAGCCGACATCGGGTCTGACCTGCGCTGGAGCTGCGCGGCAGCCGGCAAGCCGAGGCCGGCAGTCAGATGGCTTCGAAACGGGCAGCCGCTGACCTCCCAGGTACCGCAGCGCAGACCTCGCAGACGGAAAACAGCTAAGCCGGTGCACACGACGACTYGCAGTACTGAATCTCCTGCTCCAAACCTAGATCCTTTACTGCCTCACTGCAAATTCATCTCAACTCTGTCTCACAACCCCACATTTCTATTCCGCATTCCCCCATGAGGCTGCAAAGCAAATTCCCTCTCCTACCACTGCCATCCAGTCATTGTTTTCCATGCAGCTATGGGAACTAATAGCCAATTATCAGGGCAGAAAAACATTACCTTGTGCCTGTCTTTGACCTGCACGTTACTGCTCAGGCACTCAGAAGTCTCAGCAAACAGAGCACAGTGATGTGGGGGACGGACTGGATGCACAGAAAATCTGGCATAAGTTTTCTCCCACAGAAAACAAGGCATAAGAGTCTGTAAAAGTCTGTTCAAACTGGCTTAAGAGTCAGTGATGAAACTCAACCCTGAACGCCCGAGGCTTGAGTTCCATTTTTGTTGTCCTCATCTAATGAGTTGATCCTCTTGTTTGCACAGAACCGCATCGAAGTGAGCGGTGGAGAGCTGAGATTTTCCAAGCTAGTCCTGGAGGACTCTGGCATGTATCAGTGTGTGGCTGAGAACAAGCATGGCACAATATATGCAAGTGCTGAATTAACAGTGCAAGGTAACTTTTCACTTCCCAGTGCTCTGGGTTTCAATGGGACACTGAAGCATTTTATATCTCTTCCTAATACACTATGCTTGTCATAACAGAGAATGATAAAAGCAGACAAAAACTGCTTCACTCACCATTGAAATATAGTTGCTGGTTCAACAAAGCACTCTACAACCCTTTAAAATCTGARTATTGTGTAAATTCAGTAATGCCAGGAGAGCACAAGGACACCTGTTTTAGCTACAGAAAGTGTACAGGACAGACAACAGCAGCAATCCAAGCTCCCTTCCACTACACAACCTTTCTCCTTCTTTGGAGGAAAGAGTTCAGAGAAGAGTTCAGTAGCCATTCGGCCTGCTTTGAGGGATGGTGACTGGAACTGGGCTCATGCCAAACTCTTTCCACATTAGTCTAACAGCTTATCTCCGTTTGGTCAGTAGATGTTAGAGATGAATGAAAGGCTCTAAGCAGCAACTGTTTAACAGTAGCACATTGCAACGCATGAGGCCAACAAGCCCAATAGCTTCTCTGCAATTCCAGGAGGAGTTTTAGGTGAGATGGACATCTGCATTTGCACCAGGTGATACTGAAGGGAATATCCTCTACATTTTCAAAAGCAGCTGTTCTTGTGTCTCTCAAAGACCTTGCACTTGTTAGGGTCACATCACCATTGCTAAGTATGACACGTGTCATATGCCTTGGCAAGCATTAGAAATCACCCAGCATTTGGCAGCAGAGGACTCGCTCCATCTTGCTCACCCAGATACTGCCATGCTTCTATTACCGAGTCATCTGACAACAAATCAATATCTAATAACAGCGCAGCTAAAATGCTCACATAGCAGGGTTTTCTAATCAGTCCTTAATCGTCTTTTTCTTCCGTAGCCCTAGCACCTGATTTTAGACTAAACCCAGTGAAGCGACTGATACCTGCAGCTCGAAGTGGGAAGGTCATCATCCCATGCCAACCGAGAGCAGCACCAAAAGCCACTGTGCTCTGGACCAAAGGGACTGAACTGCTGATCAACAGTAGCAGGTAGCAGCACAAAGTCAGCTTCTACCTAGAAACAATAGCTGAAACCACACCTTTTCTTGCCAGAACACTGGATTTGATGACACAAGTGTGCTGCTACACCCCTAAACACACACAGTGTGCTATTCCTCTAGTTTCTTCTTTAAGAACTCTTATGTAACATCTTGCAATCCTATCTTTATCACCAATTTCTCTAAGATCAGCAAGAACTGACAACTGCTTGTCAGGCATACAGAGTGAACAGATATTTTAAACTTCCTTCTTGTTGTGGTTCTTCTTCCTTTCCAGGGTGACTATTACCACAGATGGCACCTTGATCCTCCAGAATATCAGCAAATCTGACGAGGGAAAGTATACCTGCTTTGCTGAGAATTTCATGGGCAAAGCCAACAGCACTGGAATCCTCTCTGTCCGAGGTAGAGATGTTTGGCTTGCTTTGGGGTCAACCAAGCAAGAAAGGTGCTAAGAATGCCATGATGTGAAGAGAAACATATTTCTCCTCTCCTCATACTCCCAAAAAGTAATTCAGTACTCAGGGAATCTGAGTCATTTCAGCCTATAGGACAACCATCCTTCTACCTGACCTGCCATACCATTCCTACCAACATCTGGTGCTTGGGAAAAGTATTTCCTTTTACTACCCAGTGTAACCCTTATCTTCCTCCTGTAAAACTACAAATGGCTCCTGTTAGAGAGGGATGACAAGAAGTTAGAAAGTGCCAGCTGATTTGGATGCTCTGCAGCATTAATACAAGTCTGTTGTGTGTGGAGAGCATTTGCAACTAACTAACAGCCCCTCACTGTTTTTTTCTCTGCAGATGCCACCAAAATCACACTGGCACCATCTAGTGCTGATATCAACGTAGGTGAAAACCTTACTCTACAGTGTCATGCATCCCATGATCCAACTATGGACCTCACCTTCACCTGGTCACTAGATGATTTCCCCATTGACTTTGACAAGTCTGAGGGGCACTACAGGCGAGCAAGCGCGGTGAGTAGAAAGGGCACTTATGCACCATGAAAAAGGACACAAAACCAAAGCTTCTTTGTTTCCATGTCAAATGCTGGATCGTGACCAGACGTGATCTAATACTGTCTTCACTGCCTTTTCTCTTCTCCACACAGAAGGAAACTATTGGGGACCTCAGCATCTTTAACACCCAGCTAAAGCATTCGGGGCGGTACACATGCACAGCCCAGACCGTGGTGGACAGTGCTTCGGAGTCAGCTATGCTGACTGTGAGAGGTAATTTCTCTGCCATGAGAGTCTCTGCTCCTCATAAGCCCAAAGTAACAGGACAGTCCTTGCAAGGTATCAGCACACTCTCCCCTGGCAACCACCTCACAACCTAACATTTGCATTGCATGGGATAGGTCTTGAAAGCTGTGAAAGAGGCCAAAATTTGAGGTGAGGCTTCCTACCCTCCAGAGGAGAGAGACTTGATTTTAATTTATGACTTGGAGAACTTAAAGAGCAAAAAGCCTCCAAATCTCTATAACAATAGTAACATGTCTGTCTGTCTGTCATCATCCCAGGACCTCCAGGCCCTCCGGGTGGTGTGGTGGTGAGAGACATCAGTGACACCACTGTCCAGCTGAGCTGGAGCCGTGGCTTTGACAACCACAGCCCTATTGCCAGGTACATCATTCAGGCCCGGACCCTGCTCTCCAACAAGTGGAAACAAGCACGTACCAGTAAGTGTCTTTAGGGCAGCAGCTGTGGCACGGCCCATGTTGAAGGGGCTCAGGGGTGTCAGCTCTCTGGCAAGTTCTTGCTCTATGTAGGCTAGCTGCCACTTGCTCTATTTGTTTTCTTCTCATGTTATTGGATTATATAGATCCTGCAAATATTGAAGGCAATGCAGAGACAGCCCAGGTGGTGAACCTCATTCCTTGGATGGACTATGAGTTTCGGGTCTTAGCAAGTAACATCCTTGGAGTTGGGGAACCAAGTTTGCCCTCCAGCAAAATCCGTACCAAAGAAGCAGGTATGTGTAGATACATTCAGAGATAGAGAGGGGAATCAGAGATACCTTTACTCTACAGGGGGAAGGCAGGCTTGCATCCTGCCTTTGGCAGATAGTCATCTTCAGGGCTCTACAGGTGATGCCACCACAAAATTTTGTCACTTTCCCTATTTACATGGCAAAGATAAAGAAGTGTCAACTTTATTAGCATTAGTTGTAATATATTAAACCATTATAACATGTCAGTTCCATGCCAGTTGCAAAAATCAAGACAAGTCCTAGCCTCAAGCACTGTACCTTCTGAGCAATGCTCAGAAACAGGACAGAGCCCTACATTGCAAAAAGAAGGTAAATTTCCCAGCAAATAGCTGTTAATGTTAAGTAGATACTATCCTGTGCAGCTTGAACGTGCGAGTAGAAGGGATGCAAGAACAGCAGGAGGAAGGCTCTGAACATATGGAATGCATATTAATTCCTTTCTAATAAAAGCTCTCCCACATATTCCTGCTTTTAAGCTTGATTCTCATACTCCCTGAGAAATACTGTCTCCAAATAAACTCAACCAGGGATAGGCCAGTGTTCTAGGCCTGATTTTCAGAAACATCTGAAATACAGCCAAAAACATAGGAGCCAGCACTTTTATATGTGCTGTCAAAGCCTGGCTACTCCCAGGCCTGGCAGTGTCTATCCTTATCTTCATCACCAACCTGTGCTGCCTCCTTTTTTTGGGAACCCGACAGCACCTACCGTGGCACCGTCCGGGCTCAGCGGAGGCGGAGGGGCTCCCAACGAGCTTATCATCAACTGGACGGTAAGTCCGCAGCACGGTGCCAGCCGTGGGCGCTGGGAAGGGCTGGGGGAGGAACTCGCGTTGTTCCTGGTGGGAAATCAGTGCTGCAGTTACAACTGCGGCGCGTGACTGAGCCAAACCCGTGTTTAGCGGCAGTCCCAAAGTCTTGCTCGTTCCAACGGGATTTGCACAGCCACACCTGAGAGGAACGCGGGAACGATTTCGTTCACGGTGGACATGAGCGTTCACCCAGACCCAAGGCTCCTCCTTTGCTTCCGACCCCCTCACAGCCGACGCTGCGGGACTATCAGAACGGGGATGGCTTCGGCTACATCTTGTCGTTTCGCAAGAAAGGCACCCAGGGGTGGCTCACCGCAAGGGTGCCCCACGCCGACTCTCTGCACTACGTCTACCGCAACGAGAGCATCGGTCCCTACACCCCGTTCGAAGTGAAAATCAAAGCGTACAACAGGAAGGGGGAGGGACCAGAGAGCCTCACGGCCATCGTGTACTCTGCGGAGGAAGGTAAGGGGGGACAGCAGCGACCACGTATCCCCAGGGCCTTGTCCAATGGACCGATGTGCCTTCAGCCACCCCCGCAGAGCCCTGCCTGTCCGAGAGCGCACCGGTAGGAGAAGGTTCTTTTAGTCAAAGAGCAGCTGATGGTTTCAGCACAAAATTTATCCTCTACTTCCAAGACAGAGACGCGTTTCCCTAAGCACACCTGTGAGTGCACACCGAGAGGAAACAATTCCCTGCAGCACGCAGCTGCAGGCCTGCTCGTCTTATTGCGACCCTAAATCCCCTTCCCTTACTCTGCTCCTTGCATGCAACGCCAGCTGCCCGGCCACGGGGCAACGGTGGTGCTGCCAGACCTCTGCTTTCAGGACAGCGACCGTGCTGCCCACAGCTAGAAAAAGGATTTTACTCCCTTTCATTGTCTTTTTCAGAACCAAAAGTGGCTCCTTCCAGAGTAACCGCCAAGGCTGTCCTGTCCTCAGAAATGGATGTGTCCTGGGAGCCTGTCGAGCAGGGAGACACGACTGGAGTGCTTCTGGGCTACGAGGTAAGAGCTGCAACTGGCACAAGGGACGCTAAAGCTCAGAGCAGAGCCCAGAGCAGGAAATTCCTTGGTATCTCGCAGATTGGAAATCCTTTAGCCTAGGGTTTTGACCTAAGACGAAGGAGGATGACAGCATGAGGCCCTAATGGGGCCAGTACTATTGCTCACAAGAGAGATTAGCCAGAGAGAAATATCCATTCTTTTCTACCTGCCTTTCCACACAGGCTTTAACTTTGCTCCCAGGCACATGCTAAGCCAGACACACAGAAACAAACACCAAAGGATCTCCAGCACTGGCCCTGGATGGAGCGGGTCGGGTGTTTGCAGATGTCTTTATCCTTTCTAAACCCTCCACACCCTTTTCTACTTAGATCCGGTACTGGAAGGATGGTGACAAAGAGGAGGCAGCTGACAGAGTGAGAACAGCAGGACTGGTCACATCTGCTCACGTAACAGGCCTGAACCCCAACACAAAATACCACGTGTCAGTCAGAGCTTACAACCGTGCCGGCACTGGGCCCCCCAGTCCCTCTGCCAACACCACTACAACAAAGCCACGTAAGTGAGCCCCGACCGCCCTACGTTTGCGCGTTGTACTGCCCTGGGCAGTTTCCTCAAGGTGATCTTCAGTGTCACCTGATCCAATGATCAGCTAATAACTGATCAGCTTTTACACCTCTGTACTCTAAAGCCAACAAAACAGAACTCCCTGAATTTCCCTAGGTCAGCCTTGCGGTCTGTGCATCACCCTCCTGAGATCATCTGTGCTCAGAGTCACAGTCACAAAGAAATATTTTAAGCCCCACATGGAGAAAATATCATTTATTACCAATAACACCAGAGGGAGAATATATGTGATTTTCCTTCTTTTCTATATGATGCTTAGCGGGATACTTTCCTTTAAACCCGTCAATCGTGGTGCCACCAACCCTCTCAACTAGTCAAAGCGTCCCTGGAGGTAGTTGTAACCTGCAACAACCTTTGTACTAGTCCCTGAATCTCTGTCTTGTTTTGTATCATTTAGCACCAAAGAAGCCACCTGGCAACATCTCCTGGACTTTTTCTGGGTCTACTGTCAGCATCAAGTGGGACCCAGTGGTGGCACAGGCCGATGAGTCTGCAGTTACAGGGTACAAGGTACAGGCAGCATGTAGCTGACCTTCTCTTATGTGTGTCCCTGAGGAAATCCCAGTGAACATAAACTCAGACTTGCCTCTTCCAACAGATGCTTTACAGGCAGGATTCCCACTCTGCTCCCACACTATACCTGGCCAGCAAGAGCCGGATCGACATCCCAGTCCCTGAAGACTTCACCCATGCCTTCGTACAGATCAGGGTGACAGGGCCCGGGGGAGATGGGATCCCAGCAGAAGTTCACATCCTCAGAAACAGTGGTATGTATGTGTGCTCCTCCTCTGACTGCATGCACATCCCACATACAAATGCTCATTCACAGGGTGCTTCACTGAGAAATGAGCTCAGATAGAAAGTTAATTTTAAGGACCGCTTACTTACCTGTCATCTCCTACCATGGTTCTTCGATGTGTAGTGATTCAGTCATACCTCCAGACCTGGCCATCATAGTACGATAAATGCTATTATGTTTTAAAATTCCACTTTCCATTCCAAGAACACGGCAGAACATCCTACCTAGCGTTTTATATTGGGTGTCTGGAATTTGCCTTTAGCTCCCTCCYGTTCTTCACTTAAAGGATCTTCTAGTGTATTCCTCTCCAGCACTGAACCCRGGTTTACTATTAACAAATGCAAGAGGAGCAGGCAGGACTCCCAGAACTAACGTTTTACCARCTCTCCCAATTCTTTTTGCAAGTGAACAGTTTGTGCCTGTGCAACAGCAGAGTTGCTCCTTCCTTGCTCCTTTTCTTTCAGGCACAAGCATGATGGTGGAAGACTCAGTAACCAAGCCAGTGCCACATGCTATCGTCATTACAACTAACTCTCTAATAATGTTGGCCCTGATGGGCTACCTGGGGCTCTGATGATTGCCAGTGCGACAAGGACTCCAGGACACACCTCCTCCTAAGCTAGTGGGGAACTACTCAGCACTTGGCTATGTCAACTTCAAGTTTGTACCACAGCGGCATTACAGAGAAAGGACTTGACAGCATTGTCTTAAGGGAGGAAGAAAGAAACACTTTCTTTTTTTTTTGAAAAATATAAAATTTCATACAAGACATGGGTCTTTAACCGATCAAAACATTTTTAAAGAAATGAGTAAATCAAAGAAGAATTCTACATGAATACTGAGAGCCGACTGTCCCATACACTGTATCCAGTAGGTTTTCTGCCTTATGAAGCCATGTACTAAAATAATCAGACTGCTAAACTTGACTTTTTTTAATACATACAGTGTATTGGGGGGGGGAGAGGGAGGACGGGGACTGAAGATTTCAAAGCGATCAGCATGTTTCATAACAATCCCAATCACAGCCATCTCTAAGGAATTATGGGACAGGATTTTTTTCCCATAATGWGAGCCAAATTTTGCAGCAACCAGCCCAAGGAGATAAAGCCACAAAAGAAATTGATCTCTGCTCCATCCTGAAGGAGATGGGTGAATATAGAGTTTAGATCGTGAAAATCTTTTTTATGACACTGGTATTAACTTGCAACCCCAGCCTGTTGTYCATATCAACTACGATGCTGTGAGGTGCAATGTTCAATGTTACCCATATCCCATATGCTTTCGGGGTGTTTTTGTTATATTGTTTGCTTCTTTCTTTTTTGTTTGGGGAGGAGGGGTAAGTGAAAAGGTGACACTCTTCGAGCATACACCAATTTGGAGAGAAAGCTCCAGCTGATAAAGGAGGTTTCAACATTTTTAACYTCAGCAAGTAGAGAGAGGATCTTCAAGGAGGAAGAAAAAGGAATATTTCATAATTTAACCAGGAACTGGAGACTCAAGGAAGTCACCGCTGAGGCAACAAGGAAAATCTGGACACAGGCAAACTCATCTCCCTCCTACAAATGGTTCTGTCTAGCCAATGGTTCTGTCTAACCAGCTTCAGCTTGGGACTGCGAGATTGAGATCCGACCAATAAGTTGGTCTCTTTTTCAGGTGCAAGGCTCACACAGCTAATGTAAATGGCGGGGGGCTGATACCCCAAAGATGTATGGGGATGTTGAGGTGCACCATTAACTAAAATGGTTGGGGAATAGTTGTTGCATATTAAAATCTCTATGTCTCATGGTGAAACAATCAAAGGACCAAAGTTAACTAGAAGATGATTTACAGTGCTTGCTGGTTAGATCCCAGGCTCTTTCAGGGATGCCGCCTTACCTCTACCTTCCTCCTACAGAGCTGACAATACTGCTGGCCTAGAAATCTCAATTTCATMATTATCTAACAAAGCTACATTTGCACAGCTGTGCAATGGGAAGGGATTGACATGCAGTTTCTATGCTAAATACCAGTTCCTTGCCCTGTCCAACCTCACTGAAAAAGGTAGTTCAAGAGGCTTCTTACAAGTCTTTCCTGGCCACAGATACCCTGTCCTCCTGTGATAGCTYTAAGGAGTCGTGCCACTACACCTGCAGACTCCAGTGCTCAGGTTTCCCCAGCACAGTCRTTGCACGTGTTAACAGCAACATAGACACGTTACCTACAGCAAGCAAGCTGCAGACAGGAGTACGTGAGCTTGAACCAGCACTTGTTTAGGAGATGCATCTCATCAGCAGTCTAGCCCTAGATGTCAGACACGGGTCATGGACAGCTGGCTCTGGCTAATCATTTTAAAACTACTGTCCTGGACCTTAGTGAGCAATTAAGAGCTTAGATACATAAATCCCTGGCCTCCCAGAGGAGCTATGCCCTATTGTATATATCTACAGTATCCCATTATAATCTTGTAGCACCTGGCCTACACTGGCAGCAAGAAGGTAAATGCAYGAGGAGGTTTGCAGTGTGTAATGCAAGGCCCCTGTGTGAGGACAAGGTGGGCTCCTACGTGTTCAGCAAATGAGTTTTAAGAGACAGGAGAGGAAAAATAAACTTCAGGAAAAAATCTAAACGTTTAGAGGACAGCTGCAGGGAAAAGAAAGAGCACTTCATCATTTCCATTATAAATAATCCCTGAGATAAAGCAAAAAAAGAGACAGTAGCTCCCACTGATACAAGGCAGGCTGAAGCAGGCAGCAAAGGGAGGGAACCGTCAGCCCCCCAGACCCTGTCCATAGCTACTTCCACGTTACTCTGCAGCTCCACCATGAATTACCCCCTCGGTCCCTCTAGCAGGTTGTAACACATCTTTATGAATAACATCTAAATATAAATTATATTTTTGTATGATTTAAGTTTTTGAAGATTTTAAAATATTTTTATTGATGCTTGGAAGCTTTTCTGGCAAAATATTTTATGTTGTTAATAATTCAGCATTTTTGTTATCTCGTCACCTCGATCTTGCCGGGCCTTCAACCTTTCTCCCACAAAAGATGAGATAAAAGGAAAATAAGGAATTCAGTGTTATCTCAAAAACATAGCAAATTAGGGCTTGGACAACAGTTACCTGATCGATACGCAGAAATAGYGCTAGCCACGACGATAACATCTAGGAGGCATAACCTGTCCGGAGCTGCGGAGCTTCGAAGCGCTGCTGGACGACTCTCACAGCAGCCCTACAGAAGCGCGGACCCTGTTCGGCAGAGGAGCAGACGAAAGCAGAGGGATAAAATGATGTGCCTGAAAAGTCTTCACCGAACTGAGATGCAGAAGCGGGAGTCAGCCCAGGTGTGACCCCGCCGAGTACTCCGCAGGGTGGGACCAGAAGACAACTCGCCGGTACTGAAAAGCCTGCTGCGTCCTCGGGAAGGGCCACMGCTGCAGGAGGGAGCTGCTCCGGCGTGCGGCACACGTGCCCGGCTTTGCTGCAGTCACGTTCGTCCTGGTTTCGGACACAGACTCTGCACGAGGCCACCTGTGACAGCCCCACTGCACGTCATCAGCCCCGTCTGGGAGTGAATCGCCTGCTTTCCCAGGGAGCTCCCACAAGCGAACAAAGCTAAGCTAGGTACTCCTGCGAAATTCAAGGACTGAGATTCAGCATCCGTCYAGGTCTAACAACGCAGGCTACGCGATGTCTCTTACATAAACACGGCTCCCAACAGATGCTTCCAAATGTGTCTGGCAATACTAGCGGCTACACTCATTTCATTCAACTTTACAGCGTTGGAAAGCAAGACACTTTAAAACAACGTGGTGAACACAGTATCTAAATGCTGCAATGCCACTGGGTTTTAAACAGCAGCAACTTGTAATCTGGGAAGGTTAATGCATTTTCCACACATTTCTTTGTTCAACTAGATCACAGGCACATTTTACATAAGAAGTGAGAAATTACATGAGTTGGATTTCAAATGTTCCAGTTAGCATTGCTCTGCATTGCAATGTTCTTGCAAATGGGGTATTGCAAATATTCTAATATGTAAAATACACGGACAATGTTTTCTAAAACCTTTAAGTGACTTACAAGTAGATCCCCTTGAAAGTTAAATGGCTTCAATTTGAATTCAAGGAATGCCTCTTCTTTGAAAAGATAAAATGGTATGTTTGATATTCAGTAGCATCATCAATATACATTTTAAACCAAAACACTGTTTAGTTTTTGCAGCATTTTAAGCATTATGCATGCAYGCAAAAAGATACACGTTGACTCCATCTACAGCTCCAAGCAACTATTTCACCATTCTCTGCCTCAGTTTCCCTTTCTGAAAAGGCAGAAGCTGGTCATTCCGCATTTACAAGTACTGTGCAGTCTGAAAGCATCTCTTCATTCACACTGTTGTCAAAGGTGCAATTGCAGGTCATGCCAAATACTGGAGTTAATTTAAACTACCTAGCTCAGGCACCAAAGACAGCGTACCCCCGGCAGCGCAGACCGCAGCGAGGCTGTGCAGCCCCTGCACGAGCCCTTGGACGGGGACAAGCCTGCCCTCATCTCTGTGCTCTCTCTGCCACCCGGTTGTAAGTGCCTAAGTCAACTCGTCACAGCTCGGCCAACATAAACATTTCCTGAGCATCATCACAAAAAGGCCCTGAAATAAGGATATGGGAAACAGGTAGTCCCTGCCCCACAGGTTTTTGGTAATTTGTGGGGGGATTCACTGCTACTGAAGAGCTGCAGAGCAGAAAAGATAAGGACRCGCTATCAAATACTACAGGTAAAGCATGAGGCAATAGCATGGGTGAAGGACAGAGTATGTTGGGGACGGAGGGGAGCAGCAAAGATCTTCCACTTCCAACATCAGTAGATGAGAAAGCCAAAGTTCAGGCCAGGTGGTTACAGGCTAAATAACCCACTCCGGCCCCGACAGCTCAGTTTTAGTGTGTAGACAGCAAGCTACATTAAGACGAAGCCTGYTTTGTCTTAGGCAGCCCATTTTTCCATATTACTTATCGGGGGTTAGGTGATGCACACGGATTTATACGTACACCTTTCCTTTAGYAAGGCACAGCCAGGGCAGCATCTGTAGCTACTTGAACTTTATCCAGACTGTATAAAACTACATATAAGGATCATGGCTGTATATGTACACACATACAGAGCCACCAACAGRAAGAAAGGATGTGGAAGAAGCAGATTGTGAAGCTGGTCAGAGCTTCCTAAAGTGCAGCAGAGGAGTTAAAAGGAAAGGTGTTTAAAGCCGGGYGGACGGGAACCTTAGATTTCCAACATCTTAAGAGAGTTTGTTGGATTTACACTACTGCACTAAGCTGCAAATCAGTTTCCCRCCCCATGAAGAMTCCYCKATGTTTAACTGGTCYGAGTGTTTGCTTTAGGGATTAAGTYACAGGAACTGGAGTTAAGACTCATGGTTCCTGCTCCCAGCACCGCACGGGCTCGCTAAGGACAGTTATCCAGGGTCCATCTTACTGCTTGCTGGTAAYACCAACCTCAACGGGGTGCTGTAGGGAGGAAGCAACAAGGGTGAAGTGTTTTGAGATTCTCAAAGGAGAGATGCCGCACACTTCTACTCATATCTAACATGACAATCTTCCACCTGACACTACTGAACTTTCACACCGAACATCACGTTTCTGGTTTTAGGTTATCCAGGACTAAATTCAGCACTCAGCTGCCTGGATTTGAATCAGGAACATCTCAGGTTTACAGCGGGGCAGACTAGGTGCTGTGTCCTGAACGGGAGACGCTCTCACAGCTKTGCCCAACGAGTCATTTGGATAACGCAGGCGTCACATTCGGCTACTGCCTTGGGTGGAGGGGAGGGGTCCCTAAATCCCATCTGCACTGAACCTGCAAAGCTTCCCCCATCTCTCTGCTGTGAATATTTTAATCAAACTTCACTACACAGGAGCAGGACAGTTTTCTTCTCAATAATTTTGTTGTACAATATCTTTTTTAAGAAAAACAAACAGGAAACATTGTAAACATACTGTATTTACTGTAATTATAGTTATTTATTGCCTACAGTAGCACGCAGTTCATAAATAAAGATCCTCAGAGACTTTAGACAACTACTGGAGTCTGCAGCACTTCTGTCCAGCTTTAAACACAATCAGCACCTGCTTGCTCAGAGCCCCCCCGGCTCAGGACTACGTTTCTCCTCCTGACTGCCAATTGCACCGCTAACACAGACAAGGAGCCCACCGAGACTCCATCCACGTGCAGCTGAACCCCTCAGCAAAAGTTAATTCAATTAAGATACAGTAAACCCTTTTTCTATCCCATGACAGTGACAGCTACCAAAAAGAGGCATGACTACCCCTGGTGCAAGGAATTGCTGGGTTTGAGGGTCTAATTAGATAAATTAACATAGTGTGATCTGTCTGGCTAGTATCCCAATGACTAGAAACTCATGCTAGAAAACTCAGATTAGAAATTTCCAACAGCTTATTAGCAGAAAGGGTAATTGCTTGTTGGAACGGCTTGCCAAGAAGCTTCATCACTCACAGGCTTTACAGCAAGACTGGAAGCCTTTCAGAAAAGCCATCCACTGGCTCAGCCACGAGCTACCGGGCTTGCAAAGGTTTGCTTRTGCTGTAGAAAATCACTCCCTTCCTGGGAAGAAGTACTGCCTGAAGTCTCCTGGCCTGTATCAGGTCAGATTAATCGGGAGGGAGACCCGCTCTGGCCCCGGGAGGGTGTTTGGCTCCCATACAAGCGCTCCCCGCCGCCGGCCTCCAGGCACTACCCCAGCACCCACTGCAAAGCGGGGCGGGTGGAGGGAAACCGGCCCCGAGACACCAGGCCGGGGGTGCTCGGGCCCCCTTGCAGGCTCCGGCCCCTCTGCCCCTCGTTGTGCGGGGCTCGGGCTCAGCCACAGCCCACCGAGGCCGTTAATTAGCTCAGGGCTTTACACGGTGACGGGGCTTTGCAAAGGCGAGAGAAGCATCGTTACGGGAAGCAGCTCCCCAGACGAATCGCTCCCCAGCGCAGCCCCTGCAAGGGCACGGCTGCTTCCTCCAGAGCATCGTTAGATGCYGGTGCACGTGATGCAATTTAAGCAGGTGGATTTATCGTTCCTGACAAACAGGCAGGTCCTGCCGGGAAGGCGAGCGGGGCCCCGGGGAGCGAGCGTGCCGGGAAGGCTCGGGTGCTGCCGCGGCAGGAGCTGCAGGCGGGCTGCGAGGCACCGCGCGCCGGGGAGGGGGCCAGGACAAGCTGAACATCATAAGCACACAAGAGCTCGGCTGCATTTAAGAACCAACAACGGTTTATCTGGGATTGTCTGGGTATTTCAAGCAAAGACTTCCTACACAGATGTCAGGTATTAAGGCTGAAACTGCGAGCACTAATTGTGGTATTTCAGCATCCTAACATGTATTTTTCTACACAGATACCAAGCAAAAGTGGTTAGCTAGCTTTCTGTGACACCTAAAACATTTCAGCATAAGGTTCAAACTAATACGAGYTGTTCGGGGGTTTTCTTAGAGGAGGAGGGAGGCTGAATTGGTTTACTACTCCTTTGTTTAAAGTCACAGAAAAAGACAGTTCAAGCAAATCCCTTAAAATTGGTATCAAAACGAAACACTGCAAGAATTAAAAGGAATCTGCCCCATGGCTAATGCTTTGTGCCCCACCTGAAAAAACATCCTCCTCATTAAGTCTCCAGAGACCTTTTAACAGGTTTCTTGTTTCCAGGTGTCTCCTTGTCCAACCCAGCGTTTGCTGCCCACACAGCAACGCCCGCTGCTCTCCCGTCCCCAGCCTGGACCCGAGCACACAGATCTCGCTAAGCGCTTCCTACACCACTGTCACTTCACTTGCAAATACCAAATGGGAAAGCAAAGGATTTGCACCGATCCAGCTCCCCTCTCACAAAACAGATGTAAAGAGACAGAATAAAAGCAGACCTTCCTTGGAAGTGAGACGGTACCAAGCAGAAACAGGCGGTTTCCACAAAGAGCAAACAAGCTTAGACAAACCGGCCTGGGGATTGGTCCCGGGGTTAAGGAAAGGCCCCTCTCCCCCAGAAAGATAAACAAGGGAAGGGGTTTTTAAGTGTAAAGAACAGAGAAAGGGGCAGATGCTCGTCTGAATGAGCTCAGAAGCCGGGACAGACTGGCGGAGGGAATTCAAAGGAGGCTCGAAACACCCGCAGAGCCGGCTCCGTTCCCGGGAACCCACAACGAAAGCGTCAGGAGGGAGGAACAGCTTGAAAATGATCTTTCTTCTCTCCTTTTGGGACCAAACCAAGGTACAAGCAAATTACCTCTGAGTAAATCTTTAAAGCCACATAGGTAAGAGATGTTTCTTCCCAGTTTGAAAGTGTTTCATACCCTGGGTTTTCCTCTTAGTTCATATCAGAAGATGAGGATGGACTTGGCTGATGTAAGTGGTTTCTCAGACAAGCAGCACAACCTCGGCTTTTCATAAAACTCGTACTCAAAAAATAAGCAGTTGATCTTGTTACCYCTGTGGACAACAGAGGGCAAAATAAAGCAACGTTCACAGCATCAGAAGCAATGGAGGGACAGCACCTTTAATGCTCTGCACACAGCTTTGCTCCTGTTGCTTTTGTTTTACCCTTCTATTATTTAATTCAGTCCTATCATTTGGGGGGGTTGGTTGTGCGTACCAGGAAAGCCAGACTTTCAAAAGAAGCTGGAATGCAATATTTGAAAACTTGAACAATCATGTTTTACTGCCTAAAGAATTTGGCCCTTACTGGCACTCAGTTGCTGTTCAATAGTGCTGATTTAYTGACCCTCGCTGAAGCCAAAGACAAAATCCTTGCTAAAGAAGAAACCTCAAACAGTCAAAGCACAGTGAGGAGTTATTCTACTTACTGCTAAATAACTCTGGTCTAAAGGCTCTGATCAAACTAAGTCACGGCAACAAATCAACAATTATTTGAACTAAGCACAAAAAAGCTCATAACAATCTACATTTGATTCAGCATATCCTAATTTAGAGTTAATTAAAACACTCCTGCTTAGGATTAGTGCTACAACAGCAAATTCATTTTTCTGTACTTGACCTAAGATGACACATGACCTAAAATAATATTTAGCATCAGCRTTGCTTTGCACACGTGTTCGCAGGCCTAAGCTGGCATCACTAGAGACAGACAGCAAATGGACATATTTACGCAGTATTTTGCAGCAGAAGTCACTGCCAAAAAGCTGCAGTTTCCTGGGAAAAATGCAGGTGCATTCGCCAGCACAGTTGCTGCTTTCACAGAACCCAATTTTCTATTACTTTGTAAAATGCTTTGAAATATGTGACTAGGAAAGGTGCTTTATAAAAACAAAGGTCAATGAAGAAAATTATCCCATTTCTAGTTACTTCCTTTATCCCGAGTGAGGCTTAGCAATGTCTGCAGTAAACGAGCTACTAAACAAATGGGCCAAAGGGAGAGGAAAAAGCAGCACGTGAGAAGAAGGAAGAGTGCTGGGGAAAGCCGGGAACGAGAACGCAGCAGAGCACTGCGTTGTTCAGTATGTTTCAGTAGATCACTGAACTGCTTCAGGAAACTGCAGGAACAAGTAAATGAACAGATCARTGTGCAGAGGACGGAAAAGTCAGACAGCCACATCTTGTTGCAAAAGAAGCATATGGGGTTTGTTTTCCTCTTTGCTGCTATTCAAATTCCAGCAGTTAAGGCAATCTAGTTATTCAATTTAGATAAGCTTCAGCAGCTAACAGCAATCTAAACAGCTGCCTGTGCCCCTCCATTCTGTTATTACCTCTTTCTTTCAAAGTGATAATGCCATTAGCAAATTGACTTCCTCCCTCCTGCAATCTGTCTGGTTTTAGTATGTACAATGCTAATGGCTTCCTGACACTTAAGGCCATCAGCAGGCAGCAGCAGTTTGTACCATTAAGTATCTCCAGCTGGGAGTCCAGAGCAAGCAGGGTTTGCGTACAGTCGCCCCGAGATCCTCTCCTGCAGGTGAGGGAGACAAACAGCAACGATTGGAGGCAACAATTTAGGCATCATACGACCAACTCGGAGCAGAAAGAGACATGTTTTTCCACAAATCAGCTGCTTATGTTGGGGTGGACGGATATGACAGCCAAGGAAACACACAGATTACAGGAAGAGACAGAAAGAAACATAGGGATGGAGAGAGAACGCTGCTCCAGGGGATCCTTRCTGCAGCTGCTTCCACCGACCTCCCCGCACAGCTCCTGCCTCCCACGTTCCCCCTCTGTAACCTTCCTTTCCCCRCAGTTCAGACTGTTTCTCCCTTCCYTCCCCCTCCCACACACCTGCTGAAGTGAACGTTAGAAAGCATGTTTTAGGCTGTTAAAAAACACAAACRCAGACAAGGCAAGTGCCATTTCAAACAGCAACTAGGCAAATAAAAGGCCTGGTTTCCATCCTTTCTCATAGCAGGAACCATACTCTACAACACTGCCCTCCACCTTAAAATAAACATTAAAAAATATATTAACCTTTCCCACTCCAGGCATCTGCCTTTCCCCTGGCAAAAAAGGGAGGATAAGATTGCTTTGAAAGGAATTGGAAATTCTCTCTCTAAAAAGATGAAGAACCCTTTTGGCTCCCGCTCTGACCTCCTCAGCGAGCAGGGAGAAAATGGCTTGTCCTGGACCTTTCATGTAATCTTTCTGCATTTCTAAAACACAGCTGTGCACAGGATGCAAGCCCTGCATTTACATTACAAAGCGCCAAGAGCCCCTTCCAGATGGGGCAGCTTCTCTTTGTTGATTTTAACCATTAGCTCCCAAACCAAGCACGTCTGCTCCTGCTCCTGGGGGAGCTCTTCAGCACAGAGGGATCCAGCATCCTGCTCCAGATAAGCCAGGAGGAGGTCTCATCCCACCCAGGAGAAGGGACAGGAGAGCAGGCAGCAAGCAGAGCTGCTGACAGCCCCTTCCTTTCCCCTGTGACTGGTATCTCCAAGTTACAAAGTCCAGTTGCCCACTTCTTCATATTCATCAGGCAAAAAGAGCCCTGTGTATCAGGTGTGTGGACAGCGCCTACTTCAGTCTCCATTAAATATTGTATTCTTGCCTATGTATAGTGAAACGGGTGGATGCCCTTTGCACACGCTGMGATGTATGCTACAGGCACCGGCCGCAAAGCGGCTCACTGATGGAAGAGACGTGGACTGGGTAAACGCGGTCCGGCGCACGGCAGGCTCCCCGAGGAGCCCGAGGTCCAGGCTGCTTCTCAAAGGCTGCGGGAAAGGAGATTTCCTTGGGGGTGACAAGAGTTTCTAGGGGGAGGTGATGAGATGGAACAAAGAAATCTAGGTCTCACTTATACGCAGAGTGAACTCAAACTGTGGTGTTAAATCCGAGCAAAAGGCTACATGAGCATGTTCCACCCTACTTAAAAAAGGCTTGCAAAATTTTTACTTAAGTTGATTAGGAATAGGTTTTAAAATAAAAGAAGCCAGTTAACCTCAAGCAGGTAACAAAGGGGCAACTTAACAGTAAACCAGCGCAAAACACATATAGTTTACTGTAATGATTTTTTTTATAGAAATCTTATAAGCACATTAGCAATAGAGATATGATCTCATCTCTGCAGCAGAATGAGGAAGCTATTAAAAGCGCTACCTACATCAATCTCTTAAATTAGGGAGAGGTTTCTGAGCCTCCCAGCAGTTAATTCTCACAGTTATTCTGTAGTAGAGTCAGCAGCTTTGGGGACGGGGGAGCTCTTTGGCAGGGAAAGGGAATTCTGCAYTGAAAAAAAAGAAGTGAGATTAGTAAGCATGAATGGATTCTTTTGTAACGCACTTCTCTTAACCAGGTCGATGGAAAAGAGATCTCCCATGCCAGCCTACAGGAGGTCTTAGAAATTCTCCAGAGYACAGGGGAGCAGATCACGCTGGAGGTGCACGGACAGACGCCGGCCCACAAGCCTCCCAAGACATCCGATGCTGCAACCCAGACTGACTCCAGAGGGGAGGATGAGCAACACCACAAGGCAGAGAGCTGCACCCCCTCGGATTTTAATCTCTGCCTAGATGGGTATGTACGACACATTGCTTGAGATAAAGAARTATCTCCTAAAAAGTAGCAATGACATTATACTGAAACTAACCTGAGCTACACTGTGATACAGATGAAGTACAGTATTAGAAATTTATATTCTGGCAGGTGTGTGACTGCTTCAGGAAGGCTGCTTCTACTTCTCTTGAGCTTTCTGCTGTACTAAATTTGCTACAAGAATAGCTGCATCCATGAAATCCCTACCTGTGGTTAAAGAAAACAGCGAATGGAAGGAAAAGCAATGCCTCCCATGTCGATTTTCCAGATGTTTACCATCTTGAATGGATCCTGTTACACCTCCTGATAGCGTGCTGGTTTYCACACACGGTACATGCTTACTGAAGGGCTAATGCTGGACAGGTTTGAGCACAGCATGCAAAGTACAGGATCAGCCAACATCTCTCTAAGCTGAACTCCTAATCCACTGCATCCACGAACCTTAAACCAGCCAGATTTAGCTCTTGCCTAGCTACTGGTTGTCTGGTTGGTCAGTAAAAGAATATGATCCTCAGCATGCAAAAGAACAGATCCAGCCCCTTCTCAGGGCTGTGGCAGAATAAACCTCTGTTTCTGTTTGGTTTCTCCACAGGTCTTTCTTTGGTTACTTGCTGCCACAGGATTGCAACAGCGATAACGAATCTAATTACCTGCTTCATGCCCCCTACACCACAGTAAAAGATGAAAARTTGAACTACAAGGTATCCCATCTGTTTTTGCCTCCATGCCTGCTGAAAGTCTTTTTCAGTCACCTCAGCCTTGCATTAAGTCTGCTACACCTGGATTTAGCATTCCCTGCTCTCATTATATTTCTCTCTTTCAGGCATTAGCCCTCATTCATCGAGATGAGCTAAGCTCCAGCAGCTGCTGTTCCACCCCTGCTGCTCTATCCAGGGTCTCCGAGAGCTCGGTGAGCCCAAGCCTCAGTCTGTTCACAGCAGTGTGGAAACAGCTGAAGGCAAGAGAGAAAGCATTGCATATGCTTGGAGGATGCTTAGAGAGATGATTCATGCTTAGCCAGAGGGGGATAGCCCAACTAACAGCTTGTGGATGTTTGTTTTTAGGCAGAAAGTGGAAGCAGTAAAGGCAAAGAAGAAAAACAGGCATTTGTGCTCCATCCCGAGTGGGACAGTGGACTTGGCTTTACTGATATCAGCACTCAGCCAGATGAGAATTCARGGCCTCATGGGGAAGCAGAAGAAGCCTATTGCCAGAAAGGTCCCAGCGCAGATCTCTGTGCCAGCATAACACCTGCAAGAGGTCAGCTACCTACGGTGACTTCCTCACCTGGGATGAGGTAAGTGATTCCAGTTTCTGTGGCATAAGTGCAGAGGAGCACAGGAGATTTCAAGACCTCTTGGAAGGCAGATGCAGCCAGTACAGATGCGTTAACAGGGCACAACAAATGCCTCCCAGGTCAGGAGGGCTGCAAGCAACGCGAACAGAAGGACCAGCGGCTCCCYAAGTGCCTTCTGGTTGGTGAAAATAGCACTGCCGAAGAGAAAGGGCTGCAGCACAAAAGTGAACTCTGTCTGGAGAGTGCAGCAAGGGGGGACAGGAGTAAAGCAAAGGAGAACAACAAATCAATAAAACAGGGCAGTGAATCAGAACCAGCTTCCTGCTCAGCAACGCACATCACTGCTGACCCAGAAGAGGTTACAATTCCTTATCACGCCCGTCACTACAGGAGCTACATGAGCTTGCTGCAGGAAGAGGCTGCTGTAGAGCGTCTAAGTGACCAGGCTAGAGTATCAGCAAAACCAAAGCGATGCAAGGAAAGCCCAGAGGGCAAAGTAGGAGATAATGGGAACAGATGGAGGCTGCCATGTGGAAGGAGCAAGCAGTCCTTGAAGAAGCAACACAAGAACCAGCTACTAAAAGACAGGGCCTTGCAAATCACAGAAGAACACAATGGGATGGCCACAGATGAGGATGCCCTTAGTGAGTTAAAGATTGGGAGATACTGGAATAAGGCTCAAAGAAAGCAGCATATGCTCCTAGCCAAGGAACAGAAACAGAGAAAAGAGCTTAAGATGCAGAGCCAGAGGGAACAGCTGAATGAAGAGAAAGCCAGCACTGAATGTAGAAGAAACTTCAGTATTGTTGAGCTGAGCCAGAAGAAGCTGATGAAGAACAGAAGCAAAAAAGTCTTCGACAACTGGATCACCATCCAGGAGCTTCTGACCCATGGGACCAGGTCACTGAATGGAAGAACTACAGTCCCTTGCTGTCGGTCACGACAGTGTAGCAACCCACCGGTCTGCTCCCAGAGGAGCTGGAGGGCTCAGGAAGGAAGAGAGCATCTTTCCAAAAGCTCCCACCCAGGCTACTCAGGGCACCTTCAGTTCTACGTAAACACAATCAGACTTTCAGAAAACATACACAGAAGAGGCATCTTCTTCTGTCAGCACAGAAGAAGTTTACAAACTTCTGCCACTTATTTGCGCCCATTAAAAGTGTCCCTGCAGAAATAGGGGACTCAGTAGAACTGCAAATAGGGAATTCAGGCCTGATAACAGGCTTATTTCGCCACTCAAATGTAGTTTGAGGACTCCAGGGTCCACAGATCATTGTCCTAAAATGCTTATTACATACTAAACTGTACATGAAGATTTGGCTCACTACATTTCAATCTATTCTTTATATAAGGTGGTCTGCAGATAAGGTATTTACTTGTGTATCTATCTCTTTCTACATTAAAGAGTTATTTTTGTTCTGGTAAAAAAACAAAACAAAACAAAAAACAACCAAAAACAGTATGTGGCATATGCTTCAATCATAAATATTAGAGCTATATCATTATTTTCCCCAGAACTGGATGTGCTATGCATTCTTGTACTTCATCTCATGGAAAAATAAAAAAAGAAAAAAGAAAAAACAAAGAAGAGACTTAGTAAATATAGTTGTTCACTGTAAAATAGAGACAGAAACTAGAGAAGACACCTAATAGGTCCCTCTGTGAATTGGGCTACCAAGGACAGCAGCACTCCCCACTGAGCTGCTGCATGTTATACACTTGYTATCATTAGAAGAAATGAAAAATCCACAGACTAAGTGAACTCACCCCCTTCCTTCCCCTTTAGGATTTCAGGGAACAGCTCAGTTCTGAGTTGTTGTAAAGGCATCCAGTCATATTCCTATGCAGTGGTGCTTTAATTGAAGATGTGCATCCTGCTTCACTATTCTAAACTACACAGAAAATAGGTAGCTCCAAGCTATCGCTTGATGATACCTTACAGTTATCCAGGCTCCAGTAGAGAAATTTAAACATCTATAGGTGATCCCCACACAGTCCCCACACTCCCAGCTACTGAGACTGGACCTCTTGGATTTGATAGACAGGACACCAGGCAAGCAGGAAACCTGGTTTCTAGGCCCAGCTTGAAGATGCCCTCACTTCYCTGCACATCCTGCTGAAGAAACACCACCAACTAAAATGAGAGATCTGCATCAACTCACATCACCACAGAGGCCTGGACAAGGCAGAAGAAATTTTGAGGGGGAAAAAAAAATAATAAKAATCCCAAAGTATTAGCTCAGAAAAAAGAAAAAAGAAAAGAAACACCTAGAGATGGAGTAAAGACCAGTTAGAGCAGCACAACCAAACAGTGGCAAGCAGTGGACAATTTTCTGTGGCTGTCAGTGTCCTCCAACTCCTGTCTGGATCACTGCAGGAGTAACAACACATTAACCATCCTTTTACACAATGTAGAGGTCGACTGCCTTGCCCTGTCTGGAGGTATTGTCTGCACTACACCACTAMGACTCAAGATCTGGCTCTACAATCCAGTGCTAACTCACCAATTATTTCATCTGTTACCAGACTTGTGAAGCTTAATAAAGTATGTCAGCCAGAAAAAAAAAATTCCCAACATCACTGAAATACTGCATCAATACTAATATTGTTATATACGTTACAATAAGCAAGACAGGGCCAAGAAATTGCATTAAAACTCAATTCATTTCTCTGCAGYGTTGCTTCTCCAGATCTTCCGCAAAAAATAGAGCGCTATGCTCACCAAGACACCTCCTATCACRCCACTTCCAACTCCTATCAAGGGCTCATTCAATAATTTACTCTGCCAAAAGCTCTGCTGCTGTCGCATTTCTATGTGGGTGATGTTTTGTTTGTTTCCTTCCTCTTCATTTTCCACTATTTTCTGCTCCAAAGTCAAGGATTTCTGAAAGTCCAGATCCACTAAGTCATTTCGGATCACTCTGATCCCGAAGTAGATCCTCTTGATGACTTTGAACGTCTTTGTCATCTGCACATCACATCGGTAAGTCCCTGCATCAGACTCCCTGGTAGGAGAAAGTTTGATGACAGAATCGGGGTTTTTGAAAGGTTTGAACAGTGCATCATTCGTAGTGATAAGGCCTTGGGCGAGCCTCCACGTGTAAGTATAGGCTTGGCTATCAACGCCAGTCGCATCTGAGCTCAGGCAGCTGATCTCAAACGGTTTGTCCGCGGGGACTGTGAAGTGGAGTAAGCCACAAATCCAGCTGGTGAGGCAGTCCGACCTGCGTAAGGTACAATTCCTCCTCTCTCCGGCGGGAGTGATCTCACACATCTCCTCCACTTTGACGCCCAGCCCGCAGGTCACACTGCAGGATGTGGTGTTGACCGAGACTTTAGCTACAACTGACTTCAGCTCTGCTGGGATAGTGACTTTTTTATAGGAAACTATCAAAGGCAGATAGAAAGCACAGGCTAATATCCCAAGGATGAGGCTGTTTTCTAAGGTCTTCATATCAGGGTTGTCAATTAGATATCCTACCTTCTAAAGCCACACAAATTCAGCAGTCAAACACAGATCATTCTTTGTAAACATTCAAACGAAATTTTTCTGAAATTGCACCAGCATTGTCTTCACGACCTAATGCTTCCATTAGAAAAAATCCTCCAACACGACAGGCTGGAAGTATAACACTGCTAAAGAAATGCAACATATTACTATGTCGGTCAGCATGCAAACCATGAATTCCAGTTCCTATAGTAGGGTAACAGCATGTTTTAATCCATTATATTCCAGCAATTGGGATTTGTCTATTTGACAATTTAAAAAAGATGAAGTCCTCCCTTCTTCTCTATAAGACTTTACATATTATTTTAGAAGATTTCCTGCTGTAAAGTAGTAATGTTCCAGTTTAGTTTTCCCACCAAACTAAAAATGAGATGACTAACCATTACTGGAACCTTTAATATAACACTGTCAACATAAGGAAATCGTAACTACTTACGTGGTATCTATACAGTTCTGCCCTATGTATGCATATCCCCAAATCAAAAGTACTCCCCAAATCACCACGATCACGAAAACAAGATTTTGACTTCAGTGCCATCAGACTGTCTAGAGATCAAAGGCAAACCAAAGAGTATGTTATCACTGACAACTTCCATATCTGCGCAGGGCTCAGGGAAGTCCCTCGCGTCTCYGTGAGCC
Source organism: Casuarius casuarius (assembly GCA_003342895.1). Lineage (NCBI taxonomy): Eukaryota > Metazoa > Chordata > Aves > Casuariiformes > Casuariidae > Casuarius > Casuarius casuarius. The sequence continues at coordinate 888,004 of PTFA01000104.1, read as the reverse complement.
CGTGTTCCCCAGGGAAGCGGCGCTGATGTCACAGACCAGAACTCGGCCACAAAACCTTCTTGTGTGACCACCAGAGAAAAAAAGAACACCCCGAACTCCCAAAGTCTGCAGCCAAACTAGGTCCTCCGAGATAAGGATATCAGCATAAAGGCACATTATTAGGCTCCTTTATTAAGTACTCAAGTGCCCCAAAAGAATAACGCACTACTAAAAGTTCTTTATAAGAAAAGCAAAAAGACTTGTTACTGATGGAGTAATTGAACTATGGTCGGAACAGTTCAATAATCACAGCATCTCCTTACCAGCAACTGAATTACAGACAGCACAAAGGATTGCCATTTTCTGCAAAAGTATTGTTAATAGATACCTACACTTCTCTTCCTAACACTCCCTAAGTTATTAAAATGAGGACTTCTGAAGATCTAGTATATTTATTTTCCACATTCAATCTCCACATTCAACAGCAATGTACTCTACACCCAGCGCACTCCATGTTCAGCTTCCCTTTCAGCATGTCCTGTCTCAGAGTTTCTGGGTTGCACTCAGGTATACAGGACTTTTATTAGACTAGAGATTTACTCCTGTCTATTGAAGAATGTCATCAAGCAAATGCCTCACTATAAAAACAGCCCAGCTGTAGTAAAAGCGCACTATCGTTGTGTTTGCACTGTGGCTGTACTGCAGGACTCCTAGGCATTGTCACAATATAAACAACCACTGAAGCATGGAAAAGCCAAGACTTACCCATCGACTTTAGGAAATAAAACATACCTCTTTATTTACAAACACAAAAACTAACATCACTGCTATATGCTACCAATGAGCCAGTATCTGACAAATATTGTACAAAACTACAGATATCAAAAAATAAAATAAAAGATGGAAGGAAATAAACCAAGGACATATACACTGTACAGAGAAGTTTTAACAGAAGTGAAAGCTGGAGCCGGTGGCAAATTGCACGCTGTAAAAGAATCTCGAGAACCATTGCCTGTGCATCTTTAAAGCTTGGACTGGGCTCAGACACACCACAAATGGATGGATTTGACATAACAGTGTTCCACAAAGATGTGAGTTGTCCTAGAAGCAAAAAGAACAAGGAAGACTAGTAACATACACCATAGGAATTAATTTCATCAGATGAAGCAGGCCACTGTACCAAAGCCATAAATGAAAATACCTTTTTTTTTTAAAAAAAAAAAGTTCTGATTTAAAATGTCTCCTCTCTTTCCATGTTTAAATCTCATTGCAACTACTGCATATGTACAACTGCAAATTAATAAATATCTTTATGACTCTTCTTCTTGGCTTTTAATGTCTGCTGCAGGATATTTTGAAAAATTAAATACATAGTGATAATCTATATAATTATGTCTGGGGAAAAACTGAAAGTAATTGCATAGGAACTATAAAAACCTCTACAAATCAAGGGGCATTAAGAATAGAAACCTTCTTTTAATAGGCTGTTGGTCTAGTACAGAAGTGTGGGTCTGTAGGTACGGGATGGAGAAATTGTCTCTTTCCATTTCCAGAAGGAAAACATGACACAGGTACTTGAGGAACAAAAGGTCAAAGCATTGTTGGGAATAAGCTGTTAGCAATCACCTCTCTTCTATTCTTGATCCACAAGCGTAAAAAGAAAAATGAGCATTTTAAAAATTCAAGATGTGTATGTTGCTTTACAGTCAGGTTGTTATTCTCATCATCTTTTTTAAGTCTTGGACGGGAAACTGGAAAACTACCRTTTGGATTAGGAGAAATATTGGCTCTGTTTCTTCTCTAACTGCCAGCATACATCAGCTAAGGAGGAAACCASTTCTCTCTAGTAGGGCACATAACAGGAAAGAGACAGAATAAAAACACCTGCAAGGACAGAAAGAAAGTGCCAGCACAGCCTTTCATATTATTGTCTAGAAGACAGTCTATATAAACTTTGAGTCTTTTATCTAGAGCTACTTTCTCTTGTTCATTTTCCCACAAGCAGAGTCATCCTTCATGTCTAAAATATTCACAATATGAAGATTCATTCTTTTTAGACTTCAGAGGGTGTCCTGATTCTTCACATTAGGTCTCTATCCACTTGAGATGAAATCAAACCTGGCACAGTCAGCAGCAGCATTTCACTAGGCATGTCAGCACAGAAGACATCATGCTGAGCTAACAGAAAGGCTGATAAGGTAATGCAGCTGGTATAGGAGGAGCAGAATTACAAGTCACTGAAATGAAAATTAACAGCAAAGAGAGGGAGGTTTGGAGGATACACAATCATACAGCATCAGGAATAAAAACACACACGTTGGGTATTCTTCCATCCAGGAACAAAAAGTACTTAAAAGACAATGGTTGAGAAGCTCTGGAGTGGCAGTGTTGGGTACCAGCTCACTTTAGAAAGAGTTATACATGTCAGCGTGAAGGCAGTCCAGTTAGTCTCTTTGCAAATTGCATGACCTGAGAGCCAGCATCTTACACCGTTCGATGAAGAGGCAGTTAAGAAGGAATGAAGGCCGTTTCCTCTTCTATAATTCATTTCTTATAAAAGTCACTCCCTGAATCCATGAACAATCAGGCTGTTGTATTAAAGTCAGTCCATTCTGACTGAGCACTTCCATCTATTTTCCACATTATGGTGCCAATATAGGAAAGAATACAGGAAGATAAAGAAGAGTGTCTTCACAACAATTCTGAGATTGCACCACCTGCTAAAGAGATCAAAGACAGGTGAAAAATAAATCAAACTCATAAACAGATGTCACCAGAAACCAGAGACTACCAAATATGGTAGAATTTCCAGAAAAAAAAAAGAAAGAGAACGAGATTTTCCAGATAAAGCCATTCTTTTCAGAGCAAGATATAATCAACAAGATACTAAGACAAATTAAGATCTCCAGTATTTCTGCATTTGTATTTGAGGGCACAGGCACAGACAAGGTAGCTGAGGAACTCCGAGCTATTAGGACTTCTTAGGTCCTCTGAAGTCAACAGTACTGTAGAAGGGAGCACAGTAATGGATCCTACTGAGACACAGAAGTGCAGCATAACAATATTTATTATCTGTCTATAGCTCAATCAAGCTACAGAACATTGTTATGGAAAAATAATCTTAAGTTCTTACAGGCATCAAAGATTAAAAAAAAAAATTAAGAGAGCTCTGCCCTCTCCAATAGATCAGTAAAGTAAATCGGGAACTTGGGTTTAAACCCAATCCATTTGTTCACATGAAAAAATGAATTTCCATTTCACACTGTCCAAAAAACAAAACTAATTCCACTGGCACAGATATGCACATCCCAAGCTCAGCAGCAGTTAACAAGTGAAATTCCATAGTCATCAAATTCCATAGTCCAACAGCAAGTTGGACAACATCACTATAAATGCATGGGATCATTACAAACAAAAACACCCACAAAAGCCTCCCAAATAGGACTTTACAAAGATGTGCAAAAAAAACSAAGAAAAGAGTCTGTCTTGAATATTGCTTCATTTGAAGTATGCCAGAGGAAATGGGATTAATATTTTTCCTACAGCTCTATAGAAGAGACGGATGCAACAGTRATTACAAGCTTCAAGAAGAAGTTACAGAGATCTATCTACAAAGAAAGATCAAGCAAATTAGTGAAACAAGTTGATAATAAAATTACACAGTGGAAAAAAATGAACAAAAATACTTGCTATTAAAACCACTGATGTGAAAATAGACTGCTTACACTGCTGCCTAAACACAAAAGTTGAAATGTCCAGTTTTTCGTAAAAGCAAATAATCACTGAAATCTGTTTTTGGAAGCCACACTGTAAGTGATAAAAGAAAGCAATTAACAGGCCTGCTGACAAAACTAAGYTATGCTCATGTGGTCTTCAAACCAGTCCTGTTCATCCAACATGACACAAYAGGGCAGTCAGGATGCATAACAGAAGCCAGCAAAGACATCTGAGCATCTTTAGGATCCAGACATTTGTTACTATTATGTTGTTACTTTAAAACATACTGGATAGTCCATAATTATATTTGAGAAATCAAAGAGAATTACCCTGACAAATCTGACATCAGAAATAATCAACACCCCCTGGGCTTGGAACAAGGTTTGAAGATGTTTTTAACTAGTATCTGCTTAATTTCTGAATTCTGCAGAATGTAATATGTCAAAGGATTAAATGGAAGCCCAAAAAAAACAACCACCACATTTTGCCCTGTGTAGACAAGTTTCTTTTATCACATCCCCTCTTTATGCAAATTATCAATTGCAGTACAAGCAACATAACAGGAGCAGAGCAGGAAGGACAATGAGCAAGGTAGGTAACAGAGGACCAGCAGTGAGGGAAGGAAGGTGGGGGCAGGGGGGGAATCAATTCTGTACAGCCTAAAATCCACAGCAGCAGCTGCTGAGTTCAAGGAAATGCAAAATTTGATATATTAATTACATCATGCCTTTGAAATTGTTTATATATCAATCCCAAGCTCTTTTCTACAACCGGAAAAAGAAAAAAAAAAAAAAAAAAAAAAA